>OV651815.1:40707736-40850236 GCA_927349885.1 Psylliodes chrysocephalus | reverse complement strand
AATTATAGTATGCTAAAATACAAATAAACCATTTTAACTTTCTTAGCGAAAATCAAAAAATCTAAACAAGCGCGTAAAGAAGAGAAACTTTGGAATGTACCAACTTATATAAATCAAATTGTGTATGTATATGCATATTACATATGAAAATAAGAGGTCAATTTTTACTTTCCTATCTGTATACAGATATAAGGAAAGTATAGGAATCATGATTTTTTTCGACCTCGAGTTTTCGACGGATTTTTACGTTTTGAGGTCCCCTGAATCCGTTTTGACTATTTTCGCGATGATGTGTGTGTGTGTGTGTGTGTGTGTGTGTGTGTGTGTGTGTGTGTGTGTGTGTGTGTGTGTGTGTGTGTGTGTGTGTGTGTGTGTGTGTGTGTGTGTGTGTGTGTGTGTGTGTGTGTGTGTGTGTGTGTGTGTGTGTGTGTGTGTGTGTGTGTGTGTGTGTGTGTGTGTGTGTGTGTGTGTGTGTGTGTGTGTGTGTGTGTGTGTGTGTGTGTGTGTGTGTGTGTGTGTGTGTGTGTGTGTGTGTGTGTGTGTGTGTGTGTGTGTGTGTGTGTGTGTGTGTGTGTGTGTGTGTGTGTGTGTGTGTGTGTGTGTGTGTGTGTGTGTGTGTGTGTGTGTGTGTGTGTGTGTGTGTGTGTGTGTGTGTGTGTGTGTGTGTGTGTGTGTGTGTGTGTGTGTGTGTGTGTGTGTGTGTGTGTGTGTGTGTGTGTGTGTGTGTGTGTGTGTGTGTGTGTGTGTGTGTGTGTGTGTGTGTGTGTGTGTGTGTGTGTGTGTGTGTGTGTGTGTGTGTGTGTGTGTGTGTGTGTGTGTGTGTGTGTGTGTGTGTGTGTGTGTGTGTGTGTGTGTGTGTGTGTGTGTGTGTGTGTGTGTGTGTGTGTGTGTGTGTGTGTGTGTGTGTGTGTGTGTGTGTGTGTGTGTGTGTGTGTGTGTGTGTGTGTGTGTGTGTGTGTGTGTGTGTGTGTGTGTGTGTGTGTGTGTGTGTGTGTGTGTGTGTGTGTGTGTGTGTGTGTGTGTGTGTGTGTGTGTGTGTGTGTGTGTGTGTGTGTGTGTGTGTGTGTGTGTGTGTGTGTGTGTGTGTGTGTGTGTGTGTGTGTGTGTGTGTGTGTGTGTGTGTGTGTGTGTGTGTGTGTGTGTGTGTGTGTGTGTGTGTGTGTGTGTGTGTGTGTGTGTGTGTGTGTGTGTGTGTGTGTGTGTGTGTGTGTGTGTGTGTGTGTGTGTGTGTGTGTGTGTGTGTGTGTGTGTGTGTGTGTGTGTGTGTGTGTGTGTGTGTGTGTGTGTGTGTGTGTGTGTGTGTGTGTGTGTGTGTGTGTGTGTGTGTGTGTGTGTGTGTGTGTGTGTGTGTGTGTGTGTGTGTGTGTGTGTGTGTGTGTGTGTGTGTGTGTGTGTGTGTGTGTGTGTGTGTGTGTGTGTGTGTGTGTGTGTGTGTGTGTGTGTGTGTGTGTGTGTGTGTGTGTGTGTGTGTGTGTGTGTGTGTGTGTGTGTGTGTGTGTGTGTGTGTGTGTGTGTGTGTGTGTGTGTGTGTGTGTGTGTGTGTGTGTGTGTGTGTGTGTGTGTGTGTGTGTGTGTGTGTGTGTGTGTGTGTGTGTGTGTGTGTGTGTGTGTGTGTGTGTGTGTGTGTGTGTGTGTGTGTGTGTGTGTGTGTGTGTGTGTGTGTGTGTGTGTGTGTGTGTGTGTGTGTGTGTGTGTGTGTGTGTGTGTGTGTGTGTGTGTGTGTGTGTGTGTGTGTGTGTGTGTGTGTGTGTGTGTGTGTGTGTCTCTGTATAACGCATAACTCATGAACAGATACACAAAAAAACACCAAATTTTAAACTTAAGCTTTGTTTCAGCGTCCAATGAGCTGATTAGATTTTGGGCAGAGTCGGAACATCTGGGGGGGTACTTTATAGGTGGTCATTTTTATATTTTATGGAAGAAAATTCTTCAAATAAAAGTTACTTCTAATATAATTATCTATAATTTTTGTTTTATGCAAAATTTTCCTAAAATGGTCCGTATTCGTGAAATTTGAGAAAATGTAAAAAAAATAATTTTTTATAAAAATTGTTCAAATAAAAGTTGTTTGTAATATAATTTTTATTCTATACATAATTTCTTTAAAATGGACCGTATTCGAGATATTTGAGAAAATGTGTAAATTTCGAATTTTGAAGAAAACTCAAAAACGGATAAAGAAAAAAACATTAAAATTTAAACTTAAGGTTTATTTCGGCCTGACGTGAAATGATTAGATTTTGGACAAAGTCGGAACATCTGGGGGGGTACTTTATAGAAGGCCGTTTTTATATTTTATGGAATATATCTGTTATTTATGTTTGGAGAAGAAAATTGTTCAATTAAAAGTTACTTCAAATATTATTATCTATAATTTTTGTGTTTTGTCAAAATTTCCTGAAATGGTCCGTATTCGAGAAATTTGACAAAATGGACAAAATTCTGATTTTTATCAAAATTGTTGAAATAAAAGTTGTTTGCGATATTAATCTCTATAATTTTTGTTTATACATGATTTTTCTAAAATGGACCGTAATGGAAAAATTGTAGGAAAAGTGCAAAATTTAAATTTTTCAGTATTTTCATTTTCAATGAATATCTATAGAAAAATGTTTCGATGTAAATGTATGTGGAAAATGTATATATTTAGTTTATCCTCTAAACATTTATGGAGGTGCTGCAATAGGTTGTACAAAATAACCGGAAAAAGCCTGTAATAACTAGATAGGAAAGTCGTGTGTTGGACACATCAGATTTTTATTTAGATAATTTTACTAAGTTTATGTTTTGTAAGATGTAAAAGCTAACTATTTTGGAATCAATGATACCAGGTAGAAAAAACCATTGGAATTCCATGCAAAAAACAGTCAATGGACTCGAATAGTTTTACAAAATATACCGGCATACATAAAATTCAAAAACTATAAGCAGTGCCACAACAAATACCATAAAATATACCTCCCATAACCCTTTCTTACTTGATTGATATCTCTGTTTACCGTATAGGGGTATACGATTTGTCATATATAAAACATTGAATTTGTGTTAGATTAACGCGCATAAACTATTTTAGTCGGCTTCAACAAATTCGTGTCTATCCCTTTTTAATCCCTTATTTGAGCTATCGTCTCATTCATGTTTACCTATTATTAAAATATTAGAGGACAATAGATGATACTGGAAATTCCTAATATGATTTAATTCCAGGAATTAAATATTTTATTGTTCGTTATTAAATAACTATTTTTTAATTGGCATAGTTTATTTTTCAATTCAGCCAATAAAACTATTATTTTTGTATATGTTCTGAATTTAACAAGTATTGTAATGATTTAGGTTTATTTAATTTATTCTTATATAGGTACAATAGTAGTTTGTTCATGGCCATATCGCACGAAGACAAAATTTGAGCACGGCGCCGTTAGTGGAGTGCTCCTAGTGTGATATGGACAATCTACTCGAGTTGTACAGCATATTTTTTCTACGACCTACTAATAAAAATCTGCAAATAGTATTAAAAATTATGTTTGGTTATTAAGATAAAATAACTTATTTAAACTTTCACTAGTTTATAAAATATAATAAACAAGAAAAAAGGCAAATGCTCTGAACTCACTACCATCGAGGTGCTTACAATTTGTTTCTTTAATACTCGTAATTAAATTGACTTTATATAGTTTTATTAAAATTAACGAAATATTTATAAAATTATAGACCAAATAAAAATAGAAATGCTATTATTATTTATCGAGTCTACACAAGAATAACTCATTTTAATGTATATTTAATCTCAATAACTAAACATTTTTTTACTGACAATTAGTTTGACAGAAATGTTACTTATTTAAAATTTTATAAATAATAGCAGTTGGTTGATCAAAATAGGAACTGTGATTGGTGGATTTTATTTTTTGTAGTGTTCATACTACCTAGAATGATGAAATATATTTGTTTAACTAAACGCAATATCATTCTTTTTCGTTTTGTACTCTATGCGTAGATAATCTAATATCCTTGTGATTATAGAAACAAATTATTTTCGTTTCCTAGATGTTTTGCAATTTCATGTTTTCTTTCACTATTATAATAACTTTCTTATATTATCAGCTTACACTATATAGTAGTTTGTGCAACAAGAGTGGATATGATGGCTATATCGCACGAAGACGAAATTTGAGCACGACGCCGTAGGGGAGGAGTGCTCAATCGTCTGAGTGCGATGTGGACAATCCACTCGAGTTGTACATATGTTACAAATAAAAAAAATATTTTAGGTTATTTAGACAAAATAACTAATTTTAAAATAATTTATAAATTTTACAGATTTTTAAAATCAAATAAATATGAAAAAAAAAAAAAAATCGCCAGCCTAGAATCGTTCCCCGGCTTTTCGCGTGGAAGTCAAATACACTGCCACGCGTCCACGTCCACTTATACGATTTTGGTAAATTTATTTATTTTTTTAAAAATATGGTCCAAATAAAAATAAAAATGCTGTTATTTACGATTATTTATCTATTCTACACCAATTTTAATGTATATTTAATCTCAATAACTAAAAATATACTGATAATTAGTTTGACGAGATTGTCACTTATTTAAAATTTTAAAAATAATAGTAGTTGGGTGTCCAAAATATGAACTGTGATTGGTGGATTTTATTTTTTTGCAGTATTCTCACTACCTAGAATGGATATGAAATATATTCGTACGGTTGAACGCAATGACATACTTTTTTGTTTTGTAGTCTGTGCGTAGATAAGCTACCCAGACAGCACACCAAATCCTTTGGATATCTACTGGACATCCCAATATCCACTGAATGTCCAGTCCATGGTGGATATCTATTTTATATCCATGAGATGTAATTTATAGACATTCAAATGTTCATAAATAATAGTAATTATATAGCAAATTATGAAAAAAATACGCCATTGTGCTCGCCATTGTGGCTAATAGTACCGTTCAGATATTTAAAATTAATTTTATAAAGGTGTATTCAATATCCTATGGACATCCACAAAATATATCAAAGTCTAGGCGCGAACGCAAACCATGGTGGATATCCACTAGATGAAATTTTTGATTTTGCTTACTAAGTATAGATGGCGACATTACTTTCGCTTGTTGAATATCTACTCATGCTGAACCCGCCGTAATTGAGTTTGATCGAAATTGGTATCTCAATCAGACTCCATTAGAGAGTGGAGTCGAGAATTTCCATTTATTGCTGAAAAGCCCTAATAAGGATGACTTTCTCCTTAGTGGGCAAAATCAAAGGCAGAGTGTTGAAAATATTTTTTATCTCTGCTATTTTCTTTCGACGTTATTCAATAATCATTGGTTACTTATGAACCTCTACTAAAGATACCCATAAAATATTTTGCTGAATATCTTCGATATCCTGGGATATAGACGGACATTTGGATATCCATATTAGATCCACTAAATATGTTGGATATCCACAAAATATATTCTGTGGATATCTCTGGGATTTCTTGTATTGTCTGGAAGATACCCATTAGATATTTTGCTGGATATCCATAGGATATCTTCTATATTCTGGATATCCACAAAAGATATTCTGTGGATATCTCTGTGATTTGGTGTGTTGTCTGGGTAATAACCATGTGGGTGTAGAAAAAATTAATATTGATAACGTAATAGCGGATACTTTTTTGGATTTGCATCCCAATTGTGCAAATAAATTAAAGTTATAGCCATTATTTTAAATATAGATTTAGGATATCAAAAGTTGCATGATGTGGCTATTTAATTAAAATGCGACATAGTAATGTAAATGGTCCGTTTACATTTTAGCGGTGCAATAGCGAAAGTTATTTAAATATTTACGGAATGTTTTAAAAACTACTGCAGGTAGTATTATGGGCTCTCAGCACTCGAGTTAAGTTTCACGGAAATGTACAATCGTTATCTCCTCTAATGTCCTCACTTTAAACCATTGCATTCGACAATCGGCAGGTAGGCGATAGAAAAATATGTATTGTTCTGGCCGGACTCAGGATATTTGAAAGAATTGTTGAACTTGATATTATCGTATGGTCTCATTACGATTAGAAGAACACAGCTACGTCATCAATTGGCAACGTAATTAATTGGTGATCGCCGCCTATTGGGGGTTTAGTGGAGTGTTAATATTATATAAATATAGGAAATATTAACAACTCACTTAATTATTGTTTATTGAAAGTTACAGATAATATGCATTCGAATTTCGAATACATATTATCTATAACTATACATAAATAAAAAATAAGTAAGTTGTTAGTTATAATACTATATTTCCTAGATTCCTATATTAACCCCAGTAGGCGGCGATAATTAATTAACTACATACTTTGCCAAATGATGACGTAGCTGTGTCCTTCTAATTGTAACCGGAACCTAGTAGTGTTCATAGAAATAACTATTTAAATATTGTATGAGGTGGTGTTTGAGATTAAAAACACAGGAAGAAAAAAGGATTGTTCTTTTAAAAGAATTTAAAAACCAGCTGCTTTAGAGATCAAAAAAAAAAATTTTTTAAAATAAAACACGTAGCTACGATTAAAGTAAATACTGATTTTTTATAACAATATTAAATGTATAATGTATTATTGTTTTTGCATTAAATACAAAACCCAAACAGTTTATTTAGTTGCCTGACAGAGTACCTAATAACTCTAAGCAACAATAAAAAAATAATTAAAGATAAGATTCCATTTTTGTCGGACATTATAAATATTTCAAAATTTTTAAGTTATCCATTTTCTATCCCAGCATGTCATTAAATATTTTCAAGGTACTATTTCTAAAGACGAGACCGACTTCAAAACGCGACGCGACAGCGAGAGACCAAAAGCGGTCTCTTTACGTCTGAACATGTAATTATATTGAAACACATTTCGGTAGACGAGACCGACTACAGCAGATTTAGTATGGCAATATATCCAAGGGTCCGCGATTCGAACCCCACCGTGAGCAAGCATTTTTTTTAATTTATTTATTTAAAAATAATTCTGATCCGTATGTAGGATTCTCCACTCTAACCATTCACTGTTGGGTTCTAATTGCCAGTTCTGATCCTAAAATGGGAAACCGTGACAAGGCCTGTCTGTAGGCGTGTATTAAAGTACTAGCACTCCTGCAATATGGAGTATTAGACTACTAGTTATACTACTAGCGATATTAACTTAAAATGTTTAGTAAAAATTAAGCTCAATAAGGGGATAAAGCCTATTGGTTCTGAACAAAAATTGAATAAAAATGGGAGGGTCTGTTAAACTGTGAAGAGTATAATATAGAACGCACAGCACTATATATTTTCATTCTAGTTGGAGGGTTAATAAGCGTACATTAAATTGTATATATCCCAATTTCTTTTTGTTTTGATTTTGATTTTATATAAAAACTACCTTGATGCCAAAAATATCTCTCATGCATGAATGTCACAAATATGGCCATACGTATATGTAGGTGTTTGTGTGTCTCTAATGAGTTGATTAGATTTTGGGCATATTCGGAACTTTATAGAGAGTCGTTTTTCTACTTTAAGGAATATATGTTATTTACGCTTGAAGAAAAAAATTCGTTAAATAAAAGTGGCTGGTGATATAAAATTCAATTAAACAAAATGAGAAAAGTATGTAGGTATTTGACTAATATCGAAAATCTTTTACCACAAATGATTGGTTTTCAATTGTTTCTTTTGCAGTATACAGGCCATTGAGATCAATACGATTTTCATGTAAAATTAGTATTAGCGTATACTCTGTATAATCTCATACTATTTAATTGTTATAATCGAAAAAGTGAGGGCAATTCAAATATAAAATAAAGTGTCCCATTTAAAAAACCTAACTTTGATATGTATCACATTCTTTAAGAACCCTGTATAATTGAAATTATTTTTAAATTGTTGGTTTTTGGGACATACATTTCATTGTGAAAACCAATTTTAAAAAATCACATGGTTGTGGCTCTACAGACCAAGGCGTTATCAGTGGCCATTTTTAATTTGAGTGCAAGAACAATATGTAGGTATGTATAAATGAATTCCGTGAAGCTAATTTTTAAAAATGTCAAATAGACATCTCTATAAAGATGTTTGTTTTTTAGAGAAAACAAAATCAAAATTTAAAAAAAAACATATTACATAAATTTAGCCTAAAAAATATTAAACATTGGTAAACAGTATTATAAAGTTAGAGTATGTATTTATTTTTAAAATTAAAACCAATAATTAAAAAAAATGGCAGTGGATTAAATTTCATTAGGAAATAAAAATACTTTTTAAGGCAACAACCACATTTGTTAATAATATATCGAATTATTTAATTAATTAAATACAAAAACGCTGGTATTAAAATTGTATTTGTTCCGGCCCTGTCTGCCTCAAGAGCAACGGTAATGCAAATGACCAACAACGACTAATGTTCTAAAGCGACATCTGTGAAATTATCTTGAAGTTCTTACAGTATAGAATCCTACAAGCTTTGGATACGGCGTATATCATCTTTCATCTGCGTTGTCCCTAGCCGATTAGGTGAATTAATAATTAGCTTTTATTTCAAACCAAGCTTTCAGGAAAACCAAACATTATTTTGAAGTGCGATTTGTTTCATTTATTTGATATGCTAGTTGTACGGGTGGTAACGAAAAGAAAACGTCTAAATATGTTTATTTTTAAAGTAAATACGTCGACAAGTCGAGGGTTTCTATGTGATTTTGACACCAAGGATCAAAGTCATTTTTCGAGTATTTTTAAAAAAACTCTGCTTCTTTAGATTTCTTTACAACCCGTAGGCATTATTCATGAACTGATTTCTATATTTAAATTAATGCTACGAAGTATACTTTTCCCGAAATCTTCATCAAAAGTAACCTCTGCATATACGGGAAATTAACATGGGCGATCGCCGGCCTTAAATATAACGGTCGAATAATACAGAAAAAATATTTATTCCGGTAATTTAGGATCCTCCCTGTATACATAAAATAAATTTCCCAATAAGTAAAAATTAAATTAAATATTCTGGTCAAATAATAAGTGGAAAATAATTAAAAGGGGGTAATTATTTTCAATATTACGGCTGATCGATTAAGTAGCTGCAAAATAAATAAAAACGGGTAGCTACGACGCTCCCTGTATTCGGAAAATGAATTTTCCAATAAATAAATAAATAGTTCAAAAATAATGGGTGGACATTACAGGAAAATAAGGGTGAATTACAGGCAGAAGTTACTTTAAGTCGAACGAATATTCGGGTTCCAGCCGGAATTTGATTATCGCCGATCGGTCGACGGATAGAACTGAACTCATATATCTATCACGGCATCGAGGTGAAATTGTACGATGAAAGCACTACAATTCGGATAACAAATCCTTTGGATATTTGCGATCTCCGATTGAGTCGGTGTTCTCGAATCAGAGAAGAAAAGAAAACATTCGGGGTCGCCTAAGAGTTAGTTGGTGACGGGAAATCGAAAGACTTACATTTAGATAGCAAGAAATAAAAAAATATTACTATGGCGAGAATAAATGAATAATTAATGATAAAAATAAAATGTGGGGTGAGGAACGAACAATTAATTAGGACCTCTTTTAAGGAGACTAGGTAGCGTCGTCGAAATTGAGCTACTCATAAATCAAGAACGAATCAAACCTCCGAGAAAGAAAATAAAATGGACGACTTCCCGAATGATAAAAAAATGACAAAATCGTGTTGAACCTCTCACTCCAGCGTTAATCAGGGCGGTTTTTTAAGGAGATTGGATAGAGTCGTCTAAATTGAGATACTCATAAATCAAGCCTCAATCCAGTCGCAAGTAGAAATTGCCAACGGTTTCCCACTAAGGGGTAAAATGAAAACACTCTGAATATGAATCAAAATTCTCCGGCTAATTAAACGGATGTCCCAAACTAACTGTAAAGCGAAAATAAGAAAATTTCCTATCTTGAAAAACGGGAATAACTCAGTCACTGATACATTGGGTCGTCGGGAAACTAAAAACTTACTGGAACGGCAAATACTACAGAAGAAGAGACTACGGTGGTCAGGAGTCAAATAGGATGAAATTTGACTTGCTCGTCTGATTTATGCCTTCTCAGTAGGCCAGCTCGAAGCCCGGCCAATCCGGATTGGGGAATACCACTACTACATCCGACTGTTTATTAGTTCAAAATGCAGAAAATGTCCTTTTAGCACCTTGAGGAATACACGTAGATAATTGACATGAAATTGAATCTACAAATGCCTATTCGGATTTCGGCAAATACGGAAATATTTTAACCTACGAGGGCCTGGGAAACACAAATACGGGGGATCTTCGACATGTCCTCAGGCGGGAATTAATTAAAATATACATTTTTAAAATTAATTAAAAATAAAATTTAATGCCTTCGTCACAATCTTCAGCTTCAAATTTTAAGTAAAAAAGCTATTAATGTTTTCCATTATTTATAGAGCTATCTTATTTTACAACAGACTTCAATCTATTTCTATTTACGTTAATTTGCTGATACCTGGCGGTATCCAGTAACTTTCTGAAATCTATCGGAAGATAGATAGACAATTTCATTGACGTTTCGCGTTCTTCAAGTGTCATTATTGATGTTATGGGAGATGGAGGGACCTCTACGACACGGTCTTTCACGTTCATCTGCTAGAATATGGATTGGAAGTACTCCCGCAACTACTTGGCGGTTCTGTAGGCATTGGTCACTCTGAGCAGCCAAATGATAAAATAAACAATATTAGCTTCAAGATTGATCCTTGTGGGACTTCAATATATTTACCTAATAAATTATAGTTAATTTCATCAGTTTTGTTGTCTAATTTAAAGTTTTGAGATACATATTTTAGATCATAATTCATGCAGTCGAATGCCCTACTTAAACCACAGAATATCATCAATAATCTGATTATAAAATGAAGTTATGGTTGTTGCTGTTGACCTTTCCATATAAAATTCATGTTGCATATTCGAATATATTAGATAATATACAGGTGACCGTCACAGGCTTGTAATTCTCCATTGACACTAAAATAATTTTTATTATATATTGGATATACTTTACCAAAAAGTATAGTTTACAAAAAAATGTACCGCGTTCAAATGACATGTTCACTAAATATGGGAGCTGAGATAGAATATCCTCTAGTGATTTTTACTTTCCTATCTGTATACAGATATAAGGAAAGTATAGGAATCATGATTTTTTTCGACCTCCGGTTTTCGACGGATTTTTACGTTTTGGGGTCCCCTGAATCAGTTTTGACTATTTTCGGGATGATGTGTGTGTGTGTGTGTGTGTGTGTGTGTGTGTGTGTGTGTGTGTGTGTGTGTGTGTGTGTGTGTGTGTGTGTGTGTGTGTGTGTGTGTGTGTGTGTGTGTGTGTGTGTGTGTGTGTGTGTGTGTGTGTGTGTGTGTGTGTGTGTGTGTGTGTGTGTGTGTGTGTGTGTGTGTGTGTGTGTGTGTGTGTGTGTGTGTGTGTGTGTGTGTGTGTGTGTGTGTGTGTGTGTGTGTGTGTGTGTGTGTGTGTGTGTGTGTGTGTGTGTGTGTGTGTGTGTGTGTGTGTGTGTGTGTGTGTGTGTGTGTGTGTGTGTGTGTGTGTGTGTGTGTGTGTGTGTGTGTGTGTGTGTGTGTGTGTGTGTGTGTGTGTGTGTGTGTGTGTGTGTGTGTGTGTGTGTGTGTGTGTGTGTGTGTGTGTGTGTGTGTGTGTGTGTGTGTGTGTGTGTGTGTGTGTGTGTGTGTGTGTGTGTGTGTGTGTGTGTGTGTGTGTGTGTGTGTGTGTGTGTGTGTGTGTGTGTGTGTGTGTGTGTGTGTGTGTGTGTGTGTGTGTGTGTGTGTGTGTGTGTGTGTGTGTGTGTGTGTGTGTGTGTGTGTGTGTGTGTGTGTGTGTGTGTGTGTGTGTGTGTGTGTGTGTGTGTGTGTGTGTGTGTGTGTGTGTGTGTGTGTGTGTGTGTGTGTGTGTGTGTGTGTGTGTGTGTGTGTGTGTGTGTGTGTGTGTGTGTGTGTGTGTGTGTGTGTGTGTGTGTGTGTGTGTGTGTGTGTGTGTGTGTGTGTGTGTGTGTGTGTGTGTGTGTGTGTGTGTGTGTGTGTGTGTGTGTGTGTGTGTGTGTGTGTGTGTGTGTGTGTGTGTGTGTGTGTGTGTGTGTGTGTGTGTGTGTGTGTGTGTGTGTGTGTGTGTGTGTGTGTGTGTGTGTGTGTGTGTGTGTGTGTGTGTGTGTGTGTGTGTGTGTGTGTGTGTGTGTGTGTGTGTGTGTGTGTGTGTGTGTGTGTGTGTGTGTGTGTGTGTGTGTGTGTGTGTGTGTGTGTGTGTGTGTGTGTGTGTGTGTGTGTGTGTGTGTGTGTGTGTGTGTGTGTGTGTGTGTGTGTGTGTGTGTGTGTGTGTGTGTGTGTGTGTGTGTGTGTGTGTGTGTGTGTGTGTGTGTGTGTGTGTGTGTGTGTGTGTGTGTGTGTGTGTGTGTGTGTGTGTGTGTGTGTGTGTGTGTGTGTGTGTGTGTGTGTGTGTGTGTGTGTGTGTGTGTGTGTGTGTGTATGTGTGTGTGTGTGTGTGTGTGTGTATGTGTGTGTGTGTATGTGTGTGTGTGTATGTGTGTGTGTGTGTATGTGTGTGTGTGTGTATGTGTGTGTGTGTGTGTGTGTGTGTGTGTGTGTGTGTGTGTGTGTATGTGTGTGTGTGTGTGTGTATGTGTGTGTGTGTGTGTATGTGTATGTGTGTGTGTGTGTGTGTGTGTGTGTGTGTGTGTGTATGTGTATGTGTGTGTGTGTATGTGTATGTGTGTGTGTGTGTGTGTGTGTGTGTGTGTGTGTGTGTGTGTGTGTGTGTGTGTGTGTGTGTGTGTGTGTGTGTGTGTGTGTGTGTGTGTGTGTGTGTGTGTGTGTGTGTGTGTGTGTGTAACCTACAAAATGAACTTGGTGATTCCACCAAAATTTTTAAACTTAAAAAAAAAAATTATTAAAGTAATAACTACAATTAAAATGTTGTCTACTACGGTTACACAAGTTTCGGTTGTTCCGGTGTCAACCTTCGGGCCTTCGACGTCGCTCAGACGGCAGCTAGGGGGTGGATAGCTTACAAAAATTCCGGAAATAGTAGACAAATAAATAGGCGCCAACTGGGTCTATATAGTGGCCAAACTATGATCCTATTTCCCCAAAAACCCAGTAAATGAGGAAAGAAATAAAAGACAAACCTCAACTTATGTTCCTTTATAAAGAAAAAAAATAAAAATATTTAGTAAATATACAAACTAATTACCTGATGGCTTAGATATTAAAAAAAAAAAAAGTTGGAGGAAATTAAAAGGAAAAACTTACACAGTGTATGTATATGCATAACCCAAAAAAAAAATTAATAAATGTATCAAAGTATGGAACGGTTCGTCGTTAGCTTGGTACCAGGCATGACGCTTGCGCAAAACATTAATTTCCACCTTACATAAAAAAAATATAATATAATAGTTAACTTAAATATTGTGCATCACCGTACCTATACTACTTCATATATTATAAAAACAGTAAACTTATAATCTTTATAATCTTATAACCCTCTCCAAATTGGAAGGCGATATCTGCTTAACTTTTGGTTAAGACCAAACTACCCAAAAGAAAATTATTAAACCATGAAATTTTATAATTAAGTATAATTCATAGAACTAAATAAAAATATCAAAAAAATAATAAAAATACAACATATAAAGGACTTTAGACAGAGGTTATTTAATTAAACTCCCAGATTGGAAGAGGTTACTTAATCTCTGCCCCCACACGGGTCTTCTGAGATTGCTTAACTTATAGTTAAGTCTTGACCATTTAATAATGAATAAATTGAAAAAAAGTAAAATTATGGCAGTAGCCCTTAATAACTGAAGAATTACAACTTAAACGTGGAAGCAGTCCAAGTGTTCTGCGACCCGAAGGATTACTACATCAGCATTAAGTGCTTAAATTAAGTAAAAGCTTTAAAATATTAATCAATTAAACGATGTAACATTTGATAATACTTAAGTTATGTGTGAAGGAACCCTAGAACATTCTGTGCTCAAAAGTATAAATAATGTTGAGAATACCTTGACAACATTCGGTTGAAAGTGAATGTATAGTTTAACAATGCACACATGAAACCTTCAGTATAAAGTATAAAAAAAACCTGATAGTAGGGTGTCTTCTTTCACAGCATTCCCATCTTCCTATCCAGAACAAGAAACATTCTTGTAAATCTAGCTACAAGTAAACTAGGTGGCTAGCATACCAATGTTCTGTGTCCCCTCGATGAGTCCACGATGAAACCGTTGAACTCCGGACGATATAACCCTCTGTGTACAACTGTTGAAATCCTGGGTCAACAATCCCTTGGGTCAAACTGTCGTCGAATCCTGGGCTAACAACCCCCTGGGTTAAACCCTTAAAATATTACAAAGAAAAATGTCAATACACATTGACTCAAGTATCCCGAACTATAGGATTACCCAAAAATGTACATAAACTAGAAAATATTCAGTATCTAGGATAAAGAAAAACTACATTGGCTCAACAGTGAGTCATAAACAGTATTATGAGCTCCAATAATTAAAATTCTGTTACACATGGTTGGTAACATAACCTAATATATACAAAACATACCTTTTTCGTAAAGGGTTAACTTGGTAGTCTTCCAAGGATGAGAAACACGTGAGAAGATCCACAGCACAACAATATTCCACACTCCAAATGCTGTGATTTTCCAATTATTGCGTTAAAATCCTATAATAGATATGGGCTGGACCAATGACCATAGGAATTTACTAATACACTAAAATTCCTCAAAATACGAAATGTCCATTTACCCACAATTAACCATGAAGTAGAATCTAAAATCCCCTTTAACTAGGGTAAGCCGATGGGGCTAAATATTAAGAAAATTCTACTTCGACGCAAAATTCGTCCTTCTTGTGATTCAATCACCCACTGACAGAAACAATACGTCAGCCGTCCAAAATGGCCGAAATCCCTTTCCGATAAATGTCAAGTGGGTTCAGAAATTCATCCTCAAGAATTCCCCACTATATAACTTAACAGACCATTTACGAAAGGTACCCTAGAAACTATATTTATATACAGTATAACTACATTTGGGAAACTGTTCCCGACAAAAATTAATACCACAGCGATCGCAAAAAAATCCCTCACGACTTAAAATCGCTCATTGTGAAACTACCTTACCTCGGGTTCTGAGCCCGTCATTGGAACGTACTACAAACATGACACTTGTCGGTGTTCTGTCGTCAAGTGACGTTTATGTCATTCACTGTCACAATTAAGAAATATTAACCTAATAAAAATAAACAATGAAATTCTTAAAGAATGGTATCGTAAATAATTAATTACCCAAAGGTGAGACTATAATACATAATATGTATAAATTTACAATGAAACGTGGTCTATTTTTAGGAGAATCTGGCAAATTAAAACAGGGAACACTACACCGCAAATATGACCAATGTACAAAGTATTATACTACCTTTTACTTAGTGGTGAGATGAAATAAATTATAATAAAGATGTCCAAAAGTTAGAATACAGGTGAAATTAGTTAATGACAAAAATAATAGTGATATCATCAATACGATTTTACCCTTTTTTTTCGTATGATTAATCAGGTAAGCCAAAACAATGTTATTAATTCGTGGGGCCAAAAATGAACGTTACAGATTCCCCCCTTACTTCAAGAGAATTCACTCAGGTGAATTCTCACCAGCGCTAGCTGTCTTCAAATCTTTAATATTCCAAGTCCCTTTGTCATTACCTTTTTCGTCCATCAAAACATATGTCCACGGAGATACCTTTTTCTTAACTAAATAGGGACCAACCCATCGAGGTGCTAGTTTCTTAGTATAGTACCGCGCAGCATCAGAAGAAACAAAATTCTTACGCCAAACCAATTGATGAGGAAGCAATTCCTCCCTACGTCGCCGAAGATTATAAACCCTTTCGTTTTTCTGCGAAGCTTTATCTAGTCGTTCCCTGACGTCCTTAAACAAATCATCAAATGCCTTGTTATTCTCAACATTATTAATACCAATGTCAGCAGAACAATCTCTCAGTTTATCTTTAATTGCAAATTCGCTACCCTTTAAGACCATATTTCTCCCAAAATTAAGATAGTAAGGAGTCTGTTTAGTAGACTCATTAAAAGAAGTACGTATAGCACAAGTCACTTTTGCTAAGTCAACGTCCCACTTTCGGTGATTATCAGAAACATACATAGCCAACATCGTTTTTAAAGTCCTATTATACCTTTCAGTAGGATTCGCCTGAGGATGATAATGGGCGTTAAACCGTACCGAAACTTCATACTCCTTCATTAAAGAAGAGAACGCTCCCGAAGTAAACTGTGGACCATTATCGCAAAGCAACAAACGCGGAATACCAAACAACAAAAATACCCCCTCTTCAATTCGTTTAGCTACTATTGGTGCAGTAGAGGATTTCAAAGGAAAAGTAAGCGTAAACTTGGTGAACAGATCGACAACGACTAAGATGAATCTATTGCCAGCCATGGATCGAGGTAGTGGACCTATCAAGTCAGTAGAAATAATTTCCCAAGGACGGGTAGCTCTGGGTTGGGGTGTCATATGTCCTTTAGGGCCACTCTGGTCAACCTTATGCGCTGCACAAACCGAACAATTCCTAACAAACGCAGCCACATCTGACCTAAGTTTGGGCCAATAAAACCTTTCACTAACACGCTTAAAAGTTTTCAACACACCCATGTGTCCAGCTAAAGGCAAATCATGCAATTGTTGCATAATCCCTCGCCTATCCCCTTTAGGAACAACTTCTTTCCAATCGTCAGCAACATCTCCTAAAGTCTTATAATTTGTTCTAATGTGTTTGAATAGCTTACCATCAATGACTCGCCACTGTGAGTACTTTATAGGGTGTTTTAACACCTTATCTATCATACCACTGTACCAACGATCTTTAACAACAGAAACCTCACTAATCTCAACATCCGGTATAGCCCTAGACAAAGTATCTGGCACGACATGATCTTTACCCTTGCGATGAACAATCTTAAAGTCGTATTGTTGGAGTTTGACACTCCATCTGGCTAATCGACCAGCAGGGTCCTTTAGATTTTGTAACCAAACCAGGGAATAATGATCGGTGATTACGGTAAATGAGACACCCTCTAAATACGGTCTAAGTTTCTCTACTGCCCATAGAACAGCCAAACATTCACGCTCCGTAGTGGAATAAACACGTTCCTGCTTAGTCAACGAACGACTCAAATAACTAATTACTCGATCCCCATCTGGATGAATCTGAACGAGGACAGCACCAAGTCCATAACCACTAGCATCACAATGAACTTCAAATGGAAAATTATAATCAGGACAACTTAGCACAGGGGCCTTCACCAAACATTCCTTAATCTTATTAAATGAAACATCACACTCTGGTGTCCAGCTAAACTTCCTACCCTTACGCAACAAAGCCGTAATTGGTGAAATCAAAGTGGAAAAATCGGGAATAAACCTGCGGTACCATGAGAAAGTTCCTATCACACCACGAACATCTTTAACACATTTAGGCGTAGGTAACAACAACATAGCCTTGACCTTGTCAGGATCCACATGAAGTCCAGTCCCATCTATAACATACCCTAAATACTTCAATTGGGGACGACAAAAATAACACTTATCCCAACTAACAGTCAAATTGGCTTCCCTAATACGCCTAAAAACTTCCTCTAAAATAACCAAATGTTCCTCAAAGGTCTGAGTAACAATTACTACATCGTCTAGATAGGTGAAAACGTTAGGTTCCAGCTCGGGTCCAAGAACTTGATCAATAAGGCGTTGCCACGTCGCAGGGGCATTATGGAGTCCAAAGGGCATTCGGTTAAACTGAAATAACCCACGTCCAGGGACAGTAAAAGCTGTAAAAGGCCTTGAAGACTCAGCCACCTTTACCTGCCAATATGCAGATTTGATATCCAATGTGGATAAATAATGGGCATTACGAAGTTTGTCCAAAGTATTGGTAATATAAGGAAGAGGGTAACTATCCCTTTCAGTTACAGCGTTCAACTTGCGATAATCCACGCAAAAGCGAAAAGTACCATCCTTCTTCTTCACCAGTAAAATCGGCGAACTCCACGGGCTGTTAGATTTCTCAATAACACCAAGACGAAGCATTTCTTCCAACTCCTTCTCAATATGTTCCTGCATCACTGGAGAAACTGGGTAATATCTTTGTTTAATGGGTGGAGAATCACAAACAATTGTGTGTTCAGCAACATTAGAACACCCTAAACTAGTCCCCATTAAAACTTTATTATGCTCAATTACAGCATCCAAACGAGCTTTCTGCAAATCACCAAGCGTAAAACTGCTCCTAAGATGATCTACCGTGGCAATATCAACGGAAGACTCTGAAAAATGCCACTCATTATGTCTAAGATCTGGTACAACCCCCATTATTCTCCAAAAATCAGCACCCAAAATAAGAACATGTGGAACATCTAACACTACTAAAACAGGAATAATCTTGACTTGATCTCGAAGGGCAAATGGAACCAAACACTCACCAATACACTCACACATCTGTCCATTCGCAACCCTACAACTAGTTTTCTTCGAAGTATCAACTTCTAAACCTAAAGTCTGCAAAAGTTTCCAACCAGTACTACCTACAATAGTCTTCGACGCACCCGAATCCAAAAGACCTAATAACTCAACACCAAATACGTTTACCTTAAGGTAGGGCCTTTCATCATCCCTAGCATGATCCAAAATATAGTCAAGAATGGGTTGAACTTTAGTCGAGCGTTGTACAGCACTACTCTTTCGACCAGTTAAGAGCGCCTGACTTCGTTTCCCTGGTTACACCTTGGACAAGTCCTCACTGTATAACCTTCACGCTGACATTTAAAACATTTCAGCTGCTTGGGAAGAAGACAACCAATTGCTCGATGCCCAGGTTTCTTACACCGATAACATACAACTGACGACTCTTTACCAATCGACATACTATCTACCTCCAAACGATCTACATCCAAACGATCTACTTGACGTGTGTCAACATCGACGAAAGCCAAATCTCTTTCTAACACATTACCTCTTCGACTGTTAGGCTCAACATAGCTATTAATAGCATCGCGTCTATCCTCCATACGACGACATACTTGTCTCAACTCCTCTACAGTACTAGGGAGTGGATCTCTCAATCTATCTTGATAAAAAGGGTGTAAATTCTTAATAATAATTGACATTTTTGCATTTTCAGGCACAAAACATCCCAACCTACTAAAATAACTAGACATAACAGCAAGATAAACACCTATAGACTCAGACGAATGTTGTGTCCTTTTTCTGAGTTCATCAAACAAATCATCAGTATGATGTGCAGTTAAATACTCTCGTTTGAACTCATCTTTTAATTCACACCAACTGTGAGCACGAAGCCTGACATCCTTGTAGAATTGATAAGCTTTGTCGGAAAACAAATCAACACCTGAATCTAACAATATTTCTGATGGAACATGGCGAGCGATACGAAGTTCTTCTACTCGTTCGAGAAAAGCTGTAATGGACAAAGACCTAGATGATCCAGAAAACTTTTCTAATCCCCACTTATGTGGCGGTACCATTTTAGAATTTAGGCTATGAGACATATTAGCCTGCGAAATATTAGTTTGTGAAATAGTAGCCTGAGAAGAAGCATGTGGAATACTAACAACAGGAGACGAAGTAGCAGCATTTTGCACACCATTCAAAAATTGTCCATCTAGATTACTGGTCACGACACTCAATGCAGCTGGTACAATAGCAACTTTACTAGGAGGTGGTCGCGATTTCGTCTGAAACTCATCATGCAAACTAATCAATTTGGTCAATATTTCTGTTCTTTTGCCTTCAAGTGTTACATCTCCAGCAGTATCCATTTGATCAAACCTATTCCATGTGTGTGACAACTTACTCTGCAGTTTCTGAGTCTCGCTGACATTATTACTCCCACTATAACTACTTAACAAAGCGTCTAACTCCACACATTTCCTGGAAAGAGCAGCCTCATCATCAGCAAACTTAAAAGGATAACTAGGGTACTTAAAACTATCACCAGCTTTTTCCATACGCAGAGCCATAGAAAGTTGAGTTCGCATCTCTTCTGCGGTGCCAACATTGAGACCTCTAAAGCGAAGTTCCCACTCAAGCTCCTCTTTCTCCAAACGATTAATAAACATTTTACGAGCCATCTTAATATCAAAACTCATAAACTCGATATAAATATAAGTTCCAAAATATACAATATATAGTGCGAAAATAATAATAAAGTCAAAATTTCAACTATAATACACAATTAGTTGACCTTTTTTTAAATACTCAAAATTCAAATAGTAAAAATCATTTAAAAAGGTGAATCAATGAATCAAATTGGTACACTATTCAGTTCTTACAACAAATGGTAAATGCATATACATATACTCAATTCTATCAGTATGAAAATTATCTAAGACTTATATTCATCAAAAAGCCAAGGTAATTACTCAAAATATAATATTTTAAACACGACGGCCCCACGTTGGGCGCCAAAAATGTAACCTACAAAATGAACTTGGTGATTCCACCAAAATTTTTAAACTTAAAAAAAAAATTATTAAAGTAATAACTACAATTAAAATGTTGTCTACTACGGTTACACAAGTTTCGGTTGTTCCGGTGTCAACCTTCGGGCCTTCGACGTCGCTCAGACGGCAGCTAGGGGGTGGATAGCTTACAAAAATTCCGGAAATAGTAGACAAATAAATAGGCGCCAACTGGGTCTATATAGTGGCCAAACTATGATCCTATTTCCCCAAAAACCCAGTAAATGAGGAAAGAAATAAAAGACAAACCTATAGTGGCCAAACTATGATCCTATTTCCCCAAAAACCCAGTAAATGAGGAAAGAAATAAAAGACAAACCTCAACTTATGTTCCTTTATAAAGAAAAAAAATAAAAATATTTAGTAAATATACAAACTAATTACCTGATGGCTTAGATATTAAAAAAAAAAAAAGTTGGAGGAAATTAAAAGGAAAACTTACACAGTGTATGTATATGCATAACCCAAAAAAAAAAATTAATAAATGTATCAAAGTATGGAACGGTTCGTCGTTAGCTTGGTACCAGGCATGACGCTTGCGCAAAACATTAATTTCCACCTTACATAAAAAAATATAATATAATAGTTAACTTAAATATTGTGCATCACCGTACCTATACTACTTCATATATTATAAAAACAGTAAACTTATAATCTTTATAATCTTATAACCCTCTCCAAATTGGAAGGCGATATCTGCTTAACTTTTGGTTAAGACCAAACTACCCAAAAGAAAATTATTAAACCATGAAATTTTATAATTAAGTATAATTCATAGAACTAAATAAAAATATCAAAAAAATAATAAAAATACAACATATAAAGGACTTTAGACAGAGGTTATTTAATTAAACTCCCAGATTGGAAGAGGTTACTTAATCTCTGCCCCCACACGGGTCTTCTGAGATTGCTTAACTTATAGTTAAGTCTTGACCATTTAATAATGAATAAATTGAAAAAAGTAAAATTATGGCAGTAGCCCTTAATAACTGAAGAATTACAACTTAAACGTGGAAGCAGTCCAAGTGTTCTGCGACCCGAAGGATTACTACATCAGCATTAAGTGCTTAAATTAAGTAAAAGCTTTAAAATATTAATCAATTAAAACGATGTAACATTTGATAATACTTAAGTTATGTGTGAAGGAACCCTAGAACATTCTGTGCTCAAAAGTATAAATAATGTTGAGAATACCTTGACAACATTCGGTTGAAAGTGAATGTATAGTTTAACAATGCACACATGAAACCTTCAGTATAAAGTATAAAAAAAACCTGATAGTAGGGTGTCTTCTTTCACAGCATTCCCATCTTCCTATCCAGAACAAGAAACATTCTTGTAAATCTAGCTACAAGTAAACTAGGTGGCTAGCATACCAATGTTCTGTGTCCCCTCGATGAGTCCATGATGAAACCGTTGAACTCCGGACGATATAACCCTCTGTGTACAACTGTTGAAATCCTGGGTCAACAATCCCTTGGGTCAAACTGTCGTCGAATCCTGGGCTAACAACCCCCTGGTTAAACCCTTAAAATATTACAAAGAAAAATGTCAATACACATTGACTCAAGTATCCCGAACTATAGGATTACCCAAAAATGTACATAAACTAGAAAATATTCAGTATCTAGGATAAAGAAAAACTACATTGGCTCAACAGTGAGTCATAAACAGTATTATGAGCTCCAATAATTAAAATTCTGTTACACATGGTTGGTAACATAACCTAATATATACAAAACATACCTTTTTCGTAAAGGGTTAACTTGGTAGTCTTCCAAGGATGAGAAACACGTGAGAAGATCCACAGCACAACAATATTCCACACTCCAAATGCTGTGATTTTCCAATTATTGCGTTAAAATCCTATAATAGATATGGGCTGGACCAATGACCATAGGAATTTACTAATACACTAAAATTCCTCAAAATACGAAATGTCCATTTACCCACAATTAACCATGAAGTAGAATCTAAAATCCCCTTTAACTAGGGTAAGCCGATGGGGCTAAATATTAAGAAAATTCTACTTCGACGCAAAATTCGTCCTTCTTGTGATTCAATCACCCACTGACAGAAACAATACGTCAGCCGTCCAAAATGGCCGAAATCCCTTTCCGATAAATGTCAAGTGGGTTCAGAAATTCATCCTCAAGAATTCCCCACTATATAACTTAACAGACCATTTACGAAAGGTACCCTAGAAAACTATATTTATATACAGTATAACTACATTTGGGAAACTGTTCCCGACAAAAATTAATACCACAGCGATCGCAAAAAAATCCCTCACGACTTAAAATCGCTCATTGTGAAACTACCTTACCTCGGGTTCTGAGCCCGTCATTGGAACGTACTACAAACATGACACTTGTCGGTGTTCTGTCGTCAAGTGACGTTTATGTCATTCACTGTCACAATTAAGAAATATTAACCTAATAAAAATAAACAATGAAATTCTTAAAGAATGGTATCGTAAATAATTAATTACCCAAAGGTGAGACTATAATACATAATATGTATAAATTTACAATGAAACGTGGTCTATTTTTAGGAGAATCTGGCAAATTAAAACAGGGAACACTACACCGCAAATATGACCAATGTACAAAGTATTATACTACCTTTTACTTAGTGGTGAGATGAAATAAATTATAATAAAGATGTCCAAAAGTTAGAATACAGGTGAAATTAGTTAATGACAAAAATAATAGTGATATCATCAATACGATTTTACCCTTTTTTTTCGTATGATTAATCAGGTAAGCCAAAACAATGTTATTAATTCGTGGGGCCAAAAATGAACGTTACAGTGTGTGTGTGTGTGTGTGTGTGTGTGTGTGTGTGTGTGTGTGTGTGTGTGTGTGTGTGTGTGTGTGTGTGTGTGTGTGTGTGTGTGTGTGTGTGTGTGTGTGTGTGTGTGTGTGTGTGTGTGTGTGTGTGTGTGTGTGTGTGTGTGTGGTGTGTGTGTGTGTGTGTGTGTGTGTGTGTGTGTGTGTGTGTGTGTGTGTGTGTGTGTGTGTGTGTGTGTGTGTGTGTGTGTGTGTGTGTGTGTGTGTGTGTGTGTGTGTGTGTGTGTGTGTGTGTGTGTGTGTGTGTGTGTGTGTGTGTGTGTGTGTGTGTGTGTGTGTGTGTGTGTGTGTGTGTGTGTGTGTGTGTGTGTGTGTGTGTGTGTGTGTGTGTGTGTGTGTGTGTGTGTGTGTGTGTGTGTGTGTGTGTGTGTGTGTGTGTGTGTGTGTGTGTGTGTGTGTGTGTGTGTGTGTGTGTGTGTGTGTGTGTGTGTGTGTGTGTGTGTGTGTGTGTGTGTGTGTGTGTGTGTGTGTGTGTGTGTGTGTGTGTGTGTGTGTGTGTGTGTGTGTGTGTGTGTGTGTGTGTGTGTGTGTGTGTGTGTGTGTGTGTGTGTGTGTGTGTGTGTGTGTGTGTGTGTGTGTGTGTGTGTGTGTGTGTGTGTGTGTGTGTGTGTGTGTGTGTGTGTGTGTGTGTGTGTGTGTGTGTGTGTGTGTGTGTGTGTGTGTGTGTGTGTGTGTGTGTGTGTGTGTGTGTGTGTGTGTGTGTGTGTGTGTGTGTGTGTGTGTGTGTGTGTGTGTGTGTGTGTGTGTGTGTGTGTGTGTGTGTGTGTGTGTGTGTGTGTGTGTGTGTGTGTGTGTGTGTGTGTGTGTGTGTGTGTGTGTGTGTGTGTGTGTGTGTGTGTGTGTGTGTGTGTGTGTGTGTGTGTGTGTGTGTGTGTGTGTGTGTGTGTGTGTGTGTGTGTGTGTGTGTGTGTGTGTGTGTGTGTGTGTGTGTGTGTGTGTGTGTGTGTGTGTGTGTGTGTGTGTGTGTGTGTGTGTGTGTGTGTGTGTGTGTGTGTGTGTGTGTGTGTGTGTGTGTGTGTGTGTGTGTGTGTGTGTGTGTGTGTGTGTGTGTGTGTGTGTGTGTGTGTGTGTGTGTGTGTGTGTGTGTGTGTGTGTGTGTGTGTGTGTGTGTGTGTGTGTGTGTGTGTGTGTGTGTGTGTGTGTGTGTGTGTGTGTGTGTGTGTGTGTGTGTGTGTGTGTGTGTGTGTGTGTGTGTGTGTGTGTGTGTGTGTGTGTGTGTGTGTGTGTGTGTGTGTGTGTGTGTGTGTGTGTGTGTGTGTGTGTGTGTGTGTGTGTGTGTGTGTGTGTGTGTGTGTGTGTGTGTGTGTGTGTGTGTGGTGTGTGTGTGTGTGTGTGTGTGTGTGTGTGTGTGTGTGTGTGTGTGTGTGTGTGTGTGTGTGTGTGTGTGTGTGTGTGTGTGTGTGTGTGTGTGTGTGTGTGTGTGTGTGTGTGTGTGTGTGTGTGTGTGTGTGTGTGTGTGTGTGTGTGTGTGTGTGTGTGTGTGTGTGTGTGTGTGTGTGTGTGTGTGTGTGTGTGTGTGTGTGTGTGTGTGTGTGTGTGTGTGTGTGTGTGTGTGTGTGTGTGTGTGTGTGTGTGTGTGTGTGTGTGTGTGTGTGTGTGTGTGTGTGTGTGTGTGTGTGTGTGTGTGTGTGTGTGTGTGTGTGTGTGTGTGTGTGTGTGTGTGTGTGTGTGTGTGTGTGTGTGTGTGTGTGTGTGTGTGTGTGTGTGTGTGTGTGTGTGTGTGTGTGTGTGTGTGTGTGTGTGTGTGTGTGTGTGTGTGTGTGTGTGTGTGTGTGTGTGTGTGTGTGTGTGTGTGTGTGTGTGTGTGTGTGTGTGTGTGTGTGTGTTGTGTGTGTGTGTGTGTGTGTGTGTGTGTGTGTGTGTGTGTGTGTGTGTGTGTGTGTGTGTGTGTGTGTGTGTGTGTGTGTGTGTGTGTGTGTGTGTGTGTGTGTGTGTGTGTGTGTGTGTGTGTGTGTGTGTGTGTGTGTGTGTGTGTGTGTGTGTGTGTGTGTGTGTGTGTGTGTGTGTGTGTGTGTGTGTGTGTGTGTGTGTGTGTGTGTGTGGTGTGTGTGTGTGTGTGTGTGTGTGTGTGTGTGTGTGTGTGTGTGTGTGTGTGTGTGTGTGTGTGTGTGTGTGTGTGTGTGTGTGTGTGTGTGTGTGTGTGTGTGTGTGTGTGTGTGTGTGTGTGTGTGTGTGTGTGTGTGTGTGTGTGTGTGTGTGTGTGTGTGTGTGTGTGTGTGTGTGTGTGTGTGTGTGTGTGTGTGTGTGTGTGTGTGTGTGTGTGTGTGTGTGTGTGTGTGTGTGTGTGTGTGTGTGTGTGTGTGTGTGTGTGTGTGTGTGTCAGTATCCACCATAACTCATGAACCGATACAAAGAAAAACACCAAATTTGAAACTTAAGCTTTATTGCGGCCTGTGGTGAACTGATTAGATTTTGGACAGAGTCGGAACATTTGGGGGGTACTTTACTGGTGGTCATTTTTATATTTTATAGAATATATTCGTTATTTACGTTTGTAGAAGAAAATTCTTCAAATAAAAGTTGTTTATAATATAATTCTCTATAATTCTTATTTCATGCATAATTTCTCTAAAATGGACCGTATTCGAGATATTTGAGAAAATGTGTAAATTTCGAATTTTGAAGAAAACTCAAAAACGGATAAAGGCAAAAACATAAAATTTTAAACTTAAGTTTTATTTCGGCCTGAGGTGAAATGATTAGATTTTGGACGAAGGCGAAACATCTGGGGAGGTACTTTATGGGAGGGCCGTTTTTATATTTTATGGAATATATATTATAGAAAAATGTGTCGAGTATGTGGAAAATGTATATATTTAGTTTATCCTCTAAACATTTATAGAGGTGCTGCAATAGGTTGTACCAAATAACCGGAAAAGGCCTATAATAACTAGATAGGAAAGTCATGTGTTGGACACATTAGATTTTTTTGTATAATACAACTGAAAACTGGGCACCTCCTCTGCATCTTTTTGTTTAATAAATTTATTAATTTAATTTCTGCAAAAGATATTAAAAACATTAATTTTTTCCAAACAATAGATAGATATATTTGATTAATTAATTTTATATAAATAAAAATATCTTTGGTTTATTCACACGCTGAAACAGAAAGATAGACTGTAATCATCCGAATGTTTTAATAAATTTTGACTGCACCCGAAGATGGAATTTTTTCCGAAACATATGTAGTGCTATGCTAAAAGATAGAAAATGTAAACATGACCGAATAAACCAAGGAAATTTTTATTTATATAAAATTCGGCTACGGTCAGGAAATTATCCTTATTCCAATAATTAATTTTAATGTTATTGTTTTAAGAGTTGCCTACAACCTTCGTACTATTTCAGTTTCCTACGTTTATGCACTTAGTCCATAATAATTTACTATATTTTCAAGATTATCTTAAATATACAGGTATAAAATCTACTATCCTTACCATATCACTGATAAAATCTTGCATTGATGATGTTGACCTTTAAAATGCTTTTCCCACCAATTTTCTTCCCAACATAAATGCAGGTAACTTGTTATGGAGATGCATTCTCGGTAAACATGTATCTTCTGGGATATTACCTTGTTGTTTTGTTGACGGTGGTAGTTACCGTAAGAGCCGGAAGAAATGTTCGGGCAAAAGATTTAAAGGTTACCTTACCAAGTGGTGATAAGATGTCTATGATAGGATGTAAGTAGATTTATAAAAAATAATGATTGATTAAAAAAATAGAGGAAAACTGTGAAGTTTTAAGTACATAGTATTGATAACTTTTCCTGAAAACTACGTTTTAGATCTTATTTAAATTTTAAAAAAATAATTGATCCTAATTTTTTTTATTTATTTTTTCAAATAATGTTTGAAACCACTGGAATTTTTTTTGATATAATAAATATTTTTGTTAGAAAAAGTGGACAGTATTTTACATTGTAATAATATAATATTGTAACGATTGCCTAATTTAAAAATAGTTTATTTATTAAAACCAATTTATTTATAATTTATTTATAACATACTAATTAATTAGTTTAATACTTAGGCACTATTATAACTCGCAATTCTAATTTATTTATTACAATAAATCTTTACTATAAAACACGTATATTGAACTCTTTTTGTCTACTGTCAATGTCGCGCTGTTTATATATAGCTCTGTTCCAGTAGTTTCTCGGCTATCTAAAATATCTGGAAATTCTTCCTCTGTGAGGTACAGACTTTCCCAAGATCTTTGAAGCTTCGGAGAAAAACCCTTTTGTCTTTTTGGGTTATGGAGCCAGATTTTGTCGCCTTCCATGAAACATCCCTCTGTGGCGTTGGCACTCACTCATGCATGTCGTCCATTATTCTTCATAGCTGGATCACATAATCGTCATCGGCTGTGTCTTCTTCAGGTCGGCATCCAAACTCGAGGTCACACGGTAGTCTCATCTCACGCCCGAACAGCACCTTCGCTAGTGTTTGGCCTGTAGATTCATTGACAGCGGGTCTATATGTCATTACGAAGGGCGAAATTTAGTGATCCCAATCTCGCTGATGGTTGGAAACCACATTTGACAGGTATTTGCCAATTGTCTTATTTATTCGCTCTACCATTTCATCCGACTCAGGGTGCAATGGTTTTTAAAGATGGTTTTTAAAATTTCTGCCTTAGTCACTGTGGATCTCCAAATCTACTAATAAATTATTTTATTAACATGTCTGTAACAGTTGCGGCCTCTTGATTTAAAATGGCGAGGACTTCTACCCACTTCGCGAAATAATTCAGAACCACCATCATGTATTTATTACCATCCTCGGTCATGGAGAATAGTCCAGCAATATCTAAGGCAATCCTCTCAAATGGGTTACTGACGTTGTACTTCTTCATGGGGGCCTTCCTTTTTCGTTGAGGTCCATTACTCATAGCACAGGTGGTACATTTCTTACACCACTCCATTACGTCATTGGAACTGTTAATTCAATAAAACCTTCCACGAACTCTCTGAAGGGTTTTCTTAACACCAAGATGTCCTCCTAATAAACTGTCGTGTAACTGACGAAGTACTTCGGCTACTCTAGCCTTTGGAATGACCAACTGTTTTCTGTTTTCAGAACCTCATTTTCTAGTACTCGCTTTAATAAGCCTTCTTCCAGGATAAAAGAGTCTCACTGAGCTAAATATGACAACAACTAGAGAGAGACTTGCTACTTCTTGCCAATTAGGTCGCCGATTTTACTCTTTTCATTGTCGCATCTTCTTTAACACAGGATCGGTCTCTTGTTCTTCCCTAAGTTTAGCAGGGGCCCACCCATCGTTGACTACAGTTGTTCTTAATAGTCCACTTTCTTTGGATTCTGCTCTGTTGCAGTAAGACCACTCTGCTGGGCACGGTCTTCTAGAAAGATAATTGGCATTTCTAAGGTTTATTCTGGCTCTATGTTCGATCTTAAAGTCGTACTCTTAAATTCGTTTGGTCCATCTAGCGATTTGGACCTCCGGGTTCTTGAACTGCATCAACTACTTAAGAGCTGCATGATCGATCCGGATTAGAAATTCCCTTTCATATAGGTATTGGTAGAAGTGTTCCACACATTTCAAAACTGCCAGGAGTCATCTTCTCCTGACGCAGAAATTTCGCTCCGGTTTCGAGAGCACTTTACTAAAATAACTTAGTACTTTTTCTTTTCCCCCTGAATCTGTAGAAGCAACCCTCGAATTCCTACATTACTGGCATTAGTATTCAGAATAAATTCTTCCTCTGGTAGTGGGTAGCCTAGTATTTGCGCTATTGTTAAATGCTTCTTTAAAGTTTCAAAGGCAGTTTGGCAGTCTTCGTCCCAGCAGAATTATCTCGCTTCTTCTGTGAGTCGTGTTAATGGCATATAAATATCTGCGAACTTCCTTATGAATCTTCGGTAGTTAGGTACAGAGTCGAAGAAAAACTTCTTATTTGATATTTATCAATTGGTTGTGGCCATTGTTTGATGTAAGCGACTTTCTCCTTATCTACAGCCACGCCATCCTTGCTAACTATATATTAACTATATTTTGAAATTACAGGCATTTCTTGGGGTTCAGCATCAATTTGGCAGCTTGGAATCTTTCTAAGTTCTTTAGATGTTTATAGGGTTGCCACCTTTTTGAAAAGAGAATAAAGGGCTACGATGCTGACAGGGGCTCCGGTATATAAAAAGTTCTCTTCTACTGAACTTAAAAAAAAGTCGCCGAGCTTCTAACAAAAAAATCCTCCTCGTCATTCTACAAAATAAAAAAATTGTCAGCTATATACTTTTGTACAAACCACGTTCCTTTCAAAGATATGTGCAGAAAAAAAAGACATTTGCCGTAAAAAAGGAAATTTTAAGCTTTAAAAAGTCACAAGGACATTTTGCTTCAAAAAAAGGACTGTCCTTTTTAAAAAAGGACAGGTGGTAACCCTAAATGTTTATCAAATGTCTTCCCCAAGAATATGATGTCGTCTAAATATACTAGGCATGTTTTCCAGGATAACCCCCTCAATACTTTTTCCATAAGTCTTTTATATGTTGCGGGGGCATTACATAGTCCGAATAGCATGACATTGACTTGCCATAATCCAGATTCGGTGGTTAAAGCTGTATTTTCTTTGTCTACTGGGTTCACTTCCAGACTTCAAGTCTAAGGTACAAAATAGTTTACTTCCGGCCAATGTGTCCAAGGTATTGTGGAAGTTACTGGTACACAAGTTCTGATTCTGGTCTCTTTCTTGATGGTAATTGGGTGATCATTAACCTTTATAATACAGGACTGGAATTTCTTTAACGGCAAAGGGATCAGGGTTGGCTTAAGGTGGTTAACACGACAATATTATTGTCAGTATAAATAGTAAATAGTGTGTGTGCACTGCACCGCTTGGGCCAACCAAGCTCATCGTATCCTTTAGTTGTTCTATATAGTAGTGTTGATAGGCATATGCCTGCCATAAGATTAATTAACAACTTTCTTGTCAAAAGTATTTTGATAAAAAATAAAAAATGGATAATGAAAAATTTTAAAGTAATCTTCCTTGAGAATTAATTCAGACGAAAAGTGCAATGCGAGCGAAAGGAGTTGAATATCTATAACATGTAAATATGTTACGTTATGTTGCATTTTATATGATTCTAATAAGCGTTCGAAATTTTTCCCTATTTTAGAACATATCATTAGTTTTTTAAAAAAGATAGCCTCTGAGCACGATATTTCAGTTTCGATTTCTCCAAAATTTGTTGAAGTATGCCATCAGTAAATTAATTAATTTGTTTTGATGGATCTACACCGGCTGCACCGCTCTGCGCTAATTGGCTGCCCCGCTCTGCGCTAACCGGCGCATACCGTTTGTTTGTATGTTAATATATTTTTAACATTGTGCACGAAAGTTCAGATAGGCTGCTCCGCTCTGTAGCAAACATTTGCTCCTTATTGTTCCACTACGCGCGTTAAGATAATAATATTAATATGAACGATACTGTAATTGTTATGGCTGCCAGTGTATCTATTTTTTTATTTATTATATATATTTTTTTTTTTATAAATATCGTTCTGCGACATTTTATAAAACTACAGGAAATGATAATAACAGAAACGTAATGTTTGCTGATCACGCCCTAACGCGTACGAACCGAGAATTTCTTTTGATGTACCGACCACTTGTGAAATAGAGATGGGTTGCTTTTTAGTAAACTGCTATTTGACAACTGTTATTTGAACTAAGCAGCTTTCAACTGCTATCGGCTATTACAAATCGCTGCTTTTTAAATAGCAGTTTACCATTTTCACTAATATTTCGATTTCAGATACGCCGATCTTTTTGACTGTGTTGTGAGTGCATGGTGCGCGTGATGCGACGATGACAATGGCAAGTTGCTGATGCGAATGTCGTATTTTATACGTGCACTACGGATGTTTATGTTTTTCTGTACAATAACAGTTATGGTTAGACCAAAAATGTTGTGCCCTCTTACAAATATTTTCAGCAAATAAATTTGTTTTAAGAAAATAACTCACAACACAAAACTTACGTCAGAGAGGACGTGATGGCATACAAAGACTAATTTTTAATTGTTACCATTCCCGTTGTCGTCGATTTATTCTGACAATTTGGGGAACCACCGGCACAGGTTGATATTTAACTCGACATTGGGTCCTATGATTGAACGTTTATGTTATCCATAACGTACATGTTAGGTCGAATTTTAACAGTAACGAAGCAAGTTTGTACGATGGAAAACTGTTAAATTAGAACATAACAGGCGGAAAATAACAGTAATGTGTTGGAAACCGTTTTTCATCATACGAACTTGCCTAATTACTGTTAAAACTGAGCCTAACATGTACGTTACGGATAACGTAAACGTTCAATCATAGGACCCATTATAAGACACCTTAACAGATTTGAACGCGATCACCGATCGACTAGTAAATAATGAAATACCGGTAAACACTTAAGCAGAGTAGTCGAACTACATGTTGCGATGATTTAATAAACTGCTATTAAAAAGCAGCTATTTGAAAGCTGCTTTTTAGAAAAAGCAGTTACTGTTATAACTGTTATTTAAAAATAGCAGTTTTGCCCATCCCTATTGTGAAACAACAAACACTCGCGGAGCCGATTGTTCGTACGTATTTGTACGAACTTCCACGTCTCCACTAAGTGCAACTGCAACGTTCAAAAACGCTTTGCGCGGCTTGGCGTGAAGCGGCGCGGCCGGTCTGGGTCCATCTTCATGTTTTTCCGTTTTCCCAGTTACAGTAAGGTGCATAGATAAATTGATATTAAAAGATAAACCGTTTTTTAAATGCACGGCACTGGTAACAACTGGTTAGTTTCGGTTATACTATTTGGCGCCACCATCGCACGCTACACAATTGGCTGATTAACTTGACAGTTAGAAGCAGTATTTAAAAAAAAATTAAAAAGACCGCGGCTCATTCGAATGTTTTTTATTATTTATTTAGATTTTTTGGCATTTATTACTTTAAAAAAAAAACTAATATTTACATTAAAATGCTGTATTTAACATAAATATTAGTTTTTTAAGTAATTAACCTCCAAAAAATATAAATTAAAAATATTTATATTAAAATATTTGAAACAGGTATAGTTTAATCATTTAATAAAAGTAAGGTGCATTCAAACGTTTATTACATACATAACATGTACAAATATTAATAACCGTAAGGGAAATAATTAGTATTCTCCTCTCATTCTTGTCGAAAACTAGACCAAATTTCGATTCAGGTGTCAGGCGTTTCTTATAAAAACAAAACAGTGCACATATACTACTTACATCTTATTAAACAATTTCTCTTTTCAAAATGTTTACCATTCTTATAAAAGTAAAATTTATTTTTAATTTGTCTAAAATTAGTTTATAGAAAAAAAATTCACATAGTGCAATCGTTGATTTAAATTATATTTTAACTTATCTGTTCTAGTTCTAGTTGATCTAATAAATTTAAGTTTGAATATTACTTTTCATTTTTAACAGGGTTGTTCAAATTGTTTATCAGTAATACTAAGTTTACGTTTGCAAATAATTTCTTGTTTGTGTATGTGCTTCAGTCTCAACATTTTCTGAAATCTGACTCTCGGGTTGAGTATAGTTGGGTATACTGGATGTACTTTTATCTAATAAAATTGGTACAGAATTTGCAATTAGTCGTTAACGTTTTGAAGCAATTTTACTAAAAGAATCTGCCAAAAAAATGATCTTCACAAAGATAAATTTAAATTCTTAAACCAGTTCTCGCGTTTTTTAATATCGGAAGGAAAATGAAAAAAAAAATTTGAATAACCAGCCTGCTGAATATTAGAATAATATTTATTTAAACAATTAAGAATACTTAATTTTACTCGGGCCAGACATGTTTTGTTACAAATAGGAATATTAAAAAATAATTGAAAATCGATCCAAAATGAAATACGTAAGGCTCTAAGAAAACAATGATAAACAAAGTTCTTAAACAAATCTAACGCCTTATTAAATTAAATTGTTAATACTTAATAATTACATTAAATCGGCACTTATCAATCTTCTTAACCTAAAAATAACTTAACTATGTATGGAACTACATCTACTACATCATAAAAACTTTTATTTTTGATGGTTTTTGTGGGTTTTTTGACCATTTCGCCTTCCGCCATTCCATTTTTGTTTTTTACGAGGTTATCAACACGGTTGTCAAACCTCTCTTTAAACTATCCCATCAATGGTATAGCCATTGTGTGGATGGTATCGAGCACGACAAAAACAAAATAAGGTGCAGCTTGTAAGTTTGAAATTACTTTAATCTCATGAAAGTTTATATAGAACAGAAGTAAAAGTTGGAAATGCTTTTGCCAGTTCTCCCACTTTATACACATAAATTGACAGGTTGGCAGCGGATCTCACCGAAGTGGACGCGATACATTGGCGTACAAAATTATTTTATAGATGTTAATAACAAGTTCGAGTAAATAGTTTAATCAATTGTGAATAGCTGTTGAAATTTTGTAAAATTATAATTTGAATATTATAATACATGTTTAATAATTATTTATAATCCATAAATACATGCGATTGTCCGGTTCCGCCGATAACAATTTAAAATTACTTATTCTATGAAACGACACTGGCAGGTAAACATTACTGTGAAATTCTCGGAGCCGCCCGACGTGGTTTGACGTTTACCCCCTCTCTACCTACCAAAAGACTTTTCAACTTTTACTTTCTCTATAAACTGGCAACATCGCTTTCATCTTATTTGCGATGGTGACTCCAAATAATATGGCCGGAACTAACCACTTGTTACAAGTGCCGTACATTTAAACGGTTTTTCTTTAAATTTTTTTTATTTAAAAACATTTATTCACCTTTTAAAAACATTTGCTATACACATCAGCATAAAAATAGAATACAAAGTGTAATGTATTGCTCATAACAGGGGTCTGCATGAGCCAAGACGAGTATCTTCGCCACCGTACATAAACAAAGGAATAGTAAATCCACTCTCTGTACAGACTAGTCCGATGCCGCAAGTCGAAAGAGCATGCAATCAGCCTGCGCACGCTGCTTGATACACAGTGTGTAAGCTTTGATAAGTTTCCGAATATTGTAAAATTGTATAGGGTGGAGTTTAGTTGGCTATTTGTTTTTTACTAGTAAAAAATGTCATCAGGGTCAGCTGGTATTTTATCGTTGTCATGTACATTATTTCCTTATAACGTTATCTTGTTCTCATAAGCTAAAAGATAGCGTAGATGTCGCTGGTAACGTTCCAGCAATGTTGCCGTTATGAACATTTTCCAAATTTGTTTCTTTTACATTTAAATAATAATGATCTTATTTATCCATAAGTAATACTTATATTGGACTTTTAATTTCTTTGTATATAATATATATAACAAAATATGTGTTTTAAGAAATATATAGCAGGATTGTGTACAAAGAACAAAAATAAAAAGTCAATAGCACTAGAAGAAAATAAGTTTGGCATCACAGCACGAGCATTTCACTTTGAAGTCTGCAAGATTGACGTATTTCTAACCTATCATTTTATCTCCTTGTCCAATTTTTTGTTTCTATGTTTGGTGACTTTGGTGTCGTTTTACTTATATATATTTTACAATTTAACTTGTAAATTCATTTTTTTTGTTGTTTTTCATTCATTATTAGTTACGTATTTAAATTTGTTAGTTTAGTGTTTTCCCCGGTAAATGACATTTTTATCGTGGTGTTTTCATATTAGGTAGTTTTAAGTTTGTTTACAAACCCGAAGGAACTAACAATGCCCGGATCACGCCGGGATTTTGTTTAATTTCCGTAAAGTAAGTATTTCAATTTTATTGTAGAACCTTTGTGGTGTGAATGTTTATTATTGTTTAATACAGAATATATCTTATTATTGAAATCATACTTCGTTTTATTTTCCTTTTTAATGCTTTTTATTTTGTGTGCCTAAAAAAAATGATTTTTTTTTCTGATTTGATGTGCTAGTAAATGTGAATTACATATTTATTCACATTTCCAGTGCATCAAATCAGAAAAAAATTATAAAAATAATAGATAAAGTGGATCTACATATTTGAATTTCCCGCGGTTCTTCTTTTTTTAAAAAAAATTATAATTTGACCGGTTGCTTATAAAGAAAAAGGCCACTATTAAAACACCAGCGACATCGGCCTTATCTTCCAGTCCAATCGCCCAGTCAATTCTTGGTGAAAAGCAAAATTGCATTGAGTTAACCGTCTCATTAGTTGTCTCTGTTAGTATGGATCGTATTGTGAGTGGTCAAGTTACTGTCTTCTGTATATGCTAAGATTTTTATGTAGGCATCCGTATCTTCTGCGCAAGTTATCCCCCTGATAAATATTCATGATGCTATTCCGTAATTCATCAGGGAGGCATCGTGCGTAGAAGTTTTCTGCTGTTTCTATATCAAGTCTTTGATGTAAGGCATTTGTCGTATTATGTATGTCACGTATTCTAGCGTAGCGGTCGTATCCGAGAGCAAGCCTCAGACATCTGTTCTGCGCCCTTTGCAATCTATTGAAGTAAGTAGTGGACATTGGACAAAAAACTGGGCACCCATACGTTAGGATTGGCCTGAGTATTGTTTTGTATAAAATAAGTTTGTTAGGAAGTGATACTCTACTTCTTCTATTGATTATGGGTAACAGAGCTTTTAAAACCCCTGTGCTTTTATTCATCCTGTCTTTTATATGCACCATGAATGTACTGCCACTATCTAGCTGAAAACCAAGATATTTTACTTGCGTTTTCACAGGTTTTTCTTGTCCTTGTATGATTAGGGGTGTGACAATACCCTCTATCCTACTTTTGATGAAAAGTAAGGCTTCGGTCTTATTTTAATTAATACCTAATCATCTTGTTTTCAGCTAGATAGCTCATGAAAGTTTATGTAAACTGGCAACATCGCTTTCATCTTATTTGCGATGGTGGCTCCAAATAGTATGACCGGAATTAACCACTTATTTCCGGTACCCTATATTTAAACTGTTTATCTTTTAATATTAATTTATCTATAATAGTAAGGTGAGTTTATGTGCGGTTTGTGGTTGTTTATGCAAACTAGTTTTTGTGTTTCTTTCTCTTTGATTTTTTGCATTTCTCTTGCTATCATCCTCGATAATTTTCTGGATAATTCTCTTCACAGTGTATTTACACAAAGTGCATTTCTTGGTTTACAAATTGTGATGAACGAATATTAATGAACTGAAAAATAAAAATAATTTTCTTTTACAGTTGGAACTGGAGGTATTAACGGAGTTAAAACTATGACAAACATTTTAGATGATGCCTTAAGTGCAGGTTACAGACTGATAGGCGAGTAAATAGTACTTTATCCATATTTATAAATTATTAGCATAATCTACGTTAGTCTAAAATATAATTTAAATAATTATTTTTTAAGATGCGGCAGCCTTTTATGAAAATGAAGAAGACATCGGAATTGCTTTAAAAGAACTTTTGCCCAAACACCATCTAACAAGGAATGACATTTTTATTACATCAAAATTAGGTAATTGAAAAAGGGTTGTACCATAAATATACCGAAAAAATTTTAAGGGTGATAGTAGGAGACATCGAACAATTTTTACATAAATATAGATTACCGCTAGTTGTGGGAAATAATCGATTAATAAACCGCTGGATAATTTTTTTATACTAGTACACATTGTACTCAAATAGGACTCAAATAGTACCAAATAGTACGCAAATAGTACTCAAATAGTACTCAAATAGTACTCAAATAGTACTCAAATAATACGCCAAGAGTACGCAAATAGTACGCAAAGAGTATACAAATAGTACGTAGTTAGTTCGCAAATAGTAGGTAAATATTATTCAAATAGTATGTAAATAGTATGTAAATAGTATGTAAATAGTATGTAAATAGTATGTAAATAGTATGTAAATAGTATGTAAATAATATGTAAATAGTATGTAAATAGTATGTAAATAGTATGTAAATAGTATGTAAATAGTATGTAAATAGTATGTAAATAGTATGTAAATAGTATGTAAATAGTATGTAAATAGTATGCAAATAGTATGCAAATAGTATGCAAATAGTATGCAAATAGTATGCAAATAGTATGCAAATAGTATGCAAATAGTATGCAAATAGTATACAAATAGTATGTAAATAGTATGCAAATAGTATTCAAATAGTATGCAAATAGTATGCAAATAGTATGCAAATAGTATGCAAATAGTATGTCAATAGTATGAAAATAGTATACCAATTGTATGCAAATAGTATGAAAATAGTATGAAAGTAGTATGCAAATAGTATGCAAATAGTATGAAAATAGTATGCAAATAGTATGCAAATAGTGTGCAAACCGTATGCAAACAGAATGGAAATAGTGTGCAAATAGTATGTGAATAGTATGCAAACAGTATGCAAATGGTATGTAAATAGTATACAAATAGTATGCAAATATTATTCAAATTGTATGTAAACAGTATGTAAATAGTATGCAATCAGTATGCAAATAGTATGCAATCAGTATGCAAATAGTGTGCAAATAATGTACACAAAATATGCAAATAGTATGCGAATATTATGCAAATAGTATGCAAATAGTATGCAAATAGTATGTAAATAGTATTTAAATATTATGAAAATAGTATGAAAATAATATGAAAATAATATGAAAATAGTATGAAAATAGTATGAAAATAGTATGAAAATAGTATGAAAATAGTATGAAAATAGTATGAAAATAGTATGAAAATAGTATGAAAATAGTATGAAAATAGTATGAAAATAGTATGACAATAGTATGCAAATAGTACGCAAATAGTATGCAAGAAACATGCGAATAGTATGCAAATAGTAAGCAAATATTATTCAAATTATATTCAAATATATGCAAAGAGTATTCAAATAGTATGCAAATAGTATTCGAATAATACTGAAATAGTATCTAAATTGTAGATAAATACATTAAAATTAGGTTGATGAGCTTAAAAAAAGGTTTAGCTATTAGAACCTAAAAAAATAAAACCAAAGGTCGTTGCCCATTTTTTCTACAGGTCATCAACGCCTGGCTAAGTGGAAATACTACCTATTAGGTACATACCAGGTAGTACAAAATAGTACATAAATAGTACAGAAATAGTACGAAAATTGTACGCAAATATTAGGTAAATTTGAGACAAATTACACAAATAGAACACAAGTAGCACACAAATAGTACACAAAATGGTACATACTAGTACAAAAATAGTATACAAATAGTAAACAAATCTCAAACATGATATATAAATAGACGTCGTACAGAAATAGTACACAAAAATTGTACAGAAAATATACAAATAGTGCACATAGTAAAGATTTCTGTTACATCATAATACAACGGCGGTTTACCCTCGGAAATAATAATGAACTCAACATAATAATGGAACGGAATTTTAAAAACTACCAAAATATTTATCTCAATCTAATTTGTACAGCTTACTAGTTCATTTAAAAAATGATACTTCTGGCTTGAGTTTTTATACATTGTAACTTGTAACCCATGTTAATTTAACTTGTTCTGTCATTTTTAAAAATAATACAGTCAAAACAAAGTGGATGGATTCAGAAATAATTCACATGGTTAATGATTGTTTTGGTTAACTAAATACTCTACGAACCCTGATAATTATTTTAAATATAACAAAATTAATTTTTTGTGAGGTTTCGCCTCTTGTTTAATCTGAGGTAATATTAGGATCCATTTTATATTTGTAGCCCCAAAAAAGGACTTATTCGGTGAACATGCTTACGAAGCTTTAAAACAAGCAATTCAGCGTTTTGGAACTGATTACATTGACTTATATCTTATACATTTTCCTGGATACTTCCCACTTCCTGAGCCAAATATGAACTTCTCGGCATTGAGAGACGAGACCTGGAAACAGCTGGTTAAAGGACAGAAAGAAGGATTGGTCAGAAACATTGGAGTGTCGAATTATAACATCAGACAATTAAAAGAATTATTAAGAAATGATCATGGCGTTAAACCAGCAATCAACCAGGTCAGTAAAATCTAAATTTCTGTTAAAAATTCTATTGAAGGTGAGCTAAATCAATCGTCGTATTTTTTAGGTGGAATGGCATCCTGACTATCATCAAGATGAACTACTAAAATTTTGTAAAAAACAAGGAGTAGCACTGCAAGCTTACTTTTCTTTGGGAGGCGTCAACAATAAAACGGTTTTACTGGAAAAACCTGAGGTTAAACAAATCGCAATCAAATTAAGAAAAAGCCCCAGCCAAGTAATTATAAATTATGTTTCAAAATGAAATGTACATAATCGTAAATGTGGGACACTATGATAATTATCACACATTATTAATGAATCTATCGTACCAAATTACTTAGATATAGATTTTTATTTGGCCAAAACTCAACAACCACTCGATAAAGTAAACATAATGGTATTGAAATAGTAATTAAAATCGAAGTCTGGCTTAATAAAATTTTTGCCATATCTGTATAGGGATCAAATAATCTTTATTTTTCCCTTGTATATTATTTGTTTATTTTATTTTAGATACGGTTGCTATAAATACACTCATAATGCCCTAGGGCGTTATGAACGGGCGTTATGGAACATAACTTCCGCTCAATGTACGAGGAGAAATGAAGCAAAAGCTAGAACGAAATTCTTTATTTTGGAAAATTTTCATACTAGTACAAGCGACAACTCAACAAACAACAAACTAAGTCTTACCTAATTAAAATTAAAAGTGCAATTTTCCAATTTTCCGGAAATCTTCGGATTTTTCGAAACTTTAGAAGAGAAAACTTGACCACTAGTACTTGGAAATCTTTTCATAAGAGAAACGCTAGGAAATTCATGAGAATCTGTAACCGAATTTACTATCATTGTTGACACTTTATTTTTAGAGAGCTACAGATGCACTCTTCCATTTTCCGTGCATTTTTAAAGTTTCATACTATGTACCGGCCTCAGTTAAAAGAGTTGCCGAAATCCTTCTTAAACAATGTCCAGTATATTCATTGCAATCATCGAAGGCATACTTCCTATGGTATTTTTGCCAATAGGTTGGACAGTGCACCGATAGTTTCGGTAAGTAAGGTAAAATCTGAAATCCTTTACTCCCTGGATATATATTTTTTGATCAGCCTCAAAGCCCCTATTTTTTCTCCCTCCACAATACTGAATCCTTTTGACATACCGGTTGTAGTTTCGGGTATTTTAACAAGTAAACAGCTACCCTTTTCTTCAATATCGTTTATAGTAATTTTCACAAGTAGTTCATCTCTCCTTAGTCCTCCAAAAATACTCATTATTAGAACTACTTTATGTAATAGATGAATTTCATCTGACGCTTCACTGATAAATGTGAGAAATTGATCTGCTGTCAAAACCTTGGATTTCATCTTTAAAAACGCTATTAGCCAGGAAAAATGAGAAATATTGGTATTTTAATTGAGTAGGTATCAGTGTAGATTTTAAAATAGGATATTTCGTCCACAATGACCTAAAACACATAAACTAAATAAAAAATAAATTAACACACCAATTATTGAAAGTGCGCCAATAACACGGTCTTATCTATGGCAATAATTTTCTCTTTCAACTTACATGGATTAAATACTTCATAATCCTTGTCGTATAAATTATTCGCAGCTTTGGCTGCATATTCCAGGATATTCTTGGGTAAATTCGTATTCATTTCCATTATTTCTATAAGATTACACAAAGAAAGCAGCACTAACATTCACTAAATATAATGATGACAGCAAACGTCAAAATATCAACAAATGCCATGCCTACTATGAAAAGAAAAATTCAAAGAAAATGCTAGGAGCAACGAACCGATTTTAAATTCGATTTTTCGTTATAATAAAATAATTTTTTCGTGAAAAATAACTATTTTCTAATGATTCTTTGAGTAGGTATTATTTTTTCATTATTAATATTTTCGAAAAGGCATACTGAATACTTAGGTACTTATTTACATGATTTTAATCTCTACTTAAAGGTTTATATTATAATATAAGATAATCTGTTTTTAATGATTTATTGACCAATGATTTTTATATAATTACTTATATGTTCATTAGTTCTTGTTACAGAGCAAGGTGGCTTTGCGGTAACGCATCTGCCGCCTGACCTGCTATGAGTTTTTTAAAAGTTTTCTCATAGCAATAGGTAACTGCTGAGTCAGTAACATCCTCTTAGTTACCTACCATCATTCCTTCTATCCCATCCCCTCAGGTATCTCCTTTTTTAACTTGGTTCTTGCATCAGTTGTTTATCGATTTTAAGATTAAGTCATAACCGAGATGATGGATGCAATATTGTGTTCTAGTCAAAAAAGTAAACCTTTGATTACAAATTATGGTTTTAACTTCGGTTTTCAAAAAATGTTGACCAATACTTCAGTAAAACGTTGGTAGGTACCAAAAAAAATTCCAAAGTATTTGTGAAAACGTAGGAGTATCAAAATAGTTATACCGAATCAATAATCAATAATATGAATGCCAATTTTGGCAAACATCTATAGAGGTGCAAACATGTGGCAACGTCTCACCTTCATATGAAGATTTAAAGCAGGTAATTTATTTAGATATTGGGATGAATTTCATGTCATATCACCTCTTTAGCGAGAGGTAAGAAAGATCCTTCTTTAGGAGGCATTTCATATGTTGCTGCGTGGGTAGATAAACCCGAGGGGTCAACGACTCTCAAAATAATGGTAAGTTTTCACTCGAAATCACCGAAATCACTACAAATTTCTCGAAATTTCCGAAATCAACATCGAAAATCATGGTCGAAATCATCACCCAAATCAATTCGTCGCTCAAAAATGTAAATGCAGCAGCTTGTAGATCAAAAAACAAGGGAAGAGCCGAAAATAGACATAGTATACTATTAAAGGGGATTTTTCAGCGAAATCACCGAAATCACATAACAAAATTAGGTGATTTCCGAAATACGGGTACGTTTTTAGGTTTCACCCTCGGGTAATCCAATAAGTTTTTAATTCATTTTCAAAATCCCTATATTATAATAAAAAATAAGGAAGTAAGGAAGCAAAAAAGATGATTTAGAATTAATAAAAATTAGTCTATTAGAAAGAAAATGCGACCCATGTTAGCGGCTCTGAGTAGTTTTTCCGCCATTTTGAATTATCTCATCAGATATGCAAAATTTGAGGCAGAAATAAATGTCTATATTTTACTATGCCTAGTTTGGACTTTAATTATGCTCTATGGCATTATTTTTACTTTATCGAGGAAAATATTTCTGTAAAATTTGAAATTTTTGTAATAGGTGTTTGTTGAGTTTAGGTCAAATACAAATTCACACGAAATCAATTAAACACCCAGTTAACATGTTTCACTCTGTAATACCCTATATAATTGTCTAATTGAATTACAGTATATTGCTGTCTAAATATTTTAAAATAATAAATATCGAATGGCACCAACGCAGTTGGTCTGTAAGGTCAATGTTTATTATTATTTTTTTTTATTTATTTTAAATGTTCTTTTAAGGTTCTTTTGAAATGGGCTTTGCAACAAAACGTCTTAGTAGTTCCGGGATCTCGAACCAGGAAGCATATGGACCAAAATTTGGATCTGAATTTCAAAATACCGGAGGCAGATATGAAGATTTTGAATAATTTGAAGCAGGCGGGCAGAATTAGTATGTTTCCAGACATAATTATATAATTTGATGTTTTAAATAGTTAACTATAGATTTTTATTAGTTTCACAAATACATGAGATTTTAAAATGTTTGTTCGCGTTTATATATAAATAAAACAATTAAATAAATATCAAAGTAATATGACTACTTTGATGGTACTCCTAAATGGACTAGAAGAGTCTATAAGTTACCAAAGCCGCTCGACTTATGGTATGAAGGGATAATTTTATCTTTTTCCAATCTTATTTTTTATTATTTTTATTTGCCATTGGTAAATGCATGCTCCTTCTAGACTCCAGGACCCTTTGGCTGGTGACAGTGCTGCCTTTATCCCTTAATAGTACTTTTGTTGAAATACTTCAAAATATTTGTGCCATTTGTTTTACTAATTTTAGTTCATAAATACATTTTACTTTAAACTGCCCCTGGCATTTCTAGATATAATCGAACGTAATTACGTCACTTTTCTGCGAGCTAATGGTCTAATCCACAAAACGCCGATAGATGCGCTCACGTGAGCTCAAGAACCTAGATTTATCATTGGAGGCAACTTTAATGCAAAACACATCCATTGGGGCTGCAGACTAACAACTAAGGGTAAAAACCTAAAAGAAGCAATGACACAGTTAAAATATGAGTCGCATTCAACTGGCAAACCCACAGATAGAAACAAAATAGCCAACCTAATTGACTTTCTTGTTGTACGAAATATTTCAGCAAACTACATCCAAGTTGATGAGGCATGGGGCATGAATTCAGATCATTCGCCCATTCTTCTCACCCTTAGTGATACTATTATCCAAAAGAAAAGCGCTCCTAGACTAATAAATAGGAGAACAGACTGGTAGCTGGGCTAGGAATAATACATAAAAAGTTAATAGATTCGCAGAGCACTTACAAAATACCTTCCAACCAATTAAAGAAGAAGAATTACTAAATTGGGCTCCTCTAGAGAGAGATGACTCAATATTCAGACCAACCTCTCCAAAGGAAATTATAGAAGAAATAAAAACAAATAATCCTAATTATTAATTTAGTTATAGGAGAAATCTTAAAACAACTTCTGAAGAAAGCCATAATTAAATTTACACACATACCTCATTCAAACTAAGGTATGTCTTTAGATTGTGGAAAGTAGCTGAAGTCATTGTGATCCCCAAACCAGGAAAACCTCCGAACGAAGTTTCGTCATATAGGCCAATATCTCTATTGCCTATAGTATCGAAACTATTTGAAAAAATACTAATAAAAAGACTGAAACCCATCATTGAAGATTATTAGTTCGGCTTTAGAGAAAACCATTTAACTATATATCAAGTTCATAGAATCTCAAATGCGATTGAAAAATTATTAGAAAACAAAGAAGTCTGTTCAGCCATCTTCCTTGATGTTGCGCAGGCTTTCGATAAAGTATGGCATGATGGCTTAAAACATAAACTGAATGTGCTACTTCCACAGCCATACTCAGAGCTACTGGATTTATACATTTCAGATAGATTCTTTAGAGTAAAACAAGATGAAACATACTCTGAATTGAAAGAAATTAAAGCAGGAGTACCACAGGGAAGCGTCCTGGGACCCACTTTTTATATGTTATACACTTGTGACATATTCCAACTAGAACAAGACACAATAGCTACATTTACAGATGATACTGTCATCCTAGCGATAGGCAAATATCATGAAGAGGCTGCAAATAAACTACAAACATCAGTTAATCAAATAAATAATTGGACCAAAAGACCAAAATCTGTAAATAATAATTTTACTAACAAAAATGGTCAAAGATTACCAATTAACATAAATAATTCTCAGGTCCCTTATAACTCATCAACATATCTAGGCATTACATTAGATGCAAGACCTCGCTGAAAGGTCCATGTTAAAAATAGTAGACAAGAGTTAGATATAAAATTCAAGAAAATGTACTGGTTACTTGGTAGGCATTCCAGCCTATCTACATATAACAAAATGTTATTATATAAACAAGTTCTTAAACCAATTTGGACCTACGCCATTCAGCTCTAGGGTTGTGCCAGCTACAGTAATATTCTAATAATCCAGACATTCCAGAACAAATTATTGAGGAACATTGTCGGTGCTCTTTGTGTTACGTGTGTAAATTCATTTTAACTTTTCAAATAAAAAGGCACTATTTTATTATTAATTTTAATATTCAAAAGGATACAATATACTATATTTTATTTTATTGTGTACTGGGGTCCAGCCATTCTTCATCTGCGACAGCTTCTGAAATAAATAACAAATTATATTTTAATATAATATTAGATTTTAAATATAAGTATTTAGTATTTATTAAATTGTAAACAATGCTAAGATGATATCTTCTGTCATTTCTTCTTTTTTGATATTATTACTATTCCAGTAGCCAAAATATCTGGTTAGAAGCCTTTCAGGTAAAGGGTTGACAGTTGGTTATGTCAAATATAATTCTTCTTTTTTCTATTCCCGTTTTACCGTGTCTTGGAAAATAAACTTGCATTCTGCGCGTGGGCGCATATTCGTTTTGCGGATTTTAAACAAGTTTCCTAGGGAAATAAAAGATTAGCAATTTGTTAGGTTTTCAAGGAAAACGCCAATCACTTTGTGGATTCGTTGCTAATCAGGGAATTAAAAGAATTTATTAAAATACACATCTTATAATCCTTCTATACTTCATCCTTCAATCTACTCTACTATGCATCACTTCTCTAGTATTAGTTGGTACCTGTCTTGTTACCTGCCTGCCTTAGGGACAAATTGATGGCTTAATTGCATGGTTGCATGGTCAATTGTTTTACATGCAGTGGTACCCAAGCTCCAATAGAACCTTTCTACAGTGGCTGTAACCGGATGAAGAATCGGTTAGACAAAAGAAATAATTAAGTAAGACTGTTCCTATATTTTTGCATGATTCAACGAGAAGTAAACGTAACAGAGATTATACGATACAAGATACAACATCTAATAATTACTTAAATTAATAATATATATTTATACTTACCAGCAGTGTACACCAATCTGTATCGATACGCCTTGGTTTATTTAACAGCTTTTGTTTTATTTGCATAACTGTACTTTTGCTTTGTATCAGTACGCCACTGCTTATTTGATATGATTGCTATCGTTGTATTTTATCCTTTCCTCTATCAGTTCTTATTACACACGTAAACCTAAACACCTAAAGGAAATATACCGATCTGAAATAGTAAACTGTTTATTTTTATTTGAGCTAGCCTGTTAATTACGAATCCAATGCTATTTATTTTCGTCAATGGTACATTAGAAAAAGCGACCTTCATCGAGACCTTCAGATGGACATTGTTGACCAGACTATCACCAAACTCGCTAGGAGTCACGAACAACGGCTTCACCAACATGTGAACGTTGGCAATCCAGCTTCTTGACAACACGAACCTGACAAGAAGACTCAAGAGAGTGAAACCTTTTAAGTTAGCCAAGTGTTAATAACAAAGCAAAGCATTGTGCGGTTTAGTGTTACACGTTAGTTTAGTGTAATTAAGTTATCAGACCCTAAGGTATACTAGCGAGTAGAACTTTAAGTTTTTAAGATTGCAACCCTAGTTAAGTTAGGTTATAACAAAATTACTCATTGATCAACTCTTGATCAGATAATAATATTATTGAGTGTTTTTTCACAAAAACAAAAGAACGTGAGCTCCTACTCGCAGATTATTGGTTGAAGCAACCAACACGATCGGTCACCTTGCTTTTTCTTGGCACACAATGGCAGAATCAATCTTCTTACCGACAAAAACACATAAAATTAAACGGCTTGCATCGCCATGTTGAAATTTGCTTATTCTTGGATAATATTGTACTAAATTACTATGTAATCAATTTTCTTTCTCTAAAATAGTAATAGTAAAAGTGTAGTACAAAATTAGTGATGTGCATACTGTATTTTAATGTGATTAAGAGAATAAAAGTTATAGTAAAGCCAGTTAGATCACCCAACGTTATATCGAAAAACCAGTGTCTGCTTAGTCGAAAACAATTTATATTATGTATAACTGATTCCCTTACAACTTTCCCGCACTACATACTTTTATGTCGTCAGACTCTGTCACCCTTTAGGTAACCTTCATTTGATTTTGTCAGAATAAATGAACGGTAAAGATTAAACTCACTTCACGTTGTAATTACCTGGCAACTGCGATTACCAGGATTTTAAAATTGTTTATAATCAACATCAATAATTATACACTAGCTATAGAATTTACTTATTTTATTGGTGGAACCTTAAGGTTTTAAAGATTCTATATATGTTTTGCCATTTTACTATCTATTGGCTATACTTGAATACATTATTTGAACAACTGACGTTTTGTTTGATACTCTAGAATACCTTGATATACGGTCCTGAAATCTTTTGACACAAGATGATGATTCCTAGAGTTTTGAAAATTGCAAGAACTGTATCATTTGTAGTCACTTACTGAACTGTGATATACCAATAAAAATTCCCAGGCCGGATATTTTGGTATATGTTCTCTATGTAAGCATTGCTTTTTCTCAAAGAAGTTGAAGTTAACAATAATTTTTTGATTTTTGTATTTAGTCTTCAATAACCCATACCACAGAAAAAACTGAAATAGAAGTGTTCGGGCCAAATTTGCTTAAAGTCAAATCTTGAAGATATTTTCATATTAAAATGATTATTTTCTCTAGAATCATTTCTACTCCTATTTTTTAAATAATTTTTACTTTTTTCGTCACCTCCAATCTCCATATTTCCTTTCTCGTTCCTTTTCTGCTACGTCGATATGTATTGCTATTTACTGTAATCTTCTTTTTCATATTATTTAACCATTTTGATGGCTTAATAGCCGAAACCAGTAGTTGTCGTTTCAATTTTTCATTAAATATAAGTTATATATAATTTTATGTTGTTTATTTTGTTAATAGTCATATTGCTGAATTATCAGTAGTAATATAGAGACAGCAACAATTCGAAATATTTTTTTTCACTTACCGAAAGCATGTTCTTGGTATCTTAAAAAACGTGCTTGAGGTATTTGAAAAAAAATTATGAGTATTTATCACTGGCCAAGGGGTATTCGGTCTGAAAATTTTTGCCATATTTTAACTCATTTATTTCATAAAAAGTATATTTACACTCCATAAAATCTTGACTGTACATTCCAAAAAGTGTTGACTGTACATTCTTTAAGTCAGTATCGTTTTAATTTCTCATATTTACTGTCCAATCCTTCAGTATCAAAGTTATGTCTTAAATAATTCCATTTGCATTTAACACATATTTTTAAATTTCTTAAAATTGTATAGTTTCTACTTTCTACATATATATTTTTTACTTTACCGGTATTTATTGGTGTGTTTTCTTCGATTAAATTAATCTTTGGATATGCTGATACACGTGACTAAAAATGAACGATTTTAATTGGTTTTCTATTGATGCCAGAGATTTTCCATTAAATTACCTTTTCGATGATGGTACTTTTCCTATTTAAATTGTATTTGTTAAAGTGATGAAGGGAAGAGGAATGATGTATGACAGTTGAGATGTGATATATAAATAAAAAGTTCACTAGTTTATTTGGTCGTTTTTATTGTTTTTATAAAATTTAAGTACAAGCACTACATATGTTTCGGAAACACACTTCTATCTTCTGGTACCAGTCAATATTTAATAAAATATGGAGACCATTACAAACATTTTAATATAACAGAAACTCCGTCTTTTTGTTTTACATCGGAGAGGAAAAACTTTTTTATTTTCACCTTTTTGAAAAATATTAGTCTTCAATTGTTTTTATTTTAAAAATTACACTGCACAACAGCATTTCTGATGATTGAGTTATATTACATGACTAGCTTAATTTTTAATGAATTAGCTCTAGTTTAGAAAATATGACACATGGCCGTTTTATAGTAAAACACAATTTGTTTAAAGTTAATCATGTTTTATTTAGTTCTCAAGGTAAAAAAACTTTCTTAGACTTCCTTGCAGAGGTTGAATCCATAGAACTGTTTTGAATGCTCCAACAATAGTCAGCCATCAAGTGTACGTTCCAGTAGCCTTGATACCTTTCCTCCATCGTACGAAGGTCCTGGTGGAATCGCTCGCCCTGTTCTTTACTTAGATCCCCAAGATTAGCGGGAAAAAATCTAGGTGGTTGTGGAGAAAGTGCAACTTGATCCAAGGGTTTGAACGTGACTCATTAGTTGTTCAACGTGTTGAGAATAGTTAGAACTTTTCTTATGTCCCAAAAAACAAGCCAAACAAACTCATTCGATGCATTTTTCTCAATTTCTGTCATAGTGTCCGTAAATTTTGTGTCTTTTATTAATGCTCTTATCTGTGGCCCATCGAAAATACCCGCTTTTATCTTGTCTACACTCAGTTTTGGGAATTTTTTTGATAGAAATAGAAAACAATTTCTAGTTTTGTTAAGACCTTTGACAAACTGTTTTATTCGCCCTAATTTTATATGCAACGGAGGCAAAATTATACGATCTCTTGACACTAAAGGTGGGTTTATCACGTTTTGTTGTCCTAGAGCTAGATCTTTCCGAGTAGGCCAATTCTTTTTAACCCAATGTTAATTTTTAGCTCTACTATCCCACAAGCAAAGAAAACAAGTATACTTTGTGTAACCACCTTGCTGGCCTAATAGAAAGTTGGCCATTTTTTATTCAACGCATATGATCCAGTTATTTTCCTCATATTTAATTTTGTCCAAAACCAGAGCAATAGTTGTATATTCTTCTTTTACTTTTGTAGAATGTGCAATAGGCAACGACCCTAATTTATTCCTATTGTGTAACACATTTTAGACTCCGTTTTGACGAGTCTATGAATAAACGCCTTTCACTAGAAACATAATTTTGTAATCCCATTGCAGACATCAATCCAGGTACATCTTTACAAAATACGAAATTGTCTTCTTCAACAAAATATTTGAGGAAATTTTGTTCTCGTGTGCGGTAATAAAAAACTTTAGTTTCTTTCGTTACCAATTTTCTTTCTTTTAGCTTTGAAGCCAAAATGTTTAAAGCTGACTTTGATAGTCCCAGATCTCTAATTAAGTCGTTTAAATCATCTTGTTTGAATGGTTTTGGCGTTCCCAGGTCACATTCAAAGTCACTATCACTACTGTCGTTTTTCGTCTCAAAATCTTCTGGCTCTTCCTGTAAAGTACCAGATTGAGGTTTAGGTGTAGACTTAGGGATCAGGACATGTTTATGTGCAAATTGTATGGAAGGATATTCCCATTCGGTTAATACCAGTTATGTTCACCAAACAAAAATAACAATCGTCATGGTGGTTCATGGGTTCATTCCAAATCATAGCGGTTTTGTACCTGAAGCTATGTCTTTTCTTATTTGTCCATAAACGTAGGAACTCAACGCATGTTTTATATACTATTTGCGGAATCCAAGGCTTATTCTTCATTTCCAGGGGGTGGCCAAAATAATTTTTGTAAGGCTCATTTACGAACGTTGTCACATTTAAACGGTATTCTTTAAATACATACTCTCCGCAAATGAAACAAAAATTGTTTGAATCATTCACACATACTCTTCTTGATGATGCCATATCAAATTACAAAATTAAACAATAATTCAAACAAGAAAGATAATTTCACTATTGTCTTACTAAACCTTCCCCTAAAATAACAAAAAATAATTTCTTAAGAATTCTGAAATTAGGTTTTACCGGTCATTAAAGAGAGAGAGAGAGGTACTTTTACCTTTATAAGTATGTTCTAAGAAACTACAGGGAGTGTCCGCGGTCGTACAACAGAGGGGTCGTTAAAGAGGATTATAAATTAATAGTATTTCCAAATAAAATTAAATATGTATAATAATTCAATAATTATTATTAAATAAATTGCAAATAAACACTATAATACAGCCAATTTTTAGTGAAAGCTATAACTCGTAAACAAGAGCTGTCAGAAAAAAGTGGGGGTATATTTAGAATCAGCGACTTAAAATTAATAAACATCATGTGACATAAGTCATTCATGAGTCAAAAAGTGTAATTTTGTTGGCCAGTGTTATAATCCAAATAACTGCAGAACTTCTGAGTCGACAAACTTTTTGTAATCTGCCCACTGTTCACTCGAACCTATATATGTAATATCTATAACAGCTTCTTTGTACAAATCACGAACAAAATTATATTTAACATCCATGTGCTTCAGTCTTTTATGTTCCGAACGCTTCACGGAGTAAATACAGGACCGATTTTCCTCGTAGATAGTAGGAATATGATTAAGATTGACATCGATTTCTTTTATTTAATTGGATACCTAGATCACCTCAGTCGCAGCAGTAGCAAGTGCAACAAACTCAGCTTTGGTTGACGACAGAGCAATTGTTAGGTTTGTTCCAACAGCTAATCTGCTCATCAGAAGGACGTCAGACACATACACATTGAAAATAGTCCGTTCCTACAAAGCCACGGATAATTCAATGAACTGTCAATAAAACGTGCCAACGTATTTTCTGATTCGTACATGAATCTGTCGGCGGATTGCCAAAACAGAGCTTCATCGCTTGTACAATTTATCAGCACTTGCACATTTGAGAGTCTCTTCTCGTTCCTGCTATTTGTGTTATTGTTGTGATTTGAAGTGAAAAATTTTTATTTTTATCTTGTGTACGTTTTTTTTGTGTGTAAATAGATACTTATTTTTAATAAAAAATAAACATATTAATCTTAAGGTTTCAAAAGTGTACATTCAAATAGATAGTACGAGAAAGCTTAAACAAATGTATTATGTTGTATTTTATATAATGTTTAAAATACCTACCTATTCACCAAAGATGTGGTTGGTTTGACAATTCCATTGCATTTTCCGTTCCAACAAGTACAAGTCGCTGATAAAACAAATACGAAAAACGAAATAAAACTTATGTTTAAAATTTAACGTTTTTTTCTTTATCCGTTTTTGAGTTTTCTTCAAAATTCGAAATTTACACATTTTCTCAAATATCTCAAATACGGTCCATTTTAGAGAAATTATGTATAGGATAAAAATTATAGAGAATTATATTACAAACAACTTTTATTTGAACAATTTTTATAAAAAAATATTTTTTACATTTTGTCAAATTTCTCGAATACGGACCATTTTAGGAAAATTTTGTGTGGAACAAAAATTAGATAATAATATAAGAACACACAGACACACAGACATCATCGTGAAAATAGTCAAAACGGATTCAGGGGACCTCAAAACGTAAAAATCCGTCGAAAACTCGAGTTTGAAAAAAATCATGATTCCTATACTTTCCTTATATCTGTATACAGATAGGAAAGTAAAAAGTACAGGCATTTGTCATTCTCGCATTGAGTAAACTTGATAGATTTTAAGTAAGCATCTAGCCGCTTGTTCCAAGTTCTCGGTGTCTGTTTGAGTCCGTATAAACTTTTGTTTAGTTTACAAACGAGACCAGTATGAAATGCAAAATGAGGCAGTTGCTTCATGTATACTTCTTCTGTTAGCTCAACATGTAGAAAAGCATTTTCTACATCTAGTTGAATAGAATACATATTATAGTTGTTGATTACTGCTAGCATAATCCTAATAGTAGTTATGTGTGCTACTGGGGCATACGTCTCGTGGTAATCAAAACCCTTTTTCTATGAGCAACCTTTAACGACTAAATGCATTTTATATTGTTCTACATTACCATCTATATTATATTTCTTTCTGAAAATCCATTTGCAATTGATGGCTTTTCGATTAGAATGTAACTCTGCCAGTGTCCACGTTTTATTTTGATGAATTGCGTCAATTTCTTCTTGAGCAGCTTTTAGCCAATCATCCTTGTCCTCACGTTTATAAATTTCTTTAACTTCTTCAGCAATGGCTAGACTATAGGCGTAGGCACATTCATGATATTTTGGAATAATTATTGAAAACAACAGGTCACGATCTGATAACTTTCCTTTGTTGTGAACACCACAATCTGTAACTGTTTGGACAATAATCTAACATGATGTAACTTATAGATCGTGGAGAGAATTTAGTTTTTAATTCTGCATCAGGTAATCAAACATTTGCTTTGCATCCAAATATTCTTAACTTTTCGAGATTAGGTTTTCTGTCGTACACAATTCAGCAGGTAATTTATTCTTAAGGACAGCTGTAAGACTTCTATTGATAATATATACTGCTATAATGACAACTTCTGACCATAATTGTTTGGATAATTTTGAGTCATCTAACATACAACGAGATTTTTCTAAAATAGTACGGTTTATACGTTCTGCGACCCCATTCTGCTGTGAAGTATGGGTTATGGTATTCTCAATTTGAATACTTTCTTTAGCTGCATACTCTTTAAACAGCCTCGTCGCATCTTAGAAGACCTACTTTGATATTAAATGGGAAGTAGCCATTGCTACATACCTTTCAAAATATTCATATGCTTCAGACTTAGCATTCATTGGATAACTGTAAAATGTGTGTAGTCATCAGTTATTGTTAAAATATATCGTTTCCCGTCGTAATAAGTTGGATTCAAAGGACCAATGACGTCACTATGTATCACGTGTAAGGGATGTACAGTTTAGAACGTGTTTTAATATGTAGAAAGTGGGTCTGCTTTCCATGAAGGCAATATTCACAGATTGTATTAAAATCTATATCAGATTTTAAGGCCATCAATCATTGAAGAAAGTTGCAATAGGCTATTTTTACAGATGTGCCCTAAACGTCTATGCCATAATTCAGCTTCATTGTGAGAACTAGAAATGTTGACTTGTTCTGACTTTTAAGACGTACATATTACTTACTTTTGTGGCAAGAGCTAAAGGAGTATTATCCTTGTAGAGAACAGCTCTGTCTTCTATGAAGACAACTTTTGATCTGTTAGAATCCAATATATTAACGGATAATAAATTAAATTGTATATCGAGTACAATTGAAGACCTTAGAGCAACAACGGTACATGCCACATAGACGTATTTTCGAGAAAATTAATTTTAAAGTTTTTAAGCAAATCCCGAAATAATTGAATATTAAAAAAACCATCAAAGTTCGCTAATTTGCATTCCTAAAACTAAATTTTTTGTAAATAAATGTTAAAAAAAACATGTGGCTTGTACCGTTTTTACATTAAAGTTTAATTAGCCAATTTTTACAGCAAAAATATTTCTTGTAAATAATGAGAGTCTTGTAGTGCTAAACAAAATGTATATTATAAATCAAAATTTACAAAAATAAAAAACTAGTTCGTTAATCCGAGTCTATGTCGCTAAAGTCGTCCAAATGCTCAGTCTCGTCACCTATGGCCGCGGTGATATTTACATCAGCTTCAGCTACAGCACCATCAGCTTCAGTCGCACCAATTTCTCTATAGTAATCATGATAAATAGGTGGTATATATTTTAAGAGCTCTGACCGGTTGGGTATCTTTTTTGGATTAAGTGGAACTGGGCCATTATACTTAGGTTTTAAATCGCGCAGTGTAAGGTTGGCTGATATTCTTGCGCCTCTCTTGCCAATATTGACCGATTTAAAATCTTCATTCCAATATTGCTTCACAAACATTACATTCGGAGTATTTTGCTCAAACCTAATTGCACATAATTTACTAAAAGTTATTAAACAACTCGTATTACTTTGAAAAAGAATTTTGAGAGCCACTATATTTAAAACTTACTAAACTTGACTATCGATTAATGTTAAAAATATAGAAAATCACTAACCATTAAGATATTATAATTAAATAAGGTTTCAGATAAGGTAGCGACAAATTCTAATTCACAGAAACTCACCTATTCAAATTTAAATGATTTATTATCAAAAGACTTATCTGTGAACAAGAGGTAGTATTTAAGGAGAGACTTGTAGAGGCCTTCTTCAAGGGTATTCGTATGATATACTTCGGATATCACCAACTCTTAAGTATAAATCTTCATAGGTAAACTTAAATCTCATTAACTTGTTTAGATGACTCGAACTAAACCTCTTGATATACTTGAAATAAACTTCTGTAGCTGGGACTAAACTTCTAAGTTTCTATACTTCTAAACATCAAAACATGCAGCTTGAACCTTCTTCTAAACTTCTAAACAATCTCTTTCGATATAACACCTACAGAACCATCTAGATACAGCAAGGCTACAAGGAAAAAGGTAAAAATATCAAGAAAGGAACCAGGAAGTTTATATAGGAAACAGATAAGATGCTTTTTACTATTAAATGAACAATTTAAATTATTAAATGAATAGCTTTACAGAGACCAAAATTAATGTGAAAAGGAAAAATCTTATTTAACATATTTAAATATAGTAAAGCATATTATCTCTTTCCTAACAAAATAATAGATAAAATTATATAAAACATGTGAGTATTGTGTCATTCAATTTGCTGAGGTTATGTACAATACTTGACATTTTAATAAAGAAATTCTTTTACAAAATATATATTTTCAACAAAATTACGGTAGGAAACTTACCTTTTTAAAATCAGACGGTCATTAAAAATATTAAAGACAATTAGTACATCGGATGTCCAAGATAAAAGATAATTAAAAATTCAAATCAACTTGCTCGTTGACAGATATAAATCGAAATGAATTATCAACTTTTGACACAAGGCATAAACGAAAAATGACATTTGTGTAGAGATGTTGGTGTCAAAATAACGAAAACGGTTCCAACCGTTACAATGTTTGGGTCTAAATAACGAAAACAGTTACAAACTTGATACAGTTGAAGTTTTTTTAATTTATATTGACAGAATCTCATTAACAACATAAAAACTGAACATCTGAAAAATATTGTATACAGAGTGCTTTCTTTGAAATTGAAACAGTTTACAATAAAAACTTTTATCCAATTTGCAACTTGTAATATGTGCCAATGACCAAGTCCAGTTCTGTTTATTTTTAAATAAACAAATATGGCCGTCGATAGAATCTCTAAAAATTAAATAACTTACCAAAGTAAATGTAAATTTACTTTATTAGCGTCACACTTCAGACGTTCATTATAAATACAGCTTTTTAGAACACATCTTGGCATTTTCAACATAAATTTTCAATATTTAAGTCACTAACATACTAAATTAATTCTCGTTGACGCAATAGATTTGAATTAAATTTGAACGAACAGTACACGTGACGTTCTCAACTGTGATTGGTGGATGTGAATAATTTCAAAGTGGGATTATACGCAGTGTGTTATGTTCTATCAACGGTTTGTATAATCTAAGGTCACAACTAACAAAAATTTACATAATTCATAGTTTACTGATCCTTCATCAGATCCTTAATCTGTTGAGGGGTTTTTTAAAATAAGATAATTCTTAAAATTACTTGATTTTCCTCGAACTTTTTAAACAGCCTCCGTATCATTTCAGACTTCCCCATGTTTACAGTTACCCAATAATCGTTTGCTGTATTCTCAAGTTTATTAAATGTGTATAATCCTACATATTATTTCATAAAACTGATAAATGTTTTATTGATGACACGTTGACCTTTAAAATGTTATTACTCCCGATTTTCTTCTCGGCATAAATACAGGTAACTTGTTGTGGAGAAGCAGATTTTGTTTTGCCGGCAAAGATGCATCTTCTGTGCAAGACTGTTGTTTTACTAACGGTGGTAGTTGCAATAAGGGCTGAGAAAAATGATCTGACAAGAGATTTAAAAGTCATCCTACCAAGTGGTGATAAGATGTCTGTTATAGGATGTAAGTTGATTTTTTATAGACAAATATTAATAAACTTAACTGCTATTTAGAGTAATTTATATTTAAAGAAAACTGCGATAAATCGATGTAAAAACATATTAATAAATTAAATTGTATTAGAACTAGTAATTTTTGATCTCCAAAAACAACTTAAAATAGTTTTTCGTGTATAGTTCATTGCTCAAAAACTGTTTCTACGACTGCTACATATAAATTTACATTATTCTCACAGTCTACTTACTGAATTTCTCAAAAGTAATGCAAGAAATAACTGTGAGAAATCATTTCTCACGACTCTCTCCACTTCTAAATAAATATACAATGATTTCATCTAATTACCTCTAACTTTTATTTGGTTAAAAACTGTCAAATTTAAGAATTTAATTCCAATATCATTTTTTATATAATTTACTTTAATAGAATAGCTAGTGGTATCAAAAGTGCCATTTTAATTTGTGTAGTATGATATTGCATTTTTTTTAAATTAAGCTATAACCGACAAAGACAGATATATAAGTTATTTCTAAGATAAATAATTATTGTACACTCTGACAGGCGTGATTTTTCTATGGCCTGGTTTAGAAACATTTTTTGGTTACTCCATACGAATTTGTTCATCTGGTGTAAATTAAAGAACGTAGTAGAAGTGAAGGGTGTTGATAAATTAGTTTCCAGAAGATAATACCCCATACAGCACAAACATATTTCGGAAATATTTCAAAAATATTACTTTGAAATATTTATGTATAAATATTACGGAACATCCCAGAAACATTTCTGAAATGTGCTTAAAACGTAAAATGTACTGTAAATATAATATTTCTGAAATAAAAATTTGAAACCTTTTAGAAATATTAAATAGTAATATTTCAGAAATGTATTTTAGCTTTTTTTTATAAAATATTATTAGATTAAAAAAAATACATTTATAAATATACAAATTTATTTAAAATATATAAAACTCAAACACTGTTTCTTAAACAAACAAATATAGTATATTACATTACGAGTGTGGAAAGTCACATTTTTCACACGCGCGGGAAATATAGTCGCACGAGGCATAAGCCGAGTGCGTCAATCACGCAAGTGTGAAAAATCACTTTCTCACAAGTGGTGTACAATATTTTTTCTACGACCAAAAAATAATTTAATCAAAAAAATGCAAAACTAGAAAATTTGGCTATAAAGGTTAGCTGGTTTTAGATTTGTTTTTTATATCCCTCATTGAATCATTTTTCAAGCGTTTTACATTACAGATAGTGTTTTGTCAAAATTAAAAATATTGTGATTCCATTTACAAACAATTTCATAGGATCATAAAGGTAAAATAACATTAGTTACAATTGTTTTAAACAAATAAGTTAAACAATCGTTAACAAAATATTTTTTATTATTATTGGTTACTCACTTCTTTACTTACAATTTTTTTTTAACAGTAAATATATTAGTACCAAATATTGTAGGGGTTATAATATGATAATTTAAAAAAGTCAGACGGTAAACCATTTACGCTATCATGGCTGTCTGATTTGGCTTATCTTATTAAATATGTATGTGAACCAGAAAAAACAAAAATAATGTACGTAGTTACTTTAAAAATATTTTAATAATTTAAGAAATATCTTGGATCTATTTTTAAAAATTAATGTTAACAATTTAATCATCAAATCGACTTTACTATTAAAATGGACATTACATCAATCAAAATATAAATTGGACGTCTGACTTATTTGAGAGCTTATGCGGAAAGTAGATTCATATTCACACACGTGTGGAAAGTAAATTTATCCACACGCGTGTGATATAAGGCACTTCCCATAAGACTAAACAGTGCGATAGGTGGCACTTTCCTAAGTGGTCGTAGGAAAAATAATTTTTAAACATTATTTCATAAAATATAAAAGCAAATCACTTCATTTTCACAAATTCCTTTAAATGCACTAATCTGAAACAAATATTTTTTTTTAATAAATTCCCCAGTAAAGAAACATTTTCGATTATTACAATGTGATCATTAAGATTAGCATTTTTTATTCTAATCTACTTTATCAAGGGATGAAAAACTTTATAAACTAATATTCTACTCACTAGTATACCTTAGAGTCTAATTATTTAGTTACACTATCGTTAACGTATAACACTTAACCGCACTATACTCTGCTTTAACATCACTGAACTAACTAAAAAGGCTTGGTTCTCTTGAGTCTTCGTATTAGATTGGCATTGTTGAGGAGCTGGATAATCTTAAGGTTTGGAGCAGTCGTTGGTGGCTACTAGCAACTTTTTGTATTGTATTTTCAACAGTCTCCACTTTAAGGTCCCTATGAAGATCAGTATTGTGGCAGTAACAGAGTGCATCGACGATGTTCCTTGATATTTTATTCTGGAGAAGTTGAATAACTTCGATGTTACTTTAACTGGCACAGCCCCAAAGCTGGCGAATTGCTTAACTTTCACCAATTCCTTTAAATGCACTAATCTGAAACAAATTATAGGTAATTAAAAAGGCCTATTAATATTGTTTTAAATTAGCTATAATAAAACAAACAATACTCATGCCTACACAAAACATGAAACTGCACTTTTCAATCAGCTGTAAAAATACTAGATAAAACTTGTGGGGGGACAGCAAATATAGGTTATATTTAAATAGAAATAATATAAAATACCTATAAAGGAGAATAGGCAGTTTTGGCCCACCTCCCAATAGGAGTAATATATATGCCAAATGAAAGATATCGGTAAGGAGAACATTTGTTTTTATTATGGCCTCTCAATTGTCTGTCCGTTCCGAGTTATACAGTGTATACTTAAGTTGAAACAATATGGAAAACTTTTTTAATATTGGTTTTCTGAAAAAATATATTGTTGATAAGAAGTTCTGCATGGTCCAAAACTTAAAATGCAATCATGAGATATCAATTTTTTTAAGTTGGTCAAAAAATATGAATTTTACTCAATAGTAAAGTACCTTATTTTTAAAATACAGAAGAATGTTATAAAGTAAAGTAATTTGTAATTAAAAGTTATATCTAAATATGCAATTAGAGTCATTTGGCATAAAAATAGGTGATTATTTACGTTTTACCTACATAGTAAATTATTTGTAGTTATATATTCACCAAACCGAATTTTAATTCTTAACTGGTTATAATTGCATATTTTTAATTGAAAATACCTTTATTTTATAACATTGTAAAAAATTGATAGTTGCATCTCAAGTTTTGGACCAGGTAGAACTTTTTATCACATATGAATTTTTTCATAAAACGAATAATAAAAAACTTTCCCTTATGATTTCAACTTAAGTAGAAACACTGTATGATAGTGCATGAGACGAAACACTCGTTTTTTTTTTTTGTTAAAAACCCCCTTTGTTAACTCTAAAAGTGTTTTTATTAGTGAGTACCCGATGGGAACTCCATAAAACCTGTTTTGTTAGCGCATCTGGAAAACAAAAAATTTTGAGCTCGTCAACTTTGTGGAGTAATTTTTCAATATAAAAGTCAAAAGTTAATTAGTTAACAATGGGGCTAACACCCGAAAAATAAAAAACTACTGACATCTGGGCAGCCAATATTACTACTTTCGTGTATTGTTAGTTGCCTATGATTAACTTCATTCTTTTATTGACAAATATAAAATCATGTTCATTTATTCTCAACGACTTGTAGTGTGTTTATATGACTGATTAAAGTGGGTTATTTTGTCAGTTTTAATTATTTTGTGCTGATTTAGATCGAATAGAAAAACAAAATTATAAGTTTAACCAAATTCTCTTTTTATAAGTTAACCTGCCCTTCTTTAATATACATTTTCAATAATAATGTATTTTATTGATTTTAAATCCAAAAACGGTTTATTTTTAATTCTTTTCTTTTCGCAACTGATAACATAATGCATTTTTCGAAACCAGTTTTACAATGTTCAACATTATGCAACTGGTTGCGTAAAGTAGATCATTTTGTCACTTGCTGCGGTTACAAAAAATGTCACTTAATATGTCAAAATTAGAAAAAATATTTTGTGTTTAAAGTTGCAAATTGATAGAAAGTATTGAATTATTGAATAAATCTTTGGTTGTAAACGTTTTAGATAGTTAAACGAAAATAAATCATCATAATTTGTTAATTTAAATAAAACTATATGAAGTCAATTTAATTACAAGTATTAAAGCAACAAAAATGAAAGAGTAGGTCGTCCTGTGGTTAGCGTTCTTGCCTTTCACACGGAAGATTGGAGTTCGATTCCCAGAAGGCGAAAAATGAAATAAACTTCTTTTCTTTTTTTTTTTAGTCTATTTTATTTAAAAAAATTAAAAGTCATAAATTATTTTAAAATTAGTTATTTTGTCTTAATAACCTAAAATATTTTTTTTTATTTATATATTTCCGTTAGTGGGTTGTAGTAAAAATACACTATACCACTCGAGTGGATTGTCCACATCGCACTCAGACTCAAATTGCGTCTTCGTGCGATATGGCCATCATATCCACTCTTGTTGCACAAACTACTATTTTTCACGCTTGGGCAACAGGTAACCTTTTTGGATATTGTAACTAAATTGTAGGAGATCAAGAAGATTTGGTGTTCTCTCCAAACAGTGATTTTGAATACAGGGTGTCCCAATGAAAAGTAGCCCATTTCCAGAGCTTATAACTTTTAAACAAATCGTAGGAACGTGCGGTTTAAGCTGATATGTGTTATTTAGCTATGAGTTTTGCTTCAGTGACACAGAAATTGTGTATTACCTATACAGGGTGATTTTTAAAAATCTCCCCTTTTAAATTCACCGTAACCAAATTTTATCAAATGGAAACGGGCTACTTTTTATTGGGACACCCTGTGTATATACAATACAAAAAGCTCTAACACGTTTTGCACACTTTGTAAGTATCTCCTCCTGGGAGGCTATATTTTTTAACTTTCTGCCCCCCCTCCTCGCTTCAAGTACATAATAGACCTTTCCTAAAATAATATGGGGATCATCACGGATATAACAACCAACAATTGAGTTTTAACCCATTGCCCAATCTTTAATATAAAGCTCAGGAAATCAATATTTTACACGGAACGTATATTTTCTCCAAAATTACTGGCCATATTTTTGAGTGGTAACAAAGCAAAACATGTTCAAAATGGACCAAAAAGACATAATCCGTTTAAAAATTGCTGGGACCTTTCAGCGAATACTATGGTTCTGTATTACAATATAATAATTTTGTAGTAAACTTAGCGACACAATAAATGAAATGTTTCCTTTTCAGTTGGAACTGGAGGTGTAAGAGGTATAAGAGGAATTGAAAATGTAACAAAAATTTTAGATGATGTCTTAGGTGCAGGATACAGGCTAATAGGTAAGTAATTAGATCATTAATGTTGATAATTTTTTTTTTATTATTTAAATTGAAGGTAATCTTATTGGCTGTTTATATCTATCAATAAGGTTTCTTTGAAACATAGGTTGTATTTAAATAATATAATTTGATTGGAACAAATTTGCATTCTATATGAAGTGTTAAATATAGCTATTTGTATTACTAGGCAGGAAAGTGCCACTTTTCCTCCCGCAGGATGAAGTTTACTACCCGACGCGAGGCGGAGGGCAGTAAACATCCAAGGGAGGAAAAGGCACTTTACTCCCAAGTAATACATATGATTTTTCCGCCTCCCTCAAATAACAAGTCATTTTTAAATAATTTTCTTCGGCGCATTGCTTGAAATGTAAATACTGTTTTTCGTATTTTTCTTTAGATTTTTGGGGTAATAGAGATTGTACTGTTGCATTAACCTGTTCCAAAATATCCGGTGGTGTATTAAGTATATCTTCAAATTCGCCTAAATCACTCATTTTTTAAATATTATATTATATTTTGTAGATATATTATAGCGTAACACACTTTGAAACTGATCTGTCAATCGACCATAGCATGCTATAATATTTCTGTCCTAAAATCGAAAATCGGATGAATCTATGAATTGAAGTCAAATTATTAATGTAAAAATCGTTAAATTAAAATAACAATTTACTGGTTTTTACTATTTTGCAAAATACAGGGTGTTCTGTAAATAAACGGTAAAATTTATACTTATATAATAGAATATAGTTTAGGTCGTCAATGCCGTATAAGCTATTTCATTTATGATATACCATGACGTCACTTTTACTTTTCCTCTCTAGGGAGTAAAAGTACTTTTCCTCCCTAGGGAGTAAAAGTACTTTTCCTCCCTAGGGAGGAAAAGTACGACTTTGCTCCCTGAAATGAGGCCAGAATAGTATATTATGCAACGATCATGTAATGATGGTTATTAATACACGAGCATTAACCGGGATACGAAACGAGCCAAAGGCGAGTTTCGTATGGTTTATGCGAGTGTTTTAATAACCATTACATGAGAGTTGCATACGCTATTTTTTCTACACCCGATAAATAATCAAGACCTATAAATATTATATTTATATTGGTATTGAACACAATAACAGTAATTACTCGTATTTCTATAAAAAATTCTACAAAATTGTAATTAATGGTATTACTTCAGGTATTGGTATTTCCCTAGATTTTTGCGGTAAAATATTTTGTACTGTATTTTCTGCTTTCTCCGATATGTGTGGAGGAGTCTTCTATATCGCTAATATCAGACATTTTAATATTATAATTATCGAAGTTTAGCTACCTACGAAAATTTAATACGTTTTGACAACTAAAATAATTACATAGGAACCTAGGACAAACGTCAAACAGCATGCTTGATTGAAAAATTGTAGGTTTCTATTGATTATTAATCTGTATCGTAATGAAAAATCTGTATCATAATGGGTATCATTATGAAACGGATTATGGGCATATAAGTGCATTATTATAATACGGGTGTAGAAAAAATGTATACTTTGGATAGAGGTAGGCGGAAAATACATTTATCTAGAATGTAATTTATGATTATTTTTTAAGATACGGCTGCTGCTTACGAAAATGAAGAAGATATCGGAAAGGCCTTAAAAGAACTTTTGCCCAAATATAATCTGACGAGGAAGGACATTTTTGTTACTTCAAAATTAGGTAGGCATCTAATGGATACGTTTGATCGCTTTTTAAATTTCCATCTCCTTCTTTTATCCACTAGCCCATAAATATACATATATTTTCTTCGTATTTGATAATATTCTATTACGTGGCAGTCCTAAAGGCAAGAGATTAAGCTCATTACCCATTTTACAAGGTTTTATTTATTGATGACATATCATATTTTAAGATCCCGCAGCTTCTCCTCCATTTTTCCCTATATTGACCAGTGCAAGACTTTTTCAAGTAATAATAGCTATTTATATATCAAGGGCGTAAAATAGGCGTTTATGGACCGCAACGTGTAAGTAAGAGCCCGAGACGCTGTTTAAACCCGAAATACATACAAAATTTTATGCACAATCCTTTTAATGATAATTTATTAACAAATATACAGGTGCTATTAGTGCGTAATTGTTAAATATTTCAATTTGTGTTATGGACACGTAAAAAAGTTTTTAAAAAAGTTATGTGGATTTGAAAGATACATATTTTAAAAATATTTTTGGATATACAGGGTGTTGCGTTTTTGCCTGGCAAATAAAAATAGAATTTTTAGAATGGTGTGGTATGGTAACCCTAAAATGATTTTAAAAAATATTACAGTGTTGCCATGCAATTAATTTTTATTGAAATTAGAGAATAATGCAAACCCCAATTTAAATTATTATATTTAGGTAGTTTTATATTGATTTCAAAATTGTTTTATGTACAGACATTAGCTACTACGCTAAAAAATAGTGGTTATAGAACTAGTTTATTTTATACATGTCTTAAATTTGGCTAAATATAGCTAAATATGGCTACATATGGCTAAATTTAAGTTTAATTTACTCAATATATTATTTTAATATGAAGTTCCAGAAGTTCATTATAACTTTACCTATCCAACTATACGAATATGTTAGTCAATAACATACATACAGAGTGTCCCATCAGTGCGTAATTGATCGATAGTTGTTTTATTATTGGAAATACGAAAAATAATAATATAAAAGTTGTATGATCATAAATATTCTTAAATAAACAGGGTGGGCAATAAACGAGGAGCTGACCAAGCTTATACATTTTTGAAGCAAAACCCTGTTGGTAGTTATACATATTTGATTGTTTTCACATCGTCAAACAATTTTAATAGACTTCAATCATTTGTTATTTTATATATAGTGTCTGTCAAAATGCGGGATAACGATTTTCTCGATTTTTTACATGGAATACCCTATATGTCATACCACCAATTAATTAATACAGGGTATTCCATTTAGAAAATTGAGAAAATCGTAACCTCACGTTTTGACACACCCTATATACAATATAGCAAATGAGTGAAGTAAATTAAAATAGTTTGACGATGTAAAAACAATTAAATATGTAGGATGTTTTTCTTTAAAAAAAATGTAGATTTGATGAGCACCTCGTTTATGGAATGTATATTTAAGAATAATTGTTAAATATGGTCATACAACTTTTATATTAAAAATGTCTTAACATTTCTAATAATAAAATAGATATCGATCAATTTCGCACTTATGGGACACCCTGTATATGTGTTATTGGCTAACATAATGGTATAGTTGTATAGGCAAATTTATAAGGAATTTTATGTTGAAATAATATACAGGGTGTTGCATTTGAAAAAAATTGAGTAAATTGTACTTAAAAATAGCCATATTTAAGACATGTTTCAAAACACTCTGTATAAAATAAACCAGTTCTATCACCACTATTCGTTAGCTCAGTATCTTGTAAGTTTGTGTATTAAACAATTTTGAAATCAATGTAAACCTACCTAAAATTATAATAATTTAATTTGGGGTCAGCATCCTCTAATTTCAAAAAAAAATTAATTGCTTGGCAACACAGTAATATTATTTAAAAACTGTCTAGAGTTAAATACAGTATTACCAAACCATCCTAAAAATAAAATAAAATACACGGTTTTCTATTTAAAAATCATACATTTTTGTTTGCCATTCAAAAACGCAACACTTTTTAAAACATATATTTTTCAAATCCATATAACTTTTATTGAAAACTTTTTTGCGTGTTACACAAATTGAAACATTGAACAATTGCGCACCAATGGGACACCCTGTATAAAATTTTATGTACAACCGTTTTAATGATCGTTTATTCATAAATAACTATTATTTTCTCTTTTTCGCCTTTTGTGAGCAGGACACTTTACGCTCGCTAAACGTATTTATGATCTGGACTTTATCGCCCGGTCGGGCATAAATAATATTTTCATACCAAAAAAAAATCTGTTAATTTAATTTGTAGCCGCAAGTAAAGAAGCCTTTGGTGAAAATGCTTACAAGGCTTTAAAGCAATCATTTCAACGTTTCGGCTTTGACTATATTGACTTATACCTTATTCATTTCCCTGGATACTTCCCACCTCCTGGACCAAACACGAACTTCTCAACATTGAGGGACGAAACCTGGAAACAGCTGGTAAAAGGTCAGAAAGAAGGTTTAACAAGGAACCTTGGAGTGTCGAATTATAATATCAGACATCTAACAGAATTGTTAAATAATGACCATGGAGTTAAACCCGCGGTGAATCAGGTCAGTGCTTTATAAATTTCTGTTATATAATCTAATGAAAGTGGGTAAGTGGATCAATCGTCGTATTTTTTTAGGTGGAATGGCATCCAGAATATCATCAAGATGAGCTTCTGGAATTTTGTAAAAAACAAGGAATAGCATTGCAAGCTTACTTTTCTTTGGGAGGCGTTGAAAATAAAACGACTTTACTGGAAAAACCTGACGTTAAACACATCGCAACCAAATTAGGAAAAACTCCTGGACAAGTAAATATGCATTTTAAATGATATAATTATGACAGTTTCATGTTGTTTTATAAGAATAAACATGAAATTTTAATAACGTTAATATTTAGGTTTTTAACGATTTAATATGTTCTTTAAAGGTTCTTTTGAGGTGGGCTGTACAACAAAATGTATTGGTAATTCCGAAGTCTCGAAGCAGAAAGCATATGGAGCAAAACTTGGATCTGAATTTCGAAATACCTGAATATGATATGAATATTTTGAGTAATTTAAAACAGCCGGGCAAATACATTTGGAACCCAGACACGATTATATGATGTTCTGTTTTAACATAAATTATTATGTATTATTTTTTGTATATTTTTCAAAATAAATGAAATTTGAGTTTAAATATATCATCGTGTTAAAGAATGACAACTTTGAAAGTATCCTTATCAATTACAAATAGAGAGAATTTTAGTTGCAAAATAAGATTTGGATAGAAAAATATTTATAATTCAATTAAAATTGAACCTTGAAGAATTATTAATAATTGGCAAATGAATTTGTAAATAGAAAAAATCGTGATAAAATGTGTTATTGAAATTACAAATAAATACTTGAATATATGTATTTAATAAAGAATGTTTATTTAAGATTTTATCTTTAAACAATACAATACTTAACAGTAAAAGCAATACAAACTATTCATTACTTATTTATTAAGCAATCTTATAAATTATAAATTATGTTTAGGTTATTCCTTACACAATATTAAAAATATGCAATTGATTTATAATCAATATAATATATTTTGAAACTAATAATTCACCATTTACTTGTGTGAAGATAGCACCCGGAGCCCGAGTAAGAGAGTGAGAGCTATGCATATGATCGCTTTGATTGTTATATATCAAACCAAATTAGGCTATCTTCATTATTTATACATGGTGTAAAAAAAAGTTGCATAGTATATTAAACTACAATTTCTGGAATCGAAAATAAGCCGGTTTAATGTAACTTGATTATACAGGGTAGCTGTTAAAGATGGAACCAAACCTATAGTGCTTAAATGGTTCAACATACAAAACTCAAAATTTCAGAATTTCAACTAAATATATTTGCGCATATTTTAGCCCAAAAATATTTTTTTTTATAATTACAAAACTTTATACATGACCCCCATCTTGATTTTTTTAAATAGCAACATAGGTCATGTGATATTCCATTTGAAAGGGTTTAACACCCTGATTACAAAAATGTATCGCACATGGGGTCTAAACACAACAGAAAGGATATTTTTAAATGTTTTTGTAAACTTAAGCCATTTTATTAAAGCAATATAATTTAATGTGAATCCTATTACATGTATTTTACATTTTTATGAAAACGATAATTTATAAATAAAATAAATTAATAATTAAAATAAACATTACCTAACTTTTTAACGAAGAAATTGTTCAAATTTAATATTTGACGTCTTGTGTCAAATGCACAGCCTCCTACGCTCCCTATTAATAATATCCTTTCTGTTGTGTTTAGACCCCGTGTGTGATACATTTCTGTAATCAGGGTGTTAAAATGGTATATCACATGACCTATGTCGCTATTTAAAAAAATCAAGATGGCGGCCATGCTTAAAATTTTGTAATTATAAAAAAATAATCTTTGGGTTAAAATATGCGCAAATATATTTAGTTGAAATTCTGAAATTTTGGATTTTGTATGTTGAGCAGTTTAAGCACTATAGGTTTGGTTCCATCTTTAACAGCTACCCTGTATAAAAAAAGAACAGTAAAAAACTTACAGAGTGTTAAAGTAGAAATTTCAGAGGTAATTTTTTATTCTTACTACAAAACGGTTTAAAATATTTTTATGATTTTTCTACTCAAAATATGGTGAATACATTCAAAATAAAAAATGACAAAAATTAGAGGTATTTTTAAGCGAGTGTTTGGTTTAAAATATTTTTGATTTTTTTAAACCGTTTAAATTTTACGAAATAGTTGAAACCAAAACTAAAATCTTTGAACTAGTCAAAGGCATATGAGCTGTTTTTTAGCCACCATATCGATTTAAAATATTTTTAAACTATATTTAAAGTGACGTCATTAATTAATAGATGGCAAAAATCGAGTGTAGGTGTAATAGTAGTTCCGCTACCGATACCGATACTGAATTATATACAGTCTATAGAACGTTTTGTCAAATTTTTCTAAAAATCGGTGAGTTCCGTATATACTCAATACAATAAAGAACCGGCACCAAAACAACTTTTCAAATATATGGAGTCATACGAAAAAAAAAATAGACCATTCAATGTTGGGTTCTAATAAACAGTGCTGTTCCTAAAGTGGCGCTGGGAAACAGTAACAAAGCCTACACAGAACACGAGACGAAATAACCAGAGTAGTTAAAGCTGATGACAACAAAAAAAATTAAATAAAAGAAAGGAATTCTTGGAAAAATTAAAATAAATAATAACTAAAAAATCAGCTTTGAGGCACGATCGGAACTTGTACAATAAATAAAGCCATTTTTTTACTATTTAGAGAAAAAATTTCAACTTCCCCAATATAATAATAATAAAATAATAATACTCTCCCTAATTCATCCCCTTACAAGTGAATTTTAACCCCAAAAGCTGAGCTTGTGCGGGGAAAGGGACGGCTATTATTATTATTTGCCATGGCGCTCCTGGGCGACTTAAAGATGATTGATGGTGCCATTTGACTTACAGGTGAGGAAAACCCGGAAAGCCTCACCCACCATCATCGAGACGGTAATGTACGGCGATTTTTTATAATCTGCATGTCATATCAACAGAAATTGAATTTCTATGAATACGGCACACATCAAATCCTATACCCAACCATGCAATTTAATTAAAAATCGACATGGTATGTTCTGGGATTCGAAGCCTAGCAGTCTCTGACACATAAACTTGCTTATAAATGAATATAAGCGCGTTAGACCGCTACACCACCGACCCGATGATATACGGCGTCATACGAATAAAAGAATAAAGAATAAAAAAGAAGAATTTTCGGAAATAATATAATAAATCATAACTTCAAAAATAAGCTTTGAGACTCGATCGGAACTAGTACGATAAATAAATAGTCTGAATGATTGCAATAAAAAAGGGCTTAATAATTAAGCCCTTTCTTATTGTGAATGAATGGATTAGTCTGGTATTTTTCGTCATCATATTAAGGATGATTCTTATGGCACGTTGGAGTCTCCCTTTAGATGATATCTGAACATCAGTATAGTTTTAGAGAGGAAAGATCACATACTTTGATTACTATACGAGGCAAGAGAGAGGTCCGACACGCCCAACATAGGGCGCGGCCATTTTGAACCCTGTTACACAGTTTACAGCTAAAGAATCAGATCGCTCTCTCTGCGTCGGCACTTTTGATCTCAATGTTTCAGTTTATACACTGTGCAACTCAGATAATACAAAATATGACAACCGCCTATCATAAAACAGCAGTCTTCTGCGTGTCCTGAATTTGTATCCCTGGAGTGGATGTTATTTTGGAACTTTCAACTAGTCCGAGTAAGCTAACTGATTCTTTAGCAATAAACTGTGACTTCAAAAATAATATTCACTGACACCACATACTTTGATTTTCTATGTGACTGACACTGACAGCAGCAAGCAAAATATCAGGTGCGTTTTAATCATCCGCTTCTGCTTCCGGAATTGTCGGTTTAGTCGTTTTAACCTGTCAGATTAAAACAAGAAAACCGACAATTCCGAAGCAGAAGCGGATGATTAAAACGCACCTATTAAAAATATTGCGCCAAGATGTAGGCAAAACGTAATAAGGGTTCAAAATGGCGGAGTTTTCTATCTCCTTTTAAAAGGCACTCAGAAAGCTGCGCAGTGCGACCATTCTCCGTATAGTAAAAGAAAATCAAAGTATGTGGGAAAGATCGATAGAAGACGCAATATACAAACTTTCCGCTGAGCCTATCTAGCAATAAGTTTTGTCTGACATTTCAATCTAATTGTTTACAAGTTTAGTTAGCTACAATTGTCAAATGAAGGATATGAGGAAAGAACAAGAAATGTCACATTTTATTAATTTTTGAACTATTGGCGCTATTTTATAAGATACAGTTCAATTGAATGGGGCATGTTCAAAAATTTTGAAATTTTTTTTATGAATAATAGAGTTCAAACTAAAGCTACATTTAAATTTTTTTTTATCTATTCATTTGCCAGAGATATTAATTTTTTTAAATTTATGACGTTACCGGGAATAGACCAATAGGAACTAGCCAGTATACGAAAAGTAATATACGTTCGTTTGTGTGCACCGTCTTACTTTTAGACTTCTAAAATATCGTTAAACAAATATCTTTTAAATATAAAATATCAAATGTTTTTAAAAGTATTATTTATGTTTAAACTTTTACCATATTTATAGTTTCATTGTTTTAAAAAACGACAACTAATAAACAAGAAAATGGAAATGCGGCAGCATTGCATGTGTCATCTGTGAATCAAGAATTTTTTTATGCAATTTTGATGTTTTTATAAATATTATGAGTATGAAAAAAATGTTTCCTCCCAAGATGTGATAATGATTTACATTCATTAATAAAAATATTTATTAGTGTTACTAGAAATATGAAAAGACGAAAATTATTATCATTACACAGAAACGCTTCACGCAACAACTAAATTATTTTGTTGAGGTTTGTATCTATACTCTTTATTAAAATAAAAATGTTTTATTGTAATTTAATTATTTAATTATCTACCATTGTAGTAACGATGTTTTTCCTTTTTTTTTTAGATACCAGATGATTTTGAAAACTGTTCATTTTTAAATGATGGGTAAACCTTTACATATAAGAAGTGGGTACTTAGTACCACACAAATATCTCGACAGTTCTTGTTATTCACCACACAAGAGCCAGCTGACTGATTCTACCAAAAAAAAAAAAACAGAAAACAAAAAATGTTGACTGGAAAATAACGTTCTACTAGAGGCATTTTTCATCTCTATTTAATAAACATACACCGGATCTTCAAGATGCAGTAACAATTTCTGACAATTATTGTTAAACATATTTTTAAAATGATGTCTCCAAAAAAAAATATCACTTAAACGGCAAAAATTAGTACAGAATTACTGCTCAAAAAGTCCTGCGAAAGATATGAATAAGTATCATCTATTTTGCAAGAGGCGTCGGCAAAAAAAGTAACACAATAAATGATGATATTCTTATATGTTCTTCCTTGTTTTTGTTTTCAGAGAGGTATAATGATAATGAGACGTATCGTTCATTACACGTCCATAAATGCGTTTTTCTACACCTACATGGATAGTAGCTCATCTACACACATACTACAAAACGAAAAAGTATGCCATTGCGTTCAACTGAACGAATAAATATATTTCATATCTATTCTAGGTAGTAAAACAAAAAATTAAATCCACCAATCGCAGTTCATAGTTTGGACACCCAACTACTATTATTTTTAAAATTTTAAATAAGTAACAATTCTGTCAAACTATTTGAGAGTTTATTTTTAGTTATTGAGATTAAATATACATTAAAAAGAATTATTTCTTAGTAGAATCAATAAATAATAGCATTTTTATTTTTATTTCGTTCACATTTACAAATAAATCGTAAATGTTTATCAAACTATATATAAAACTAATTTAAATACGAATTTTAAAACTAAAATGGTAAATGTGGCGACGGAGGTAAAAATATGGCGTTTGGCTTTCATTAAATTAAATTTTATTTTATTTCATAAATTAGTAAAAGACCTAAATTATTTTAAAATTAGTTATTTTGTTTTAACAACCTAAAATAATTTTAAAAATTTGTAGATTTTCGCTAGTGGGTCGTAGAAAAAATATACTGTACAACTCGAGTGGATTGTCCATATCCAAACTACTATTATATAAAAATATTTTACTATTCCGCAACATAGATATTGAATAAAAAGGAGATTTACCTACTTGTTTAACTATTATTAAAGAAAATGATATGTATATAGAAATTAAAAAATATGCTCATGTTTAAATCGTTTAGATGTTTTGACTTAGGTACTTTGTTGTTTTAAATAGAACAACCAATGAAATGTTTTTTTTAATTTTACAAATTTGATTATTGATTATGGATTTCCAAGTTAAGTGTGTAGATTTTATAAAAAAAAACAACTTTTCTTGATTTTGGTGTAAAAATGTCATATTCTCGCATGCATTTTTGTTAGCATTCATTACTTTGCTAGTAAATAAATTCCACCTGACAGTTGGTTTATATCTAATTAAATATTACCAACTGACATATTTTGCGAAAAAAATCCCAAACTAATAATGACCACAAAAATAAAAAACTGTAAATAAAGCCCAAAATCGATAAAACAGTAAAAAACACACGTTGCAGAACTCATTCTTTCGAATTCTTGCGGGATATGTGGCCTCCTGTAACTTGTATTTTCATATACTATTTTAGCAAGATATTTTGCTATATACTCGAGAGCATCATCTATGATTTCAATCGAAACTTTTTTTCATAGTTTGTGCTTAAAGTGGTTCGATTTCCAGGTACATCAAGTCTGTTTAAGAGAATTTTAATAGCTTTTCAATATGAACGTACCATGTAGGGGAAATATGGGAAATGCCGACCAATTAAGAAAAATAATTAATAAATACCAAACTAGCTATAATTTAAAACTTGTTTTATGTAAAATTTAACAAAGTACAATTAGGAAGAATAAGTGAAAGTGAAAACATGAAAATTAAACAAAATTAAACATTTCATAAAACATTAAAAATGTACCTACCAATACGGGCAATATCAACCATAAAAAAGCCTTATAAAAAATGCCCATTAATGACAAAATAACAAAAGAACAAACTGAAAAATATACGTGATAACTTCAAACAAGTAACTTAAAAAGTCATACGAATTATTAAGAGATTTATGGCCGACAAAAATGACAAATATACACTTGAGTGATTTCCACGCCTGCACATTCTGCATGTGATGATTGTCCACAAGGGCAGGTTACCCACCACTCATTGTCCTTTTCAAATTCCGTGCATATGATGCAAGGGTCCGTGGCCTCTTCCATTTTTTCTCTTGCTATTTGGGTTGTCTTACTTCAGTTTATCATCTGTCACTAATTTTCTTTTGGTTTCCTTAGATTTTGCCAGTTCTATTTTTTTTAATTTTGAATTTTCTTTAATCTCTAATTCTATTTTATTTAGTGTCACGGTAAATACTTGAGAATGTGTTTTCTTGCCCTTTTCCTGGCTTGACCTTAAAAAGCGAGGAACAGGCTGAAGGTCTTCAAATGACACATTCGCCCTTACGCTTTTTTCTAAGTCATTATCAGTATCTTTATTGGTATACTATACTAGTGTCTAATTCGCTATCGATATCAAAATCATTCGACAATTTTTCTATACTTTTTTATCTTGAAATTCCTGATGGTCCAGCTTCTGCTAAGTCTTTACTTGATATGTTTTTCTTAAGGATTTTTTATAGTCTGTTTTATCCTTAATTCCTACGTCCTATTTCGCCATATCCCCGTTGCTTTTGAGGTTCATCTCACTCTTTCACGGTTTCTTCTATAATGATAAATTCTTCCTCATTTATGACATCTCTATTTATTGAAAAAATTCCTGTTGCCACAAAGCCTTCTACACCTTTTTTTTTCAATTGTTGCTATCTTGTTGTGGGCCTTTTTAAACAACTCGGCAATATCGGACTGTTCAATTTTTTGATAATTTTTTGACCTAAGAAAAGAATCACACTCGCGGTTGTACGCGGTTTTCAATGGCCCATAAAAGCAAACGTCGGGAGGTTGCAGTCGATGGGATGTGTGAGGCGGTATGGTCACTACGTCTATACCATTCGCCTTACAAACATTGTACACTTTTAGTGTACAATGACTGCTATCATTACCTATAATTAACAATACTCTGTCCATGATTGAAGATTTAGTATGCCTTGCAAAATACTGAATCCATTCTAAGAAGAGGTCTTCGTTGATCCAACCATTTTTTAAAACTTTATAGAGAGCATTTGTTGGACCATTTATTGTGGGCTCATATTTCATTCTAGCCCTTCCGAAAATAAACATGGGAGGAATGTATTCTCCAGCGGCACTCATTGAACAGAGGACTGTTACCAGCTTTCCCCGTTCTCCACTTGTAATGGTACCAACTTGCCGTTGTCCTTTAACATCCAAAATTTTCCCAGGAATGTGTACAGGAGTTATACTGGTTTCGTCTGCATTGTAAATAAGATTGGCAGGATAATTATAATTTTTAAACATCCCAGACAAATTAGACAAAACAGGTCAACTTCTTGCTTGTTAAACCCTTTTACCCTTTTTCAGGGATATATTAAGGTGCCTTTTCATAAATCCATAGTACCAGTCATTACCACATATTTTTTTAACTTTGTTAAAATTGTTTGATATATTGTTGACTTCCGCGTATTGAAAAGCGATTTTTTTGACTTGGTATCCCGACAATCCGTAAAACAACTTGGACATTTTAATTATATAATTGCTGAGCTCCTCCTCCTGGTCTGGGTTAAGAACTGCAAGTCTTTCCAATTTCTTATTATTTACGACGACTTTGCCTCTAAGACGGTCCTGGAGAGTACCATAAGGTACATAATATGTTCTAGATGCTTTTCTTATTCCCATCGATTTTGTTTGAACAGGATATATAGCCCAAGTCATGTCTTCAATAGACCATGAACCTCGATTTGTTTTTCTGTTGTACTTAAAGATCATTTTTATGATATCTGGGAAAAAAAGAACAATTATAAATTTCGGGTAAAACCGACCAATATTTACCTACGACATTATTAGAAAAATAAGGTGATGTCTGCATGCAGTTTCAACATAAAAAATGTTCAAGCTAATCGATGCCGTACACATATAGAAAAAATATAACTGGTTTTCAGAGTACTCACCTATTTTAGAACTCAAAATCGTTATAACAATTCAGGTAGAAAAATATTTTGGAACACAAAATTTCACAAAGCCAAACAACGACGTTACCGGTACTTGTGCCTGCCTGCTTGTATATCCATCGATGGCGCTGCATAACACTGCATTTGGCGCGCTATTTAAATTAAAATCTCCTGGTCGATTTTAACCAGCTGGTTGGTTTTCCCCATATTACCCCTACCTAATTATTATAGATTTACTTTTTCAAACATTTAAAGTGTTATAATATACTTATTCTTCTTTTTATCCAATTCTGTAATATTTACTTTTGCTTTTAAAATTGCCCAGAATTATTATCCAGTACAAAGGAAACGCACAATATATTTTTAAAATTATTTTAAGTGGGATTAAGAATATTATTACCCAGAAGTTAATTTTGTAAATCTCTTTCATAATAATTAATATGTATCTTTTCGTTTAAAACGATTTATCCACCATTGTTTTTTTTATTCTTGTTGAAACTAAATCATTTTGTATTTGGTATTGAATGACATATTAATTTTACAGCATTGCATTCTGAAAAGACAGACAATGATTTGGAAAATATTTTTTTATTTTTAACCGACTTCAAAAAAGGAGGAGGTTTTCAATTCGTTAAGATGTGGCAACGGCATCCGCACGATTTTGAAGTCGATTTTTAAAATTACTTTTAATACTTGTATAGAGAAAATTTACCAAATCTATTCAAACGCATAAATAATTTATAAAGGCGACTATGTTAATTTGTAAAACTATATATAGGCACGCACTCATAGAATCTTCCATCTTCTAATAAATAATAAGCTTTTTGATACATAATTTTAAACAACATTTGGTGGAATTGTTGAAGCATAACCCGTTTGAATGACCTCAGTTTTCAAGCATAGTCTTCGATATTATTTATACATTACCTACAACAGGGTTATTTTCTTATGAATATATGAATATTCAGTCTTGCGATAGCGCATTAGATGTAAGCCAACATCATGATTGGAATGTACAAAAATATTATATTATTATGTTTATTTACAAGTAGTTTTCAAAAAAATGTAAGTGAAATATTAACAAAAGATTTAAGAGTTGCTCTTCCTAGCGGTGATTATTTTCCTATGGTGGGATGTAAGTTATAAAAGATAACCTAAAATAAACATAAACTAATAAACAATATTTTAGTTGGTACCAGTAAAATTTTGGGCACTGCAATCGTTAGGAATGCATTGGATCAAGCATTAGCAGCTGGATATCGGCTATTTGGTATGACCATTTATTTCTTTTTCGGTGTTATTCTGTAAAGCTTAATTTATAACCGCCGTAACGTAACTTATGAACTTAACGTACCGTAGAAAGTTCGCCAACTTAAGATCGTATAGTCAGCCAATGAGATAATTCTGAGTTCAGCATGTGATAATTGTCAATTATTCTTTTTATACCATTTGTAAACTATCATTCTCCTTTTTTATGGACATACATTATTATCATGAAACATACATTATATCTTGAATGATTTGTGTTTATGTTATTGGGGATAAACTATTTATGAGATATGAATATTGCTACATATACCTATTAACATCAAGTCTAGAACTGAAATAAGACACAAGACTAGTTTGCTAGGAAAAATTAAATTCTCAATATTGCTTAAAAACAATCAACATCTTCGTAAACTATTCTGTTTTATTATATTTTTTTATTATTGCTTTTAATGTAATTAATATATTCTTTCTATATAGCAAAATCATAATTTATGAGTTTTATTTGGAGGTTAGGTACATAGTTTACACTGTGGTTTACACTTGTTTATTTCATAAGGTTGTCAGTAATTTGATAGTCTCTGAAATACAACACGCATGCTCAACTCTTACGTTACGGACATTTATAAATAGACTTTATTTTTATATCTTACGTTAAGTTTTTACGGCGTTAAGTTACGTTACGGTCGTTATAAATTATAATTTGAATTTTACAAAAAATAAAATGGGAAAAATAATTTTTTGGTGAATGTACAAAAAGGGAATACCACAAACACATTAAAAAATAAACCTTGGGACCTTGGGTCCGTATTTATAAACAGATCTCAGCCAAGTCCGACTCATTGTCAGCTGAGTCGTCATGGATGAAAATCGAAGTTCGGTTATATCTCGTGAATAGAGGACTTCTATACAAGAGAAGTGCAACCAACTTAACAAAATAAAATTGACACTAATGACATAAGAAATCGGGTCACATAAAGAGGCTGTTTTTTAGTTTACTTTTTTGTTTTTCTTATATACTTTTATGCCATTTACATACCATGTTGTACCCGTAGGGTAAAAAGGTCTTTTTAGTTTAGGGTATTTTATATCTAAAGGTTGAAAACATTTGTCAGTGTCAGCTATCAATTATGTTGTTGGTAGAACACAGGCGTAACCATAGATGGGCATAACGTAACTAGTATTGTATATGGTTGTATAGTGTATGGAACTTGTGTTTGTAGGAGCAGCATTTTTGCATTTAACATAAATATATAAAACCAAATGAAAAAAATGTTTAAAGAAACCGGGAGAAACACAAATAGACATTAACAATAAAAAATAAATCGCAATGCTACGCTTATGTTTTGACATTATCGACAGCTGATATTAATAAATGTTTCAACCTTTAAATATAAAATACCCTAAAATTTTACGTTACGGGTACAATATGGTATGTAAAGGGCACGAAAGTAGATAAGAAAAACCAAAAATCGAACAAAAAAACAGCCTCTTTATGTGACCCGATTTCTTATGTCATTAGTGTCATTTTTATTTTGTCAAGTTGGTTGCACTTCCCTTGTATAGAAGTCCTCTATTTAGAGATGGGTAGTAACAAATCCGTAAATGTACAGTTACAGATTTGCTACTATCCATTTCTAAATTCCAGTGTAACACCCTGGGTTGTGTTCGATAAGTCACTCTCAGAGTACATTTTACTCTTTCACCGTTCGATTATTATCGAGTAACTAATTTAAGTTCATTAAATAAGCGTTCGAAAAATCGAAGTTTTGTAACTATCCGTAACCCAACAAAATAACAAGGTAGATTTTACTCGTCTTGCGCAATGAGATATTATGTGATATAATTTCAAAAAAGGAAAACGGAACAAGAACACCGATCGCAAAATTCAGGAATTGTAGCCGGTTACTATTACAGTGTGCCAGAAGCACCGAGTTTTTTATCCTTCCTCCATGGTTCTTTTGTGTTATGATAATTGTGGAATTAAATGTATTATTAAATTATTAAATAATGCATCAACCTACAACAAAAGAGCATTTATTGTTCGAAATAAATGGACAAATTGTTAAACTAAATGAACCTGATAAAGACTTAATTTATAGATTAAAACACGGTGAGTAAAAAAGTACATGGGTTTTATTCAAAGAGACTTCTTGGTTTTACCTAATAAATTATGTGATAGTGTGTGGTCCAAAGCGCTCTGAAGCTCTAGTTGTACCTTCTCCAAATAGGTTAATTACTTTAATGTAGAAAAATCCTGAAACCATGCCATAATATTTAAAAATCCAAAAATTTTGTCATTTGTCTGACAAATGATAAACGTTGATCTCAAAAACTCAAAACCGTTTGATTAATAGTTAACCCGGTTTAACTCTAGCCAATTTTGTCAGAGAGTAAACTCTAACTACGAGAGTCATTTATCGAACACAACCCTGGAACTTTAGAGAAGTTGTAACCGAACTTCGATTTTTGTTCAAGAACGACTCACCAAAGTCCGACTCATCTGAGTTCTTTTTATAAATACAGACCTAAGTAAAAAAGAGGCCATATAATATTGTAAAACGTAGAAAAATTAAATAAATTATTCATAAAAAAACTTATAATCCAACGTCAACTAATCAGCTGCTGCCCCATTCTCATTTGTCATTCGAAATTTCCTTGTAAAAATTCTAACACAAAACATTACCAGAATCCCAAAAATAAAATTACTTGCAAAAAAGTGCAAATATATCAATTATGAAACGGTTCTTGATTTGGGTCAGAACCAAAGTTACTGATCGAGAATTGTAATGGAACCCTTCCCAAGAAAAACCAAAGCACAGAACTTACAGGTTCGGAACTAGTTCTAAAGAAATCAAAACAGCTCATGATCCAAAGTTCTTGAACAGTTACGAAAGTTAACCAAAACAAAGCTTATGTTAACGCTTGTTAAAAGTGTTGCATATCTTTTTGAGCATCAGTTAATTAATTGTTAATAAAGAAAAGAAATTTATTACAAATGTATTATAGAAAAAATAAAATAGTGTAACTTACTTTAAAAAATCAAATCCTGGTAGATGAGGTCCCGTAATTCGGTAGATGAATTCCTAAATCGGTATATCGGTAGAATGATTCCAAAATCGGTAGGTCTACCGAAAAATCGGTAGGGTTGGCAACACTGATAGCAGAGGCAGTAGTTAGAAAGGCTTTTGGTAGGTAAAGAGGGGGTCAACGTCAAACCACGTCGGACGACTTCGATCATTTCCAGGTATCGGTAACTGGTATAGCCCGAGCTGAAACTATATTTTTGTTTCAAGGAACAGATTCTAGATGGCGCTGTACACAACAATTTACAGAAATCTACAATTGATGGTGGAAAGAGTGGGAGTGTCATTTGTCAATTGTCAGGCATCCATTATCGATTACCTCGCGCTGAATGACATTTGCCATTTTACCTGTATTTTTTGTGATTATCAATATCATATTGTCAATAATTATAATTTGTTTGTATTTGGGTGTGCTCTGGATCCTGGATGAATAAATAGTAAGTATTTTGTAAATAATTGTTTATTGTATTGTCAACTTGGTCTTGTTCAATTGTGTTTTAAATGTTCAATTTGTTTACTTGATCTTGCTGACGATTGAGCTTATTTTAAATTTTTGTGGTCATTTTTAGTTATAAAAGCTGTAATATATCGTATTGTTGTATGCCAAATTGTTTTGTAAACACTCTGAAATCCTAATAACGATTTATTTCAAATTTGAGTATTGGGTGTTCGCAGTCCATTTTTCAAGAATAAAACAACAAATTTGTAAAAACTATTTAGTATGTGATAAACATTTTGAAGATATGTTTAAAGTTCTTGGTGCACGCAGCGATCGATCTAACTGTATTTTTATTTGTTCTAGTACAAACTTTTTCAAGCCGTTTGGAGTGGCAGTAGTATTGCATCGTTGAAGACAAAAACAGCCTAGTCAGGGAAGTAATAGTCACTGTACTTTTTGTATTCATGCCTCACATTTGATTTTTATATTGATTTAGTTCAGATTGTTTCTTTTACTGTTTTTGTATTTGTTCTAGGACAAACTTTCTTCAATCCGTTTGGAATGGCAATATTGGATTGTGGAAGACAAAATAGCATAGTCCGGGAAGTAATGGTCAGTATACCTTTTTTTATTTATGCCTCACTTTCTGTGCTCCCCAACAGATTTGAAGGGTTCAGGAAAAAAAGGGGCCTAGTCACAATTACCAAAATGTTCAGAAAACCAAATTTAATTTAGACTGACTAAATACAAACTTTTGATACTTTAAGGTAATTGATTACAAAAAGATGTTACTTTGTTTAAATGTTGCCTGATTATATTGTAGTTTACCACTTAATTTACCAGACAGTTGTAATTTTTTATTCTAAATACTAAAAATGACAAACAAACAGTAGGAAAGTCCTTGGACATAATTTTAAATGCACTGTTTTGCATTTGCTAATACTGGTATTTTACAAAATAGGGCGGGCCAGTTCAATTTTGTTAAAAATGTGGCTTAGCTCCTTTTTTCTTCCTGTACCCTTCTTGATTTATAAGTTGATTAATATTTATTTTTTGTTTTAGATAAAACTCTTCGACCTCTGTGGACAATGACTTAACTTTCCAGCTAATTAATACGCTACATTTAATTATTCTATTTTGTATGTTTTTTTGTTTTAATAAATTAATTTTGTTGATCATGCTTTTTAATTTTTTGTAAAAATATTTCAACTTGTAGTCAAGTTAGGATTGGTTCATACTACTCATTTTTTGCTTTATTGTAACAAATATAATTTTATTGCTACAATAAACGTAAAAAAGGAGTTGGTATGAACAAATCTTAATTTGACTACCACTTTTAAACTAAATATTGAAGGACCATTTTGAATGTTCCCGCGTTTTGTGTTAACTAAAGTGACCGCGAGATGGCGCCACTTCCGCCAAATAGTTCAAAGAACGCACACCGGGTGTTACAAAACTGTCTCAAATTTTAACATTGCAGTTTCCATTCTAAAAGTAATTGTTCTGTGATCATTTCGCAGTAATGTTTACCTGCCAGTGTCGTTTCATAAAATAAGTAATTTTAAATTGTTACCGGCGGAACCGGACAATCGCATGTATTTATGGACTATAAATAATTATTAAACATGTATTATAATATCAAAATATTAATTCTACAAAATTTCAACAGCTATTCACAATTTATTGAACTATTTACTCGAAATTGTTATTAACATTTATAAAATAATTTTGTACGCCAATATATCGCGTCCACTTCGGTTAGATCCGCCGCAAACCTGTCAATGTATGTGTATGAAGTGGGAAAACTGGCAAAAGCCTTTCCACTTCTGCCCCTGCTATAGTGCGTTTGTTCGCGAAGGGTGTCCAAGGGGTTCGTGAGATTTATAAAGGAAATTCAAGCAAAGAATATTGAAAATTTAAAATTTTAAATCCCAAACAACACGCCACTGGCAATGCGAGTACATTCTCGTGCGATCCGGCAATTTTTACTTCAGTGTATCTAGCGAACTGAGACTTTCAAGAATGCGGTAAAAAGAAAGAGAATAATATCTGACGATAGAAAAACGGCGCACCCACATAAAGAAGACACTGAGTAGTATGCAGTTATTGCATAGTGGGTACATAAATATTAGCTTTGTTTTGCTTCATTTTCGTAACTGTTCTAGAACTCTTCCAGAACCTTTGGAGCTTGCGCAGTAGATATTTGCTGTTTTGGTTTCGCCAGAACTGTTCCGAACCTGTAAGTTCTGTGTTTTGGTTTTTCTTGGGAATGGTTCCATAACCATTCTCGAACAGTAACGTCGGTTCTGGCCTAAAGCGAGAACTGTTTCAGAATTGATATGTTTGCGCTTGCGCTTTTTTGCAAGTAATTTTGTTTTTGAGATCCTAGCCATGTTTTGTGTTGGATTTTTTACAAGGAATTTTCGAATGACTAATGAGAATGGAGCAGTTGAATAGTTGATGTTGATTTTTTACGAATAAATTATTTAATTTATCTACGTGTTACAATATTATGTGGCCTCTTTCTTACCTAGACACTGACCCTGTGTTATTTCTTCTTTTTTATTTACAAATTACTTTTTGACATTCAACTGTTCTGGCAGTGTTTTGGTTTCGAATACAAGTGGAATGGTTACAGAACTGTTCAGAATTAAGGACCATTGCGCAATTGTTCTGCACATGGTTCTGGAACAATTCTAGAACGTGAACCAAAACAAACCTATTAACAGTCGTCCCTTTCCCCGCACAAGCTCAGCTTTTGGGGTTAAAATTCACTCGTAAGGGGGTGAATTAGGGAGAGTATTATTATTATAATTATTTACGGCCAATTTATAAACTTGCAGTTCTAGTTATCGCTCGCAGTTCTCTTTAGAAGTTAAAAAGCTACTTTCACATTTGAGCACTTATATTATCTGTTGCTGTTACTGTTCATTGGTGGACATGGCGTTCAAATATAACAAAGTTTTATGTTCTGCAGTTAACTGTTCGTGCTGTTCGCATGTTAACCAATCAAAAGTCTGGACTTTTGAAAAAGAAACAAGTATCCCAAGAATACCTAAAAAGATATCTTCATCCATTTAGTCAATCAAAAAAGACACTTAAGGCGAGAGTTTAATTGCATTTACTTTTAGTTCCAAATGAATTTGAAAACGACAGAAGATAAAGACCTATGAGTTGGTAGAAATTTTTTTAAATTAATCAGTGCAGTTGCTGACGCTAATATCAACAGATATTTTTAGCGAATTTACGTAAGATCTCCGCTAACTATTAAAATGACGTTACGTGTAGTGTAACGGCAAGTACAAAATATAGTTTTAGCAAATGCCTTTAAAACTCGCCATCTGTCAATGTTAACTATTTTTTATTTAATTTTCCAAATTTGGAATTTGGAATTATTAGGAGTGTTTCGTGTTTATGGTGTACATTATTTTTTTGTTGATTAGACGGATATTGTTTTAATCCGAGGAGCACAGCTTTAATTTCGAAATTATTTTAAACATATTAATTGAAAAATGTCGGACGTATATTGTTGATATCCGAAGAGCAGATTGTGTTTTAAATTATTTTAAAATCTTGAATAAAGTGTTAGAAATTATAAGACATAGGGGTCTATTCTGTAATAATTCCTTTATATTTAACGGCCTTTAAAAATATTGGCGGCCTTTAAAATATTTTCGTATTCGTTAATTTACTTCTGTCATTACTTAAACAGATTTCTTTAAGATAGTTCTTTAATGTATTTTAAAGATCCGTTTAAATAATGACAGAAGTAAAGAAGAAAATATTTTTAAAGGCCGTTAAATATAAAGGAATTGTTACAGAATAGACCCCATTAGGTGTTAAATTTAAATAAATTTATATAAATTTAAATAAGTTTAAATAAATTTATATAAATTTATATAAATTTAAATAAATTTAAATAAATTTATATAAATTTATATAAATTTAAATAAATTTAAATAAATTTATATAAATTTAAATAAATTTAAATAAATTTAAATAAATTTAAATAAATTTAAATAAATTTAAATAAATTTAAATAAATTTAAATAAATTTAAATAAATTTAAATAAATTTAAATAAATTTAAATAAATTTAAATAAATTTAAATAAATTTAAATAAATTTAAATAAATTTAAATAAATTTAAATAAATTTAAATAAATTTAAATAAATTTAAATAAATTTAAATAAATTTAAATAAATTTAAATAAATTTAAATAAATTTAAATAAATTTAAATAAATTTAAATAAATTTAAATAAATTTAAATAAATTTAAATAAATTTAAATAAATTTAAATAAATTTAAATAAATTTAAATAAATTTAAATAAATTTAAATAAATTTAAATAAATTTAAATAAATTTAAATAAATTTAAATAAATTTAAATAAATTTAAATAAATTTAAATAAATTTAAATAAATTTAAATAAATTTAAATAAATTTAAATAAATTTAAATAAATTTAAATAAATTTAAATAAATTTAAATAAATTTAAATAAATTTAAATAAATTTAAATAAATTTAAATAAATTTAAATAAATTTAAATAAATTTAAATAAATTTAAATAAATTTAAATAAATTTAAATAAATTTAAATAAATTTAAATAAATTTAAATAAATTTAAATAAATTTAAATAAATTTAAATAAATTTAAATAAATTTAAATAAATTTAAATAAATTTAAATAAATTTAAATAAATTTAAATAAATTTAAATAAATTTAAATAAATTTAAATAAATTTAAATAAATTTAAATAAATTTAAATAAATTTAAATAAATTTAAATAAATTTAAATAAATTTAAATAAATTTAAATAAATTTAAATAAATTTAAATAAATTTAAATAAATTTAAATAAATTTAAATAAATTTAAATAAATTTAAATAAATTTAAATAAATTTAAATAAATTTAAATAAATTTAAATAAATTTAAATAAATTTAAATAAATTTAAATAAATTTAAATAAATTTAAATAAATTTAAATAAATTTACATAAATTTAAATAAATTTAAGTAAATTAATAACCGATTAAAATAAATAATTAACACTTCTTACGGTTCGTCCTAACATAAAAAATATGATGAGCTAATTCATAAAAACGACAAATGTCGATTTCCTAACACCTTGACTGCCTAGTCCCCACTTGAACTCCAATTTCGACTGCAAACGATCGTCGTTCGTGCATCGTCGGTGCCTTGCCATTTAGAGTTATAACCTTATTAGTATGTTCAAGTAGCGATAAATATTGATGTACGCGGATTTTATTTGTCTTTTTTTATTTTAAAGTGAATTAATCTAAGAAGTTTTACTTTACTCTTTTTTTTAATACTTAGTTTTTTATGCTTCTGATATGATTCCAAATAACCTTACTTGATGGTTCTTTCGCCCTTTATAACCGAGATACAGGTAGTTTTATTAACTTTGCCCATTTCTTTCTTGTTTCATAACTTACCAACCACCCTTACATGTTATTGAAATTTGGCACATGTGTTCTCTACAACTTACCATAATCTATTATGCAGTTCCATCTTTTCAAAAAAAATTATAAATTTGTCTATCCTTTTAAGAACACACTACAAGTCGTTAAATTTGTATTTGAAAAAAGCACAAAAAAAATTAATCATATGCTTTTAATTTTTGAGTAGATGATTTTATTACAAAAATTTAATGTTTTTTATATTATTTTAAAACTAAGCCCATTTTAAGAAGTTACATATTATGTTGGTACTTGTATGCGTGTACACTACAATAAAATGTACTCACACGTCCAAATATCATAATCATTGCTTTTTAATTAATCACTGCATGCCGTACCAATATCATAACCGCTAAACTCTAGGAAAAATTGATTCGCAGCATTTCTTTTGGTACTGGTTGGCACAGATATATAAAAGTACCAACATAATATGTAGCTTACAAAAATTCACTTGGGATTAAATAATTATCCTCAATATAACGTATTGAAGTTATTAAAAACCCCTTTAGTTTCATTTTTTATCTCCAAAATATTAAAAAAAATATAATTTAGACGTTATATTTTAGCAGTAAAATCATCTGCACAAAAACATAAAGCACATAACTAATTTTAGTTTTTTCTGGTCTCTTTAAATATGGAAACGAACTTAACTAATTCAGAAATGTACTTTCTTGTGTAACTCAAAAATAATTTGAAGTTAAAAATGTTTGTAGTAAAGTAGTCTGTGTAATAAACACCGCTGGATCTATCTTTTGTGTGCTTCTCAAGTAAGGTTAGGTGCATTGCACTATGTTTGCCAACTGGTCGTGTTAATGCAATTGAGACCGGAGAATCAACCATACGAGGGCGATAGATACTCAAAAAAATTAATAAAGTAGTCTCAACAGACAAGTAAAAGATATTACCAGATCAGGGGTGCTTTTAGTGGGTAAAGGTTAAGCCTAAATTCCACTAAAGATCCGGGAGTCCCAAACTATTGGAAAAGGGAGAACCTGTACACAATCTCTATAAGGGATTTCCACATACCAAAAAAAAAAAATTAAGAAGTTACTTCTATCTAAAAAACTAATTTTTGGGCCAGTTTATCAAAAAATATACAAAATCAAAAACTAAAAAAAAAAATTATTTAAAAATGGAATAAATTATTTTATCACATACAAAGCAACTAAAGAAATAAAAAACAATAAAAAAATCGCAGAATTTGAGGGTGGGCTTTGGCGTTAAACGTGTTAAGTTTTAAGGATGTAATAAGATGCCTAATTAAAAATGTATTTATATACTTGCTGGATGTTACAAGAACAGCAATTTTTTTTGTAGAAGTGGTATATTGTGACGTAACAACTGGATGTCACAAGTTGCAAGGTTTTACTTATGGAGGGTAGAGGAAAGGAGAACAATCTCTGTATACAAAAAGTGTCCCTCAAAATGTATACAATTAAGATGGCGCTTCTGTGCCCAGAGGACGTCGACAGTCGATAATTCAGATCACACAATGACACCAATGATGTATATAGTAATAAATATTGCTCAACCATAAAAAACTAAAAACTACACCGTGAAAAGTGACTGATCGTAGAAGAGTAAGTGTTCTGTGATCGTAGATAAATTTTGACAATACACGACAATAGTCAAATTTTATTGAAAAATAATATTAACAATAAATAATTCTTATAAATGAGCAATCTATATGACTATATAGCATTGGATTTTGTCCCCTGGCTACACGAGCGCCATCTTAATTGTATACATTTTGGTTGCCACTTTTTAATATAAAGATCCATGTAAGATTGTCCTCCTTTTTTCTACCCTCCATAGTTTTACTGGATGTCACAAAGTGTTGTTAATAAAAATATATACAGTGTTCATTTTGGATCTCACAACGATAGGACGTTTTATTTTTTTTAAATGTGTATGGTTGTGATATTTTTCGCTCAGTGATAATATTTTTTTAATTAAAAGAAGTCATATTTTTATTTTTTTCCTAAAGTCTTTGGAAAGGGTGGATGTCAGAAAGTCAAAATTTTTGCTGGATGTCACATGATACGCTGGTCGAGTATATATATTTAAGAGAAGGTTTAGTGCGGTGAAAAAATATAAAAGATAAAAGAATTATTGGGCAAATACCGCAAAAAAATGAAATAAATGCCTAAAGGCAAACCGTAGATACGTGTTTCTGACTGTTGGTCTTCATCAGTACGGTGCAGCCAAGTTCAAAAGAGAATGGAACTAGCGATGAAATCAAATCAACAGGAGATCACTCAAGAAGCCAACCACACATTTGTAGACTGTGCTAACATTCCCAGTGATTACTAGGAAAATATTAGCGTCGCCACGGAGGCAGTTATAGCCGCTATGAAGATGCATCCAAGCCCAGGGAAACTAAACAAGAGAAGGTTTAGTGCGCTGAAAAAATATAAAAGATAAAAGGATTATTGGGCAAATACCGCAAAAAAAATGAAAAAAATGCCTACAGGCAAACCGTAGACACGTGTTTCTGACTGTTGGTCTTCATCAGTACGGTGCAGCCAAGTTCAAAAGAGAATGGAACTAGCGTTGAGGTCCATTACTCATAGCACAGGTGGTACATTTCTTACACCAGTCCTTTACATCATCGGAACTGTTCATCCAGTAAAACCTTTCCCGAACTCTCTGAAGGGGTTTCCTAACACCGAGATATCCTCCTGATGGACTTTCGTGTAACTGACGGAGTAATTCAGCTACCCTACTTCTTGGAATGACCAACTGTCTTATGTTCTCGGAACCATCATCATTTTCAAGTACTCACTTTAATAAGCCAGGATAAAGGAGTACCACTGAGCCAAATAAGACTTAAGTACTAGAGAGAGATTAGATACTTCTGGCCAAGAAGGTCGACGATTTTCCTCTTTCCATTGTCGCATCTTCTTTAAAACGATATCATTCTCTTGTTCTTCCCTAATTTTAGCAGAGGCCCACTCATCGTTGACTACAGTTGTTCTTAGTAGTCCAGTTTCTTTGGATTCCGCTTTGTTGCAGTGGGAGCACTCTGCTGGACATGGTCTTCTAGAGAGAGAATCGGCATTTATGTGACTTATTTCAGCTCGATGTTCAATCTTGAAGTCCTACTCTTTAAGTCTGGCGATTTGACCCTCTGGGTACTTAAATTGCATTAACCACTTAAGGGCTGCATGATCGGTTCGGATTAAAAATTTCCTTCCGTACAGGTATTGGTAAAAGTGTTCCACGCACTTTACAACTGCCAGGAGTTCTCTTCTTGTGACGCAGTAATTTCGTTCAGGTTTCGAGAGCACTTTACTAAAATAGACTAGTACTCTTTATTTCCCTTCCTGAATCTGTGAAAGCACTCCTCCAATTTCCATATTACTAGCATCAGTATCCAAGATAAATTCTTCCTCTGGTAGTGGGTAGCCTAGTATTGATGCTGTTGTTAAATGGTTCTTTAATGTTTCAAAGGCAGTTTGGCAGTCCTCGTACCAGCAGAATTCCCTCACTTTTTCCTTATCTACAGCCACGCTATCCTTGCTGACTACATGACCCAGGTAATTAACTTTATTTTGAAATAGCTGGCATTTCTTGGGGTTAAACATCAGTTGGGCAGCTTGAAGTCTTTTAAAAACATCTTCTAAGTTCTTTAGATGTTGATCAAATGTCTTCCCCAGGACTATAATGTCATCTAAATATATTAGGCACGTTTCCCATGATAACCCTCTCAATACATTTTCCATAAGTCTTTCGAATATCATGGGGGTATTACATAGTCCAAATGGCATGACATTGAATTGCCATAATTTAGATCCGGTGGTAAAAGCTGTCTTTTCTTTGTCTACTGGTCCATTTCCACTTGCCAATAGCCAGACTTTAAGTCTAAGGTAGAAAATAGTTTACTTCCGGCCAATGTGTCCAAGGTATCGTTGATACGAGGCAGATGGTAACTGTCTTTCTTGGTAACATTGTTCAACTGACGGTAATCCACACAGAACCTCGTAGTTCCATCCTTTTTCTGGACCAGGACTACCGGAGAGACCCATGGGCTGGTAGAAGATTCTATCACCCTGTTTTTCTTCATTTCCTGAACAATCCTTTCAGCTTCCTCTCTCTTGGCCTTTGATAATCTTCGAGCTGATTGACAAATCGGTCTGGCGTCACCAGTGTCAATTTTGTGTTTCACGACAGAAGTTCTTCCTGTTTTTCCTACTTTTGGTACAAAAATATCACGATATCGTCGAAGAAATTCCTTTATTTTCTTTTTCTCTAATTGATTCAGAGATTGACCAGCAACTGCAATCATTTGCTCAAATTTGTCATTGGAATTATCAGAAGTTGTAGTCTGACGAATTATGGAAGTTACTGGTACACAAGTTCCGATTCTGGTCTCTTTCTTTATGGTAATTGGGTGATAATTAACGTTTATAAGACGAACTGGAATATCTTTATCAGTCGTGACCAACCCCTTTCCAATCAGAATTCCTCGTCCAACCTCTTCATCGTGGTTCCAAGGTTCCATCATTACAGGGTTCCTTCTTCCATAGTTTCTTGAAGCCGTGCTACTGTAACCGTTTCACTTCTTCCAGGTACCACCATATCCTCCTGTACCGAAACTGGCACAGTACGGTCCCCATATGGATGTAGGAATACCTCTTCGGCACCAACTTTGATCACTCTGTTCTTAAAGTCTAACTGGAAACCATGTAAGTCCATTACATCCATTCCAAGTATAACATCTTCTTCGATATCAGCGACAATAACAGTATGAGTGAACTTTTCTGTACCAATTCCCAATTGAACCTGGATTTCCCCATGGATGTTGGCACTTTCACCGGTGGCAGTCCGCAGTCGCAATCTTATTGGTAGAAGTTTCGTACGGTTATTTATGACTGTTGGTCGTATAATAGTCCTAGTTGCTCCAGTATCCACCAACAGTGTATACTTTTTGCCATTTACTTCGCCGTCTACGTATACACTATCATCGCGACATTTCAAAGAGGCTATCAGTATGAGAGGGCCTTTGGAACGGTTTCGGGTCGAAGCTGCCCCATCTAAGCCGACCCGCTCCAGTTTTCCTGCGGTGTGTTGTCTTGATTCGTTGTGACCCTTGGACGTTTGCATGAACTGCGTACATGTCCTAGTTCACCACGATTCCAGCACCTGATAGTCTTCGTCTTCATCTTTCTGTCAGTAAGGCTCTTCATCATGTTTACCAGTTGGTCGAGTTTACCTTCCTCTTCTTCCTCTTTTACAGTCCTTACTTTACTGTATCCGCCAGAAGCCTGAGTAGCTGCCTCATATTCTAAAGCAGCGAACAAGACATCGACCAATGTTTTGTGGCGAGCTAAGCGGAGTATTTTCTGCATCTCGTGGTCACGGAGTCCATCAACAAATGTTTGGACTGCCAAACATTCCATCATGTTTTCCGGAGCTGATGGGTAAGCAAATCGCATCAACCTGGCAATATCCAATATCTATTTCATATTCTTGAAGGGTCTCGTCTCGTTTCTGTTTGCTATTCTTTAACTGTGACTGGTATAAATGCTCCAAGTGTTCGTGGCCATATCGCATGTTGAGTCTCTTTTTTAGTTGTTCAAAATATGTTTCTTCCACAGGTATAGTCTGAAAGACATCTAAAGCTTCTCCTCGAAGGGCAATGGTCAAATTTATTGCCTTCTCTCGATCAGACCATTCGTTTGCTCTGGCAGCTGTTTCGAACTGCTTAAGGTAGTTCGTCCATGACATCTTCCCATCAAAAGTTGGGGCTTTAATACGAGCAGAATTTACAGCTCCTTCCAAATTCAACTTCGACTCTACCTCACCGTCCTTGACTGGTTCTGAATGTTCCAGTTCTTCTATCTTCTTTTCCTTTTCTTTTATTTTTTCCTCGACGGAAGACATTATTTTCTCCTCAACAGAAGTCATCTTGTTTTCCACATCAGCAGAGATTTCATTTTTTAGAGAAGACATATCAGAAGAAATTTCATCTTTTAAAGAAGAGATTTTGTTTTCCAAATCGAAAGAAATTTCGGTTTTTAAAGAAGATATGTCAGAAGATACCTTTTCTTCTAAGGAAGAAACTTTACTATCTAAGGAAGAAATGTCTGAAGAAACTTTAGTTTCTAAGGAGGAGATATCATTTTTTATAGAAGAAACATCAGCAGTAATTTCAGTTTTCATAGAAGATATTTCGGATTTAATATCGGAAGAAATTAAAGAAATTATAGAAGAAGCATCATCCGAAAATAGAAACGTTTCCGGATCCAAACCTTCGCTTTCCATTACTTCTTTAAGCCGTTCTGGCAGTTCTGCTTTCTTCTCTGTCGTCTCGACGTAGCTCGGTCACTTTTAAATCACACAGTCTTCTAGCCATTATTGTCCACTATTTATTTACACTATCCCACTTCTCGACACCAATGTGATGTTTGTTAATTTTAAACAACAGTTTATTTGTAAATAATTTATTTAAACACTTATTTATTTTATAACACTGCTATTCTAATTTATATATATTTTTAATGTCTTTGAATCGTTCTATATTTATATTCACAGTCCAATACGTTATTCTCAACTGTCTATATATATTTGATTGCCTGTGTTCCTCCACCAATATTTATATACAAATTTTAAATTATTGGGCTCCAGAACGTTCTCGCCAAATTAGAAACATTATCACGTTATATTTGGAATACACTAGAAACAGTATCCCGTTCTTTCACGAATAGTAATCGAAAGCTCGCCATTAGTCGTCACATATGTTTGGTCTTAAGGGGTTTAATTATGTATGATAATCGGACAAGTTGAGCCTCAAAGGCCAAATAAGACAGGGAGGGACTTGGAGGATTAGAGCATGACTGAATAATGAAATGGCTCACATTACAGTATTGAATGATTGATTTCACTTCTTACTTAACTTATAAAAAAAAAAATAATAGAAAAAGTGAACATCTACAGATTGTTTGAAATTTTCTCTCAATTTTAGTTCACGTTCCATTTTTAAAATAAGAATATCTAAAATGTTTATATTGTAATACATGATGCCCCAAAATTCGCGTTGATATACATGGTAGGTAAGTAAAATATTGAATTTATTCCAAACTAAGTTTTCAATGTATCATACATTTTTTACGGTATAGAAGTTAGTATGGGGAGGGGTTATGGCAATGTATACAGGGAGTTCCAAAATTAGAGGAAAATATTTTAACACAGAATTTTAATACGTGAAAATAAGGCAGGCAGTTCCTATAAAGAGAACCTCCTGAAGATATTTTCGAAAGCACTAAGTCCTAGCCAGCCCTAGCGTCAATTTAACTATCGTCGAAATAAGGAATATAAACGTAACGAGGTGTGGTATTAGATGACTATGTTTTTGTTTGCTTGTTTTCTATACTGTAGGTCTATTTAAGCAATTTATTTTGTATTATTTTTATAGATACCGCTCAAGTTTATGGTAACGAAGAAGATATAGGAAAAGCATTAAAAGAACTATTTCCAAAACATAATTTAACAAGAAAAGACGTATTTATCACATCGAAGCTACGTGAGTGCCTATTTAGTATAATTATCGTCTTTCTTCACGATGTCACAGCGGTGGCTTTAAGAAGAAATGAGTTTTTTGTTTATACAGTATGTCTCCCTAAGTTAGAATCATATGGAAAACTTTTTTATTATTAATTTTAGGAAAAAAGTTATACTTCATAAAAAGTTCTGCATTGTCTAAGACCTAGAATACAGTCATCAAATATCAAATTTTTTCAGTGGTATACGAGGTTTGTCAAAAAATATGAGTTTTACTCAAGAGTAAAGTACCTTTATTCTCTATACGACTGATAAAATTTGATATTTGATGGTTGTATTTTAGGTTTTAGACTATGCTCGACTTTTTATAAAGAACAACGTTTTTTCCTAAAATTAGTAATAAAAAAGCTTTCCTATGCCACCAACTGTCTACGTAAATTGGCGGCATATGAACATCTTTTTTATTATTAATATTGGGGAAAAAGTTATTCTTTATAAAAAGTCGAGAATGGTCTAAAACCTAAAATACAACCAACAGATATCAAATTTTATCAGTCCTATAAAGAATAAAGGTACTTTACTCTTGAGTAAAACTCATATTTTTTGACAACCCTCGTATACCACTGAAAAAAATTGATATTTGATGACTGTATTCTAGGTTTTAGAAATGCAGAATTTTTTATGAGGAATAAATTTTTTTCCTAAAATTAATAATAAAAAAGTTTTCAATATGATTCCAACTTAGGGGAACATACTGTATATTGACTTTTTCATAAATTTTTACATTTTTCTAGGATATTTTATTATTTTATGCCTCCTAATACCCTACTATAGGAGTTATTCTTCTTTTCACGGTGGTTTGCCCTGATTACAATAGTAACCTACGAGCTATGTTTCCTAACCCAGATAGCACAGGACGTCCCATGGACGTCCTGATTTGGTCCCTTGTTGGTCCGGTTGGTCCCGGACCTAAATAGGACGTCCACTGGACTTCCGATTACAGTTAACACTAGGACGTCCTTAGAAGGACGTCCTCTGGACGTCCTATTTTGGTCCCGTTTCGACAAAGCGTTTAGTTTTCGGTCCGAGTCCGGGACGTTAATGGGACGTCCAAGGGACGTCTATGGGACTTTCTATGCACTAGCATCGTTGGTCTTTGAATCGATAACTTGAAATTCAACGTTTTGATTTTGCAAGAGTATGAGGACAGAAAACCTAACCTATCATTTATTTTCAAATGAACAACAATAGCTACAATTTTCGGCATTCAATAATTAACTGAAATAAGTGAGTTAGATTAACGAAGAAAAAAGGTTATATAGTGTTATTTGTTATTTTTTTGATGTTGGTGGTAAAGTATGGTTATAAAGTGAAGTAAGTGTTTTGTGTTGATGTGAGAATAAGTGATGTGTATTGTCGGTAGCCGCTGGCGGAAAGAAAATACCTTAATGGCGGAAAGTTGGAACAAAACTAATTTGGACAAAATTATAATACTCAGTTTTGTCGACACAAGCTATAAGTAGGACCCAAGGTTTCATCTTGCCAGCGCTGTGTGTTAAATTTAATTAATTCCTGTTTTTTTTTTTTTAACTGAAAACGTTTAACTCTAGCTAGGTTTTTTAGGATAAAAGTTGTTAAATAAAGCTCTTTTATTGTTAACATTTTTGTTATTATTACCCTTTATGGATTATGGTCAAATATATCGTCCCTCGGACGTCTGATTTACGTCCCTAGGACGTCCCGCAAAGGTCCCTATGACGTCCTTTTGGGATGTCCCTAAGGGACGTCCCTAAGATGGACAGAAACGGGACATTAGGACGTCCATGGGACGTCCGATTGACGTCCCGGTACCAAAATAGGACGTCCCTCGGAAGTCCTTTATGTCCCTAAAGGACGTCTTTTAGACGTCCATAAGACGTCCGTGTGCTATGTGGGAAGTGTTGACGCGTGGGACAATTTTGCTATTTCCAATCTCATATATGGACAAGTCCATATAAGATGGAAAATATATTTAAGGAAACCACGAAAACCTAAATCGCGATACTGTACTATTATGGTGTGGTTAATTATATGATTGGGAAGCATTTATCTGATAGATAGTGGAGATCCTGGAGTTCAGCTGTAAGTGGGAGGTCTTGGGAGTCTGAGAGTAGTCTTAAAGTTAGGTTGTGGGAATTTTATTTTCGGTTTTCCAAATAGTGGGGGGCGGCGTGGGCGCCAAGGGGTTTGTAAAGTGTTTTGGGAGTGCGAGAGACGTATTGTTTCCTGAGGGAAACGTGATGAAGGGGTGCTGGAGACGTTTTCGAAAACTCCTCTGCTAGGAGAGCGAAAGAGAAAAAATTGGCATAGTCGGAGTATACGTCTCACGAGTGTGGTGAATGTGTGGGCAAGACGTGTAGGAAGTACGCCGAAAGGTACTGTTGTGTACTTGGCAACGGGGCGGATAAAAGAATTGTAAGTGAGTGGATTCAAGTATTATGTTACATCGCCAAAATCGTCCACACAAAGCCCTCAAAGAGGCTGGCTCGCTTCCGCATCGTCGAGAGAGCATTCGACATCAGAGAACCAATTTAATGTACGAGAGAATCGTACTCCCAAATAGTTAACTTCCGTCTGTTCAGCAAATCTGACTCCCAGGAGATTTATATTGACGTGTTGAGGGATTTGGGTGGCCCTTTTTGAGTTCGGATGTTTAAAGATAATAAATTGTGTTTTTTGTGGATTGAGTGAGACCTTCCATCTGCTACACCAGCGAGAATACTGGTCTAACAAATTTTGGGTTCGAGTACTTAGTTGGTCAAAATGTTGAGCCACAGAGAGCAGAGCAGTATCGTCGGCATAGATAAGGCATTTTGACGATGAGTGGTTTGGAGATGGGATAGCGTAGGTGTATATGAGGTATACGAGAGGGGCCAGGACGAAGCCCTATGGTTCCCCAGCACGTGGGGTGAGTGGGTCTGACAGGGCGTTGCCTACTTTGACCGAGATTGTTGTGTCAGTGAGGTAGGAGTAAAAGAGTTTGGAGATACTAGGGTAGACCTATGTTCTTGAGCATTTTTATTAGTCCAGCATGCGTGACTTGGTCAATGTCTTTTTGAACATCTAGAAGAACAGCTGATGAGATTTGTTGGGAGTTTACTGCAGTGATTGCAGTAGTGTGAAGGGTGGAGATTGCGTCATGTGTGGAGTGATGAGGTTTGAAACCATGTCGGGATTGAGGGATTATGTTTCTTTCTTCACAAAAGTCCCAGATTCTTTCTTTGAGCAGAAGTTCGAGCAGTTTACCTAGTACTGATATGAGAGGATTAGGATGGTATGAATCTATGGATTTGAGGTCCTTGCCTGGTTTGGGAATCAAAATGGCGTTAGCGGATTTTCAGGCAAGTGAAAAGTAGGTATGAGATAGACAGGCTTTGGGAGTAGGATGACGATAGAAAACATCGTTTCAGGAAGATGTTTCAGCGTTCTTCTAAGTATGGAACCGGTCCCAGAGGCCGGTTATTTGTCGGTTCCATGACAAAACAGCGGAAGACAAAATAGCTAAGACAAAATAGCACAGGACAAAATAGCGCAAGAAAAAATAGCGCAAGAACAAAATAGCGCAAGACAAAATAGCGAAAGGACAAAATAGCGCAGAACAAAATAGCGCAGGACAAAATAGCGTATCAAAATATTCCAGTATTCTAATTAAAATTTAAAAAACTTAATGTTAACTAATTTATCTATCCTAGGCGACCTGAAACCATCGCAGATTACTTTAAAAAAATTGATATACTATTAGAAAAATTAAAAAAACAAATCGTAACTAATTTACTTAACCTTTGCGACGCGTAGCTATATATAGCATTCCGCTATGGCTCCAGACCGCAGAGGTTAGGTACATTAGTTTGTTTTTCTAATTTTAATTAGAATACTAGCATATTTTGTCACGCGTTAATTTGTTTCACTTTCTTGCGGTGTTTTGTCCTGCGCTTTCTTGTTTGCGCCATTTTATCCTGCGCCATTTTGTCCTGTGCTGTTTTGTCATGGAGCCGTTTTCGCCTGTTTGGCAGGCATATTGGACGGTGAATGGAGTTGTGAGGGGGTTTTCGACATCAAAAGGTATGACTGGAGCGACAAGTGTCTGAAGGACGTTGTGTTCGGTCTCGTGTCGGAATTGGTCATAAAGAAGGGGTGGTCGGAGATTCTGAAGGTGGTTTCGAGGTGTGTTTTGTGTAATAGGACTTTTTCGTCGGAGGTTATGTGAGTTGCACCGTCTATTTCGATGTTGGTGTTAGTTTTGAATTTTTGAACAGTGGTAAGTCGGAATTTGTCCCAAAACTTGTAACCATCTCTATGATCCAAATTATAGGTGGTATTGACCCATTGTTGTTGTTTGTGTAAGTTTTGATGAAAGGGTCGTGGGTACCGACATATTATCTATACAATCGGCGTTTTTGGAGAATGAGATTTAGGATGAATTGAGGGAATGCTTATTTTGATAGAAGAAATTGGGACTGAAGTTTCGAAGGCGTGGGATATGGTAGTTTGGACTTCGGTTACCAGTGTGTTGATGTCCTGTAGGGAATTGAGCGGGCGTTGCTCTGGAATATTTGCAGAGATAGTTCTCTGAAATAGTGGCCAATCTGCTTTTTTGAGATTCCGGAAGGTGTATATTGTAGCTCTTGGTGGAACGGGCAAAAACAGAGATGTATGTAACATCAGTGTCTCCAATGAAGCATCTATCACTAGTCCAGTACCTACAGGAATCTGTCAAAAAAGATTTGGTCCTAGATGATCCTAGGTGAGAACTGGGATTGTAGGATTGGGATGAGAATTTGTTTACGCCGACGCAGAGTTGAAATCTGATTGACTTCAAGTTTACGAATTCGTATATAGAAACAATGTGTATCGATAGCTTAGTTCATAATAGCAGTAATACCCACAGTCCAAAGTTTCCAGATTCGACTCCTGATCGATGAACTCTGTTTTTCTTTAATTCTCAGCTTTTCAATTTTTCTTTAGTTTGTTTTTAGGCAGCCTGGGGATATGAGGAAAAATTTTCATAATTCCATAGGGGGAATTGGGAATGTTTCATTTTCATATTTCCAAAATTGAATTAAATATTCGTTATATTTTTCTGGATAATATTTAAGAAATCCATAAGAAAATATATATAAAGAATATAATTTTAAGCAAAATTAAAACAATTCAATAACAGTTCATGAAATATGGCTCAACTACATATATACAGTACTTATTATTTTGTATTAGGCATAGCCGCGCTTTCACAGCGAACATGTGGCAACTACGATATTCTCGCTATCGCTATGCTCTCTAGCTTTGTGCCTCATATTTGGTTCGGCTAATATGCCACCACCATATCTTCTAATTCTAATCGACGACTGGCTGTTGCCATGTTGCCATTTTATTAACTTGTATACTAGTTGTATGCCTAACACGAAAAAATAAACACAGTTTATACATTCATTATAATATTTTTATCATTAAGGTTTTGCTTGTGAGTATATTCAAAACTGGTTTGTGAATCAGGCTGATAGTTTTCCATTTACTCCTAAGTACCTATAGTTCTTTAAATGCCAATAAAAAACTTTCGCTGCAATCCTGATGAACTATTTTCGCAAAATATAATTATTGATGTTTTCAGCGGCACGTGAATATGTTTATTTGGAGAAGAAAGCCTACGCAACCTTGCAGCAATCACTGAAAAACCTAAACCTAGATTATCTAGATCTATACTTGATTCACTTTCCTGGTATCCCGATGGCAGAGACCGGACTTAAGGATGTTAATTATTCAAAAATAAGGAACGAAACCTGGGAACAGTTGGCAAAGGGTGTAAAAAATGGATTGGTTAGAAATATTGGTGTGTCCAATTACAATGTCAGACATTTAACTGAATTGATCAATAATGATCATGGAGTGAAGGTAGCTCTAAATCAGGTAAGATACACAGTGTTTGAAATTGTATAGGCGATGTTACTTTATGCATTCAGTTGGTCCAATAAATAGGGTTCCGTAATGTTTATTTTTAATTGTTGAATTCCATAAAAGTTTGTAAACTGTTTTTGCTGAATACTTTCTGCAGAAATAAACCTAATACTATAACAAAGGAAGAAATCTGATGTGTCCAACACATGACTTTCTTATCTAGTTATTATAGGCTTTTCCGGTTATTTTGTACAACCTATTGCAGTATCTCTATAAATGTTTAGAGGATAAACTAAATATATACATTGTCCACATACATCTACATAGAAACATTTTTCTATAGATATTCATTGAAAACGAAAATACTGAAAAATTCAAATTTCCTACAATTTTTTCATTACGGTCCATTTTAGAAAAATCATGTATAAACAAAAATTATAGAGATCGATATCGCAAACAACTTTTAGTTCAACAGTTTTCATAAAAAAAAACAGAACTTTGCACATTTTGTCAAATTTCTCGAAAACGGACCATTTCAGGAAATTTTGACAAAGCAGAAATTGTAGATAATAATATTAGAAGTAACTTTTATTTAAACAATTTTTTTCTCCAAACAAAAATAACAGATATATTCCATAAAATATAAAAACGGCCTCCGCATAAAGTACCCCCCCCCCCCCCCAGATGTTCCGACTTTGTCCAAAATCTAATCATTTCACGTCAGGCCGAAATAAAACTTAAGTTTAAAATTTAATGTTTTTTTCTTTATCCGTTTTTGAGTTTTCTACAAATTTCAAAATTTCCAATTTTCTCAAATTTCTCGAATATGGTCCATTTTAGAGAAATTATGTATAGGATAAAAATTATAGATAATTATATTACAAACAACTTTTATTTGAACAATTTTTATACAAAAATATTATTTTACATTTTATCAAATTTCTCGAATACGGACCATTTTAGGAAAATTTTGTATAGAACAAAAATTATAGATAATAATATAAAAAGTAACTTCTATTTGAAGAATTTTCTTCCCCAAAAGTAAATAACAGATATATCCCATAAAATATAAAAATGACCACCCATAAAGTACCCCCCCAGATGTTCCAACTCTGCTCAAAATCTAATCAGTTCATTGGACGCTGGAACAAAGCTTAAGTTTAAAATTTGTATCGGTTCATGAGTTATGCGAGACACACACACACGCGCACGCACGCACCCACGTACGCACGCACGCACCCACACATAGGAAAGTAAAAATGGACAATTTTAGTATTTTGAGTATATTAAGGTCTAGATAGATCTACTACCGTTTTTTTTGTCATAAACTGAAAACGATATCAATGTGAAAATTTCAGGAAAAATTAAGCTCTATAAGGGAACGAAGAAGCCTATTGATTTTGAAAAAAATCTAAATGAAAATGAGGGAGTTAAGGGGGAGTTGAAATAATTTAAAAAATCGTAACTTAAAAACGAAAAATTAAATCAACTTGAAATTCTTCTTCTATTGCTTCTTTTTTTTTAATCACTTATATAACAATATTATTTTAGGTAGAATGGCACCCTCTTTACCATCAAGATGAACTATTGGAATTTTGCAGAAAAAATGAAATTATCCTTCAGGCATATTTATCCTTAGGAGGTACTAGTAGTTCAGAAATTTTTAATAATCCTGAAGTTAAGAAAATAGCCGACAAGTTGGACAAAAATGTGACTCAGGTAAAAATGTTTCATTACAACTTTTATTTATTTTTTGTAATGCACCAAACATTTTTTTTATTCTTTTACGGTGGGCCATACAACAAAATGTAGCAGTTATTCCAAAATCTCTAAAAAGAGAGCACATGGATTCGAATATAGACCTGAACTTTCAAATTCCTGATTCTGATATGAACATTTTGAATAATTTGCCTCAAAAAGGAAAAACTAGGTGGAATCCCGACGAAATTATATAAAATGTTTATTGGGAATTTTATATTTTTATACAATGTGAAAGATTTTTAATAAAATAAATACCTACCTAAATTTTTTAGTTTGGCTCTAGAATGTCAACCTAACCTTAAAAAATAATGTAAATAATTAGGCATTCCAAACTGAATGGCTACCAGTGGGTTCTGACGGGTTATGATATGGCAAAATTATGGCAACCCTGCAGGATTGGTGATTTGACAAGGTCAATGAAATAGATAGTTACATAGATTGATCATCCATATTTTTCAAAATAAACATAAGCTTATGTCTTGAAGTAAAAATGTAAGCAATTATTTTTTTTTAAATATCTAAAGGCTAAAAATTGGTTTTAAAACACATTTTTGCTAAACCGATTCAAATTAATAAATATTTGCCAGGCAATATGGCCGCTCGTAAACGACCAGCTTTGAGCAATCTATATAACTATATATGTATCATTGACCCTGTTAATGACAACATATCTAAACTGTCATTACCCACTGGTAGTCATTTGGACAGGTCGTTGGAATGCCCAATAGTTTAAAAATTGCATTAGTAAAAAAACCGGTGAGATAGACTTTTCCTTAAAAATTTTCCAAGAAATACTGCTCCTAGGCGTTTATTGCTTACATTTTTACAATTCTTGTCATTTACGATGAGTAATGATGGATTATTTTTACTAGTATAAATCTTGTAATGGGTCCAAATAAATAGAAATAAATTTTATTTTTGCATTTTTATATTGCAGGGTTTTTCGGGTACTCATTAAATTTTGTTTTTAGTAAAGATTGAACCGTGACGCAATAATACAAACATCATTTATTTTCTTGAATAAGTCGGTAAGGACCGCAGACCACTTTATTTTAGGTATTTACATGTTATCCAGGTTATCATTAAATATTGTCTTTAGTAAAGATTGAACCCCTACTAAACATGAAACATTGCCAGTCTTTTTTGTAACGTTTTTATAGGGTTTTCTCGATAAATTTTTAAAACTACTTAAGTATCACTTAACTGTAACTGTTACGTATAGAGTTCAGTGTTAAATATCCCATAGATGTTTAAATTTTAACATATTAATTAACATCCCTCGCATATATATATATATATATATATATATCTACAAGTTTCTTGTATAGCAGTTACATAATCATCTTTTATACTTCTTTTATTTACTTCCTGTAACAAACATTTATACGATGTTAACTTATATACCTTCCAATATTTCATACAGGTCAGCACAGTAATGTGTACAAGTTACATCCCAGACAACACACCAAATCCCAGAGATATCCACAGAATATCTTTTGTGGATATCCAATATATCTACAGGATATCAGAAATATCCCGTAGATCTAATATGGGTATCCAAATGTCCGTCTATATCCAGAATATAGAAGATTTCCTATGGAAATCTAGCAAAATATATATCTAATGGGTATCTTCCAGACAATACAAGAAATCCCAGAGATATCCACAGAATATATATTATTTTGTGGATATTCAATATGGATATCCAACCAAATGTCCGTCTGTATCCCAGGATATAGAAGATATTCGGATATTCAGCAAAATATTTTATGGGTATCTTTCACTGATCTGTATTATTTTACTGAATAGGATATAGGCTATATTTAACATACTAAAATATCGTTCCACCAAGGAGACCGGAAGTGCAACAATGCTGGCCGATTTGGGAAAATTATGGTGGGTTCACAGAACTGAATTTTGGGATAATTTGACATACCTAACCTATAATTTGATTTGTTTTTCTTCTTATTCTTCTTCTATTCCTTTTGCGGGCGATGTCCTTCAGAAATTTCACCCATGATTTGAGTTTTTATGAAAGAAAATATAAAAATGGAAACGTGAAGCATATTGTGTCTTCAGGAATGAACGTTTATTGTTTATTTCATACTCTTTTTACTTTGTTTTCCACAATAAAAACATCTCATCGTAGCTTGTTAACACAATTAAATGACAAATGTGATGACAAATGTGATGACCATTGATAAGGCAACGTAAGGATACGTCATATGTATTATTTTTGATATACAAAAGTGGAACCGGTAGGCGTGGCTTTTGCACTCACTAAAATGGCGGAAGAGCAGAACCGGATTTACAAGTTTTTATTGTACTATTTCTGGTTAAATATCATTATTTGAACTATAAAAAAATTAATTTCCTTTTTATTGACATTGACTTAAAAGGTAGGTAGTGGAAGGCCGAGGTTATAAAAGAAGGGGGTTTAAAAGCTTAAATATGCCCGGCTTTCAGCCGAAAGGTGCTGAATAAAGTAAATGAAAGAAATAATATATAACTGATTTAATTATCACTCAAGTGGCTATTAAGCGCTGGAGAATATATTATTTGCAAAATTGCAACTAATCAATGACCATCATATAACTAACTTGGGGCCGATTCCACCATTGGGTTTAACGAAGTTTAAAATGACATTTTTACATAAAATTTAATTTTAATCTTCAATTAATAGTTTAAACTTTAACACAATGGTGGAATTAACCCTAAAGCGTTGAAATCGTTCACAGAAAAAATAAATAGTACATTTTTGGTTCACATAAGCGACAAAAGTAAACAGAGTTCGATTTATTGGATCAGTCGTCACACGTTTGCACTAGGGCACATAAATAGCTCAATCTTTAGTTTTTCGTTTTTCTATGAGCCCAATGCTTCTGTCTTTATCGGAAAGTACAAGGTCGCAAATGTCAAGTAATCTAACCATGGAGAAAGAATCTTTAATTAACAGCTTTCTCGAAATTAAGAACAAATGTTCATACACTAAAAGCTCGATAATCAGATATGAAACTTAATGCAAGGCTCGCGGAAAATGGCTAATAAGCAATCTCTGTGTAGGTAGATGCACTATTCAGGAAATCAAAATGTGGATTAATCTTACTTGGTCTTGATACTTTTGTAGAGACTGAAAGGTGTATATCTTCATGCAAGACATTCAGTAAATCAGCGAAGCCACAACCAGCGGTGTGCAGGTGCACTTCTAACAAATGTAAAATATGAAGTGATCTTACTTGAGACCTATATAGATCCAATGACGATAGTATGGTAGTTGGTTTGAGCTGGGCTTCTCACCATCTGCAGAGATTATGGCTACTTATGTAAAGGCCTACCCTAATAACACACAACATGCCCACAAGCGTGCCGGTCCAATTTAATTGGTCTATGCACAATAATCATGCATGTATAATTGAAAGTCAGACAAAGAATGTGAAGATAAAGTTGAAGTCTCAATCATAATTAAAGTCACAGATGAAGTTAAAGTTAACAGCAAAAGAGTTGAAATTGTAGGATGTTGATAAAGGGAGGCCAACAGCTAGGTAATACATGTTTATTGAGTTAGGAAAAGTATCCACTGTGCTTTTCTTAACCACTAAGGTAAAAACCAGAATATTTTCTAATACACAATTTCTTCGCTAGGCAAAATAAGAAGTAAATTTGTCAGAGTACTTCCCAAGTGTTTTTCCAAAAGCTCTAAGGACAAAATTGACGAAAATGGCCTAATCCAAGTTCAAATTATAAAACTTGAACATGAAAGATAAGTATCTTACTGTAAAACCCCGTTGTTGACTAAATGGTTGAATAATTCATTACCTAGGTGGAGGTAGAACAGGGACTAGAGTTTAGCAGAAAAAGCTACTAGAAAAGGTGAACAAAACAGACTGGGGCATATGAACGTCAAGCAAATATTGTAAATGCAAATAATGTGTGCTGTGATTAAATAAAAGTGTACAAGGAATAAAGTTTTATTTTCTTATCCATATCTATGAGTGATATTTATTTTTAATACTAGACAAACGGTTTTAATTTTATTGCTAGTTTCATTAAAAAAAGACTAATGTTATTTTTTTTTTCGACTTCTGGCCAAGGTGTATATACCTAATATGCCAGTCTCAAGCTTGTGTTTAAATTCTTAATAATTGTGTTCTGTGTAGGCTTTGTTACTGTTTCCCAGCGCCACTTCAGGAACAGCACTGTTAATTATTAGAACCCAACAGTGAATGGTCGAGTGGGGAATCATACCAAGGCATTAGAAAATATTTTTATTATTATAAGAATATAAATTATTCATAATATGCACTGTACAAACTTAAATATTATATTCCTGAATTCATTTCAAGCATAAAATGTCCTATGAACAAATATCCAATTCTACATGGTTACCAAGCTGCAAGAGTTTAAATATCAAAAGATATATTAACACAGTATGCCATGTGTTCCAATATGTCGAAACACAGCACTGAATGTTTGGTGCTTTGGAACTTGTCGGTATGGAAATCGTCGCTTGTTGAGGAGCTGGATAATCTCGAGGTTTCCATGTTGGAGCAGTTGTTGTTGGTGACTACTGGCAAATGTTTGTATTGTATTTTCAACAGTCTCCACTTTAAGGTTCCTATGAAGATCAGTATTGTGGCAGTACCATGGTGCATCGACGATGTTCCTTAATACTTTATTCTGGAAACGATGAATAACTTCGATGTCACTTTTACTGGCACATCCCCAAAGCTGGCGAATCGCTTCATTTTCACCAATTTCTTTAAACGCACTAATCTGAAACAAATTATAGGTAATTAAAAAGGTATATTAATATTGTTTTAAATTAACTATAATAAAACAAACAATACTCATGCATACACAAAACATGAAGCTCTACTTTTCAATCAGCTGTAGAACTAATAAATAAAATTGGTGGAAGGACCGCAAATGTAGGTTATATTTAAATAGAAATAAGAATATATAAAATGCCTATAAATTTGATAAACGAAATAGCGTACGATTAATGTACTTCTCAAGAAAATGCTTGGAACATATACATATATATAATTTAGAAGGTTCCCAATTATGCTTCTTGACAAACTGTATTCACGCGCTACGTTTTTCAGGATTTTTTGGAAATCTATAAATATTATTTCGTATGAAAAAGTATTTATTCCAATATAGGTGGGCCCAAAAGTTGATAGATGATTTTTTTGCATTTTTAAAAGCATACTTTTATACATTTTATACAAACCTGTCATAATACTGTCCTGTATAATATTTATAATTTTGATACTAACCTATGAAACGTTATTCCAGTCGATTTTTCACAAAAACGTCTATCGCTAGAGCAGGAACATATAACACAGCAAGGCATTATATACTTTATAAGTTTTTAACACTCAAAATTTGCTCAAACACAAATCAAATTCAAATTTAATTACACAAATGACACTAAAAATATAACCTATAAAATTTGACAATTTGCACTCACAGTAATGGCGGACCGGTCCCACTTTTCGATTACGCATGTCGTATCCCTAGGTTGCCAGATCAATGGTGATGACAAATGGAAATAGAGGTTACGTTAAATAACATCCGGTCCGCCATATTATTTGCCCAAATCGGCCAATTTTTCAGAACGTTTTTTAGGGGGCTATATCCTATCCAGTAAAATATTACAGATCAGTGGTATCTTTAGTAGAGGCACAGGATAAAGAACGATACAGAAAAGAAACATAGGGCTAAAACAGGAACCTAGCAACCGAAGCCACACGTTCTTTATGGTGGAGCATTGTCAAAAGTAAATCGTAGATTTGTTATTTGTTCGAAGTGCAACAGTTCACACTTTTGTAGCAGATGAACGAAGCTGTCACTACTGTCGCTGTCAATATTTTTTTGCCTGTCGTCTTTATTTTTTGGTTGGTTTTAGCGAATATTCTAATAAATTTTACGTTTTGTTAGTGGTTTATTTTTAGTTTTTGTTGCTGTTTTTAATTGTGGAATGTTCATTTAAGACTTTATTGTACGTATTAAGATTAGGTTTATAAACAATGTCGCGTTAAAGAGGAAGAGGGTATACTTTTATTTATCGTGGATGTACCTCAAGAACAGACGACAAAAAAGGAGTGTTCACTCTTGTGAAAGATCCAATGAGGTATGTATGAAATATTGAGTGTAAAATAGGAATTGACCTTACCATAACATTGTAGTACAATGATTGGATGTATTTTTCAGACTTGAATTGTGGCTTAAGGTAACAAATAGAGAGGACTTATTGGGAAAGAGTGTTGAATACTTAAGTAAACATTACAAAATTTGTGAACTCCACTTCCAGGATAAATTCGTTTATCAGTCAGGAGCAAGAAAACGATTATTTGCAAATGCATTCCCATCAGTATTTCCTCACTCACAACCTATGAGAAGAGTCACAGTTTTGCAAGGTAAATAAATAAAATTTATAGTTTAATATTGCAAAAAGTTTGCTATTTGTCTCGCTTGTTATTTTTTTACATTACATTTAGTAGTATAAAAAATAAAATAAGTACTAATAATCTTAGAGTATCAACCCATACATGCCTCGGAGGTAAACTGCACTATGCCGACATACAACTTATGCAAATTAAAATAGTTTTATCAGTTAGGTTAGTAATAAATACAAATATTGTGACAATAAATGGGGTGTCTAAATGCATATCTAGTTGAAATTTAATAATTTAACAACATTCAATCTGCTGTACTAAACAGTTGACTAGAATGACATAGTGCAGTTTACCTCCTAGGCACAGAAATATATTCAATTATGAAATTATTTTAAATTTCATCTGGCTAAAAAGTGTGACTTAAACTTTTAATTCTGACAAATGATGCACCTTCTTAAAACTAGTTGATCTGATAAAATTTGTTTTTTCTTTCTTTTTTTAGAGGAATTTGTTGTTCATGGCGAAAAAGGCAAAGACAACTTATGCCTACCCTCAACTTCAGCAGACAAGTTCATAGTCGACCATCTGTTTCTCTACCTTGTGCAACAGCACAAATTCAAACGAGTATGTATTATCATCAAACACTCCACGAGAGCAGAGACTGCGACTGAAGATAGCAACGTTAAGGAAACGTTTATCCTTATTGCATATGTAATAAAAAAGAATCTTAAAATAATTCCATTCAAAAATTCTATTTTAATAAAATACATGCATAGATTGTAAACTTATCAATTGCATAAATACACGTTTTTTATTTTTCTTTTATTTATAAAATCCCTAAAATACGCTTTAGCTAATGATTTTTTAACAATTATCCCAATTGATTTATACTTATGGATCATAAATGACTAGTGAGATTTGTGGCACAATATTAATAGTCATTATGACAGGGTAAAATAAACTTTTGTTTAAAACTTTATAATTTTCGTTTTTAAAACCTCTGTCGGAAGTGTTACAAATCGAAAAATATTTTACTTAAATCGAGAATAGTTTAATATGAATTCATGCAAATTTTCATAAAATATGACACATAATTCTGTAAAAGAGAAATGTAGTTTTCGCAGTGTAGGTTGAGTGAATAGCTACGTTCACGTGTACTGAGAATAGTTCCGTTTTCTCAGAGTATCTCTGTGGTGGGGCTCAAGGTCAAATATTTCTATCCCTTCAACTTCAAAGTTCCGACCATTACTTTATTTTCTGTATTGTTCTTTCTTCTGTGGTAGAGGTTCATAAGTAACCAATGATTATTGAATAACGTCAAAAGAAAATAGAGATAAAAAATATTTTCAACACTCCGCCTTTTATTTTTCTCACTAAGTGAGAAAGTCATTCTTATTAGGACTCTTCAGCAATAAATGGAAATTCTCGACTCCAGTCTCTAATGGAGTCTGATTTCGATACAAATTTCGATCGAACTCAATTACGGCCGGTTGAGCATGAGTAGATGCGAAAGTGGTAACGCCATCTATACTTCAAAAATTACATCTAGTGGATATCCACGATGGATTGCGTTCGCACCTAGACTTTGATATATTTAGTGGGTGTCCATGGGATATTGAATACACATTAAAAAAATTAATTTTAAATATCTGAACGGTACTATTAGCCACAATGGCGTAATTTTTTAATGATTTGCTATATAATTACTATTATTTATGGACATTTGCATGTCTATAAATTACATCTCATGGATATAAAATATCCACCATGGACTGGACATTCAGTGGATATTGGGATGTCCAGTAGATATCCAAAGGATTTGGTGTGCTGTCTGCAATATCTTTAAGATGACTATCTTTAGACTTTACACCGCAGACCTAAGCGTCCAGGACTCCATCCCGAGTTCATAGATGATGTTCGCTTGCTACCTACGTAACTTGTGATAATGATTTTGAGCAGTCTGTTTCGTCTAGTATTAAGAATTTTGTTCGAATTTTTTACTTTAACATTCAATATAATAAAATAGGCAGGGCACTGATATACATAAAAAAATATCGGACGTTGTACTGTATCGTAATATGTATGATCTGTGATCGTAATGTCACATCTGGTTTGTTATAAAGACATAATTTTTAGGAACTTCCAGTAACGTTAAAAGACGTAAAAAGGTAGTCCTATATCACTGGAACGTCTACATTGTTTCTTCACAAAAGTAAACGTTTATGAGCTGGGCATGGGCGATTAAGTATCTGTCGCATAGATGAAAACCAAAAGGATAAAAAAAGTTACAATGTAACAATGTAATGTAGAATTTTCATTAATTAAACGTTTTTATGCATAGTGGACTGACGCAATAATAAAAACTAGCGTTGATTAGTAAACATTTATTTCTTTGGATCACTTGGATGAGACCGAAGGCCACTTCATTTCAGGTACTTGCATGTTATCCGCATGTCATTTTCATCGATTGTTTAATTTGATTAAATATATTATAAGGTATAATATACCTAAAACACTGTTTTTTACCTACATCTGTAATGAGATCTACATATTGTAAACCCCAATATTTTGGTAACGAGCCGTCATTAAAAAACACATTTGTTGTACAAATAGTTTTAAAATCTAATACCTACCTAATCTATTGGAATAGTTTTAAAATCTAATACCTAATCTATTGTCATCTTTAGTTACTCTACAGTAGATATTCTGACATTCAAATATTTAAAAAAGTATGCGACTGGTTCTGGCTACTCCTCCGCATAAATGGAATACTTACACTGATCAGTGAGTAGAACAAATGAAATAGGTTTCACACGCAAGGGATGAGGATTATTCATACAGAGTAGAAATAGTTAATTTTTTAAGTCCCTCTCTGCCTTATTTGGACCTTTTAAAGCCTCAATTTTTTCGTTGGCAAAAATGTTAGATAAAATCAAGTCAATATTCGTAACCCCTGTAATACGCCAATGCTCAGGCTCGAAGCATCCATTATTCTAGAATAATGCTGGATCCGAGTAATATTAGCGAGTCTTTTAGAATCAACAATTCTGGTGGAGAGGTGCGGGTACTCAGACATCGATTCTTACTGAAAGGACATCTAAAATTTTCGAGAACAAATCTGGAGTGCCAATAAGGAAAAAATAAAACAAAAATTTTAGAGTATAATATTTATTTCGCTAAAAAATCTAATAAACTCGCATTTTTAATACTCCATGTCTTAAAACATCGCCTTAGTTCCCTCCAGGATTCCCGATAAACATCGCTCAACAATTTAACAGATCCATAACTTAAATCAATGTTATCACAGTTCGACTTCAACTCGATCTTTCTTTCATTGCAAACGTTCAAGAAACTTTTAAACAGGTCCAATTTGCAAATTTTCAAACGGCCTGCCTCCGTGTTCCGCTTCTTTTTCGTAACGCCTTGACGTCTACCTTGCACGGCAACTTCGATCCTTGAAATAATTAGCAAGAAAAGAGTTCAATTTTTATTTTAAAAAGAAATTTGGATGAATTAGTTCAAATTTATTTGAATAATATCATCGTGAAGGTCTATTAAACGAGGTGTCAGTTGAACGGTTATATTTATGTTAAGTGACAAGTAATATTTATGACAATCGACGGTTTATATGCGGTTACCTGGAAATTGGCGACTCAAACGGTATATTTTTAAAGTTACCATTAAGTCGAATGTCAATCTGTCACAAAAGTGACGCAACTCTTGGCCGTGGTCCAAAAGTAACCAACAAATTGTTTTTTTTTTTTTCAGGAGCCGCTGTCAAAAAATCCTGGTTAGTTACGGTTAGTAGTCGGTTAATATCGGACCATAACTTTAAACAATAGAAATGAAATACTACAGATAGATGGCAATTGACAGATTAAACAATAGAAATAAAACGATAACAAATGACTTTGTTAAGGGTAAATTAACGAATCTTGATATTATTTAGGACCAAATGTAAATTCTGTTTTGCAGTAAATGGATGACAGTTGAAATATATTTATGAAAATTGATAAATAATACTCGTGTATATATATGACAATTGACAGTTTATATATACAAGTGGCATGTTTAATTGATGCCAATTGACAAATTTAAACTAGAAATGTCATATTATATGACAGTTATTGACAAATTAAACGATAGAAATAACGAAACGATGACAAATGCTGGATTAACTTTTATAAAAGTAAATTAACGAATCTTGATATTTTTGTTTAAAATCAAATGCGAATTCTATTTTGCAATAAATAAGATGACAGTTAAAAGGTTATATTTATAACAATTGACAGGTAATATTTATGATAACTGGCAGTTTATATTTGACAACTGACGTTCTATTTACAATTAACAGATTTAAACGAGAGAAATTACATACTAGAGTTGACAATTGACAGATTAAATAAAAGAAATAACGAAACGTTGACAAATGACGAATTAATTTTGTTTTAAGGATAAATAAACGAATTTTGATAATATTGTTTAAGGCATTTTTTACTACAAAATCTACATTTTTACCTACTTGTTTTCAGTTACTGCACTGTAAGATATACTAGACGGACAAGGTTGCTTGCTGTCAACTTTAGCATACTCAAATGCTGTGGAACTTTGATTGACATCCATTTTATGTAATCTATAAGGACCTTTAAGTGACAATACTCCCAACCTGGCGTACAAGGCTCGTTCCAAGGCTTCTTTACAGAAAGGGCTGTTGCCGGCTATAGTAAAAGAAGAAAGATATATTGGTTTGTCTAATAGGTTGGACAGAAGAGCACCCTGAACGCCTAAGTGACTCCATTTTGCTAATTTGTCGCTACAAGACACGGAAAGAGTTGGATCGCCTCTTCCTGTAGACGAAATTAAAAATGTGATACTTTAAATACATCTATATCAAAGCAAAATGACTTAGGTCTATTTGCACCACTAGTCGTTAAGAAAGAAGCCAAACTTAAAATGACATTTCTCCATTGAGAATGTCATTTTAAGCTTCTCTTATTTCTTAACTACTAGCGGTGCGAATGGCCCTTAATCGTTAGCAGATTGTAGTCCGATTATTGTTTGGTTTTATAAACTTTTGTCATCTACATTGCCAATAGTTTACCCAATATGAGAAATTAATTCTGCACAACAGATCACTATATTTTAAACCTCTTTGCTCCCGCTTCGCTTGCTTGACTTCCACCCATGTTTGTTTTTCATTTGGGCAAGATTAAAAAATATTCAATAATCGGAATACCTTTCTGAACGACTGCATCACTATATTATTATTATCATCTAAATATCTACCTGGTTTAGTTCTTACAACCCCCGTCACGTGATAGTCAACGCCAGGCAACTTTGCATCAACTTCTCCGCTCCCATCCACGCATTTAGCCCCAGTTCGAAAAATATCCTCGTCCAGCTTCACCTTTTTTGAAGGCGTTTCTTCGCAATCCTCGACGATACGTCCAAAATCGTCGGAATTCTGTTTCGAAAAAATGGCAGCATCGCCGCACGGCACATGCGAGGTGTAAAAATGGAATTGCACCTCGGAATTTATGCAGAACTTTTTACAATTTTCATCGAAACTCAATATATCTGAATCGCCGCGCATTTGAGAATAAATATACCTTAAAAATGATCGTCTGCAAATAATTTCGGCGTGAGAATCGTTTAAAACGTCGCCTCGATCGGACATTTTTGATCTACCGATACATTTGGATCCGGTACCCAAAGCTACGACTGTCAATTCGCTGTCAAATTCGCGTACAATGCAAGACAGCACCGTCCATTCTTTCTCATTCGGTTTCCCGCACTTCGGCAATGTTCTAAAACACTCCTCGCATACATGCGCTATTTGTTCGCTAAAATTTTTATTCTCCATTTTGTGCTTTTATATAAAAACTAAAAAAAAGTTAATTTATCTTAAAAACTATGTTAGTAGTGGATTGGAGGGAAGTAATTTGAGGTTAGGCGATGACGTCGGGATCCCAAGCGTATTTCACTTGCTGGAAAGTGTTCAGAGTCTTCATGTCCTCGTCCGGGATGATGAAGTCGAGGTCGATGTTGTCGTCGATGTGTTTTTTGGAACGCGCTTTTGGGATAACGGCGATGTTCTGTTGGAGGGCCCAACGGAGGAGGATCTGGAATAAAATACAGCAAAGCTACAGTTGAAATACAGAGTGTTTCTTAATTCATGCGACAAAATTCAGGAGGTGATTGCTCATATGAAATTAAGATGGGTCTTTCTTATAACAAATTTTCCCCAGCCCACCCCTTTCCTAGATATCACCCTTAAAAGGTGGTGACTAAAATAGAGTTTTTATTTTTTTCTAAAATTTCAGTAATGTACTTTGGCTACAGGTGGTCATTTCCAGCATTTATTATGAATCGTATTACATTTTACATCGTTGCTGTTTTCCACTCAATTTATTAAAAAAATTATAAATTATGGTGTTTATTTTTTTTTCTCTGTAGCTATTGGTTTTGGGAAAAAATTTAAGAATAAATTTTTTTTTTAAATAAAACAAAGATTTCGAGTTATAATTTTATTTCATAAAACTTCATCTCGAAAAAAAGTTTTGATATGAAATAAAGTAAGGGTTGCTAATTTCACCCCCCTATAATGTAACAGGAATATTGAAAAAATACCGGTGGTAATTACAAAATTTCAAGTTTCTAGCTTAACTGAAATTTTAGAAAAAAAATAAAAACTCCATTTTATTCACCACCTTTTAAGGGTAATATCTCGGAAAGGGGTGGGCTGAGGAAATTTTGTTATAGGAATGGCCCATCTTAATTTCATACGAGCAATCACCTCCTGAATTTTGTCGCATGAATTTAGAAACACCCTGTATTTTACGTAAAATATGCAGTCCCAAAAAACTTTTAAATACATATATTTTTATTGAGAATAATAAATGGGTAAATGTGTTATTTTTGCTCCGCGAAAGCGTTTTAAACTACTGTGCATGTGAAATAGTAACCAATAACATATGAACCTGATTAATGTTACGTCATTTTTTGTAAACAGCAAAATATCGGAATATTTTCCTGCTTTCCGATTATTTTAGCAAGGCTTGGAAGCAGATGGCACAATGCGAATACACGAATATTATTCCGTTTTCCGAATATTTTCGCATCGCATCCTAGAGGAGAGTGCATATCCAGCAATTTCATTGGTATAGGTATAAACAAAAACAATAAAAGCCAGTAATAAAAGATGTTTATGTATTATCAAAGTCACTCATAGTTTCACTACCCTTAATATTTACTTTAAACAAGTTACTCTGATGAAAATGACATAACTTCACACGGTTGGAATAGAACCAGCTTGTAGCATCTAGTGAGGCGAGAAGTGGCTTTTGGTGGGAGGCGCTCGACACTCTTCCTCTGCTTCAAGCGAACATGGACTATATCTCACCAAGATATATCTTCCATAAGCCACATAAGTTATAACGAGACAAATAAAAGAGCCAGAAGTGGAAGGTACGATTCATATCTACACCAACGGTTTTGAAACAAAACAAGACTCTGGATGTGGAATAAACTTCAGATCCTTAAACCTTAACATAAAATGGGCTGTGTACAATGGTGCCAGTGTAGTTCAAGCCGAACTCACGGGATTCTCGCAGCAGCAAGAGACGTTACCAAAAACAATAATATCACTGGAAGGAACATGCTCATCTATACAGATAACAGACAAGCACTAGTCAGCCTGAACAGACCATGAATTTATTCAGGGTATATACTAAAATGCCACGAAGCTTTAGCAAAATAAACTCAACACCTTAAGATAGATCAAAGGTCACACTACGTCAAAAGGTGATTCACTAGCCAAGAAGAGCAGCAAACCAAATACTTTTTGGACCTGGCCCTTCCATTGGACTGACAACATCGGTAGTGACAAACCTAATTAAAAACACTCCCTTGTGAAATTCAATAAAAGATGGGATTGCATAAGAAGCTGCAGAGTTGCCAGGGAGCTTTTAAGTTATCTCGACAACAATACACCAAACAAATACTTGACTATGACTAGACAAAACCCACGCTTGACCACAGGTATTCTGACTGGTCATTGCCAAGTATGGAAGCATCTCCATAGCATGGGGCTGTAAGAATCCGCAATTTGCAGGGGGTGCGAACAAGAAGATGAGACCATCGAGCATATCCTCTATGATTGACCGACACTCTCATTTATAAGAAGATTTGTGTTCGACGAAAAGTGCCTAACACTTCTTGGCGACGTTGTCAACTACATCAAATATGTATGCTGATTCACGAGCTAGGAGGTGCCTATCACAAGGAAGGATGCATAATGGAGCATAATGGACCTAGCGAGACATAAGTGCCACACATTACAGATACAAAGAACCATAGAGAATTAGATATTTGTTCATAGGACATTATTTGTTTGAAACTCAGGAATATATTTAAGTTTGTACAGTACGTCATGCAACACCTTGTATAGTTTTATATAGGATTCATGAATATAATCTACAAATTAGTTACATCACTAACAGTATAGGGATCTGCAAATATAAGCAGGAGAGGTTAGCCGCGGGATTAGTGTACATCCACCAAAGACATTATGTTGTAATGTCTTTGACATCCACGTACTCGCAACAGTTAAGCAGTAACATCACCGGTCACGTCGTGGTTGAGTGACCACTGGGAGATTCCATTGTGGGCCGTATCACCATGGGACTTAGGGCCATTTGCGCAGCTAGTCTTTAACAAATAAGTGCAGTTTAAAATAACATTTGCAATGGAAAAATGTTATTTAAAATTTAGCTTATTTCTTAATGACTAGCGGTGCACATGGACCATAACTGAATAGCCTTTAACTATCGACGACGTGGATTGAATGACGATGAATGAGGGAATGAATTGGTGAATGGTAGAGTAGTCGGACCTTCAAATGGAGGTACAATAAGCTGCAGGCCGCAGTGCCGCCAGGCTACAGACGGATTATGATAGCACAAGCGGTCCAAAGGGTGTAAAATTCAAAAAAAATAATTCTTTTAAATAGTGATATAATTATTTTTTTCTAATTTCTATAGCATTTAGCATTTATGACATATATTTAAGATTGTGAATCTACATGAAAATATATGTTTGCCTTATAAACAATGGTCCAAAAATGTTTCATTACGAAAATAAGGGGTGTCAAAGTTTTAGGAAAAAAAAATAAATTAATTAATATTTTCTAAACCACTGGCTATATGTCAGTGATATTTAGTAAGCAGCGACAGTTAATAAAGGTGCACATTTGTCAATACAAAGTGGCGTGTGTCCAGGCACCGACTTCAATAGTTTTGAAGAAAAAAAATTAAAATTATTTTTGAATTCCCCGTTCAATTTGAAACATAAGAGCTCTGTTGAGTTGGGTTCTTGCGATGCGACGTAAAAAATATAAAAATTATTTTATTGTCCGAGAAAATTAATCTAATAATTATTGAGGAATGCAAAAAAAATAAGTTTGGACCATAGTTTGTAAAGCAAATTATCATTAATTTTTCATATAGATTCACAAACTTAAATATTCGCATATCAATAAGGAACACTCAAGCAACCTTTTTCTATTAAACTAGTTTTATCAACCATCAATATAAAACCTGTTTTAAATGCAGTATGTTGCTCATATTGACTCCTGTGTTTTGTGTTATTTTATTTTACCATTTCAGAATGGCATTATACCAAGTAATAATTCATTGACTGGACTTTACCACAATTTACAAAATAAATATGACCTAAAGTATATTCTCACTTATAGACTGAACCAAGATGTTCTTGAAAAAAAATTATTTTTTTTCACATATTCACTATTTTCAATGAACAGAAATACTGAGGACACAATCGAAACTTGCCTACTCGAGCCATTGCAAAAAAGATGACATTGCAGACCATACGGAATTTGACTCTAAAATCTGTTTAACCCAACAGTTGTTTGAAAAAGTTCTTTCAGATGGTAATTTTGTAGAAACATGGAATCTTTTTAGTGAAGAAATGTTTTCTGACCATACTATCCAGAGTCCAGATTATGAAACAGACATTTTTTTTCTGAAGATCATGACAATCTTTTAAGGCAGTTAGAAAAACAAAATGCCCGACACCATTTTCAAAGAAGGTCTAAAATTTATTGCTGGATATGTAGCTTATAGATTTAAAAGCGAATATTCAAATTTAAAGTTGGATATACAGACAAATTTTTGTCAAACAACCCATGTCCGATTGGATGGAGTTTATATCTAGAGGCAACTTTATATATCCAAGTGAAGAAATGTTAGAACTAGCCCATATAGTCGAAACCGAATTTAATCGATTTCATAATAACTTCTTTTCGAAAAAATTAAATATTTTTTAAAAATTATTAGATAAAATTAGAGCAGGTTCTGTAAAAGCAACAGAACAATTTCCAAATAAAATTATATTGTGTTTAATAAGAACCAGAACCTATATCAGATTGAGACATTTGAATAACAAAGTTAGCTTTGAAAATTGTAGGTGAAATCTGCCAAATATGTAAAAATTTACAAATAATTAATAAGTTAGTTCTGTTATTAGTTTTTATTTATAATTTTGTATTTTATGTTTATTATGTTTCGTTTATTTATTTGTATTTTGAAAAACCTACAACCGTAGCAAGTTATAAAGGCAATTTCTTGATATATGTAATCCAAATTGCGGATTTTTCACATTAAATCATGTTAAGTATCATTTTCTTTTCTTTTTCTGACTTATATATGCTGGGGTGAGACCATATATGTACAGCAATTCGCTGTATTGTACATACAAGTTTACAAAATCTGTTCAGCATTTGATCTTGTACAGCTAAACACTGTATTTGTCCAGGAGAAACGCCATTATTGTCCAGCAATGTAATACATTATTTACTGAAACGTAAAAAATAAGGCAAAAACGTAATACATGACTCTCTCCATCTCTCTGTACATACCATGACTTTGAACAACGATAACGACTGCAGAATGTCCTTTGTATTTTTTAAACTTTTGTGACCACCTAAGCAGCTTTTGATTGCAAACGCCTATCACCATTTTAATATAATAATTGTTTATATTATTATATTACAATAAAATTTGACACTTGTTGTCTAACTATATAATTGGATTTTCCCTCTGGTACAGAAGCGTCATCTTAATTTTACACCTTTTGAGGGACACTTTTTGTATACAGAGATAGTTCTCCTTATCTCTACACTCCATAACAGCTTTCTAATACCCAAATCATTTTACAATATTTACTTTACGTTGTCTAGTTTTGTAAAGAACAGTTGACTTAATTTAAATCTCTATCTGATCAAACCAGTAGCAAGTCTAATAGTAACGTTTTGTAAAAAAAATAACAAAAGCAAGAATAAGAATGAACTGCGATTTTCTTGTACTATTGCATGCAATTTCGACAGAAAGTCGTTGCTGACGTCACAGTCCGGCGGCTACCTGCGCGCGAGCACACCATCCTATATTCACACCACGTTCTGAACTAAGTGTTGAGCAAACTATAAATGATCTTGGTGTTATTTTTGACAGGGACCTATCGTTTATTCTTCATTTGGAAGAAATTGTAAATAGAGCTTTTCGACTACTGGGCTTTGTCAAAAGGAACACCAAGCACATTTATGACATGGCAGCTCTAAACTCTCTACAACTGCTTAGTTAGAAGCATTTTAGAATATTGCTCAGTGATTTGGGCACCTAACTACAATTGTTATATTGATAAATTAGAAAGATTATCTACGTATCTAACTAGTATCTACTATATAAACATAGGCTTCCAGCGCAAAATATAGATTACCAAACCAGAATTCTGTTTTGTGGACTTGAGAGTTTGAGAAGCATCGCTTGTTTTCCTGTATAAGCTATTGAACGATTTGATTGATAGTCACAGCCTGGTATATTTTATTAGATTCCTTGTTCCTGTCAGACTTACTAGGCAGATTAAACTATTTTATGTAAATACTCATAGAACTAACTATGGACAGAATTTATTTGTAGACCGACTGATGTCCAATTACAATAAGTATTTTTCAAATTATGACATTTTTAATACATGTTTGTTTTCTTTAAAGCATCAACTTTCATTACACTATTGACTTCATTTTTGTACTATGACAATTTTATTAATTTCTTTTTTTATTTTATTTTAATTGATATTTTAAATGTACCATTTAGAACTTTATGTATCTGTAGCCTACTGTAAACAAATAAATAAATAAAAAAATTATATTTTTTGCAGAAAAGAGAAATAAAGACTCTCATGAATCGGCTGCCTGCCATGGTATTTTGTTACCTTATTACCAATAAAAAAATATTAATAAAGAATATCTATTAAAAAATAGATTGCACTTACCTGTGCCGAACTCTTCCCTAATTTAGCAGCAATCTCTGTCACCTTAGGATTGTTCAATAAATCCGGATTATTAGAACCACCTAAGGACGAATAAGCTTGCAAAAGAATACCTTCTTTTCTTAAAAGATCCAATAGTTCTGGTTGATGATAAGCAGGATGCCATTCAACCTAAAAAAATATCATAAAATATTAACATTTTTCCTTAACACGTTGACTGCCAACTACAAGTTAACTCATAGTTTGTATTCTGGGCAAGGACATCGACTATGAGTTATCTCGTAGTTTATTTACTTGCTATTCATGCAGCTACAATTAAATTTGTAGTATCAGTGTAAAGAAGAATAAATACGTCCTGGAAAGAGGATAACAAATTGAAGCTAGTTTATATGGACAAAAATATACTAATACATAAACAAAAAATATAATATAATCATACATTTATTCAAAATCAAGAAACAAATGGATATTTTTGTTTGTGATTTACTACTAATGAATTAAGAAGTATAGTGAAGCGACATCAAGTAGAAACATATCTGGGTACGAATTAACTTTCTGTTACAAAAGCCAACTACAAGATAATTTGCAAGATCTTAAAAAACATATTCTCTACTCTTTTAGATAATTACTAAGTACTATAATTAAATTAAATTGGCTTTTTAGACCGGGATCCTAAACATTACAGTGGCAGTCAACATGTTAATTAATTTCGGTTTTATTTACCTGATTTACTGCAGGTTTTACTCCATGATCGTTCTTCAACAATTCTGTCATATGTTTAACATTATAATTAGAAACACCGATGTTTCTAGTTAAACCGTCTTTGGCAGCTCGTGCAAGTTGTTGCCAGCTTTCACCTCGAAGTAGAGAATTGTTTCTTTCTTCGCTTCTTATCCCTTGTACACCTGGCCAGTGGATGAGATACAAATCTAGGTAATCACAGTCTAGGTTACGAAGGGATCTTTCTAAAGCTACGTAAGCCTTCGTCCCTTGGTCAGTAGGAGCTAGAAAATGAAAAATAACTTGCAAGTTCTAAATTTGATTGAAATATTTTAGGAAATATAAAATAAAGTATTAAAAACTTACCTAATTTCGAAGTAATAAATATATCTTTCCTCGTTAAATTGTATTTTGGCAAAAGTTCTTTTAAGGCAAGCCCTATGGATACTTCATTACCGTAAACAGTAGCACTATCTAAAAGGTTTAAATAATTCTAAATTAATTTAGTAATAAATTAGGTAATAATTAGCTTACCTATTAGTCTGTAACCAGCAGCTAAAGCTAAATCCAATACATCCTTTATAAGTTCGTCTCCATGTATCTGGTAAGTTCCAACTGAAAGTGAGGTTATGTTAATGATAAATTTTTAATTATACTTGATAATCTACTTTTTTAATTATTAAATGGTCTTACATCCGATTAAAGGCATTAAATCTCCACTGTGTAGTTTAAAATTCATGTCTTTTGCTAATTCAGTAGCTTCTTGATCGCTACAAACAACTGCCTGAAAGTTCATCAACACGAACAATAGGTGGCCCAAAAAAGTAAACCAGGAGAACTTCATTTTTGCGGTGAATTTATTCTTATTATGGGAAATACCAATCCAATCACCAGCAGTTAGCAAATTAAAAAATCTTATAAATCGAGATTGAATATATAGAAATTCCAAGGTAAGCTAGTTAAAGGATTTACATAAAGTTGCATAATTTTTTATTGTTTGAATTGAATGGAAAATAGCATCAGGTGCTATAATTTAATAAATGTTAATAATTACACAGTTGTTAGTTCTATTGCCACAATAATATAGATTTAAATTAAAAGAGGTTTGTTTATCGTTTATTAAAAATATATCGAAACTCGAATATACAGGGTGGTTCAGAATAATTACATTGTCACTTGTAGTTCCCAACGGGGGCGATACCGTTCACCGGAGTGCGATGAAGGGAGCTAAGGGTCCATTATTGATCAAAGGCAAATTTAGAGGAGCGTTGAGGAACAACACCCCAGACAACACACCAAATCCCAGAGATATCCGCAGAATACCTTTTGTGGATATCCAATATATCATCCTCAGGATATCAGAAATATTCCGTGGATCTAATATGGATATTCAAATGTCCGTCTATATCCAGGATATAGAAGATATCCTAATGGATATTCAGCAAAATATCTAATGGGTATCTTCCAGAAAATACAAGAAATAACAGAGATATCCACAGAATATATTTTGTGGATATTCAATATATCCAATACGGATATCCAACCAAATGTCCGTCTATATCCCAGGATATAGAAGATATTCGGATATTCAGCAAAATATTTTATGGGTATCTTTAGTAGAGGTTCATAAGTAAACAATGATTATTGAATAACGTCGAAAGAAAATAGCAGAGATAAAAAATATTTTCAACACTCAAAATATTTTCAACACTCTGCCTTTGATTTTGCCCACTAAGGAGAAAGTCATCCTTATTAGGACTCTTCGGCAATAAATGAAAATTCTCGACTCCAGTCTCTAATGGAGTGATTAGGACACACATTTCGATCGAATTCAATTACGGCGGGTCGAGCATGAGTAGATGTAAATAACATCTAGTGGATATCCACGATGGTTTGCGTTCGCGCCTAGACTTTGATATATTTAGTGGATGTTCATGGGATATTGAATAAACCTTAAAAAAATTAATTTTAAATATCTGAACGGTACTATTAGCCACAATGGCGAGCACAATGGCGTAATTTTTTAATAATTTGCTATATAATTACTATTATTTATGGACATTTGCATGTCTATAAATTACATTTCATGGATATAAAATAGATATCTACCATGGACTGGACATTCAGTGGATATTGGGATGTTCAGTAGATATCCAAAGACTTTGGTGTGCTGTCTGGGCAGTCGCCCCCTGGAAAATACTCAAAAGTATTCGATGGAAAGTTTTTTTCGAAATAGGCGGTAGGCCAAAAAAGGTTGGAAACCTATGTACTAATCTATAGTATATAAATTGAGGTTGCCATTAAATGTCGTTTTGCAGCAAACATGAAATGTGACCCTTTCAAAAGTCAGAATGACAAACAAACATGGTTTTGTTTACTTGTTTGATATTTGTATACTATAAAAGCCAAATGCCAAAAAACAATTGCCAAGGTCAGATTTAACATTTTTATTCATGAAATGGGTCGTATATCTCTACAAATACTGCTCTGCTTTAAAATGAAAACTGGACGAAATGTGGGATAAATTACAATACGAAAGAAACATCCACTTTACTAACAACCCAGGCAGCAGACTGACGACATTTTGACATTTTTTGGTAATGCTTGGTCATCGACGTCATGTTACCAAAAAATGAGGTGATTATGACGTCACTTCTTTATCGTCTTTTTGACGTCATAAATTCGACGTCAGTGTGACGTCAATTTATTGTCACTATCAAATTAAAGTTTATATTAAACGTGATTTCAATACATTTTATTTATGTAAAACAATATGGCCTAAACAATTATTTTTTGAAATTCTTATGTCTATTAACGTTTAAATCTGGCGCTTAAATGCATAAAGATTGTATGACACCACGTGACACATGACTGCGTCTGTCCGTGGTTATCGGTCTGTGGAGTATGGCTCGTGTATGTTCGAGCCGTTCGAGCAAGCACCAGAACGGTATCGCAGTTTGTTGCATCGGCCATGTTTAATGGTGTGTCCAACGTGGATCGTGGCCCGTGTGCATTCAGGATTATTGTTAAAAGTTAAGAGAAGGTCAAGAGAAAAAAGTTATATCAGTATCAACCCAGCATAAGGCATCAAAATATATTATCCTTATTCTTTAATGATTTTATATCTTTTACATTCATAGGATGTTTCCTAAAATGTTCCCAGGTTCGTGAAATAGTATAAAATTGCAGCACTTATAGAAAAATCATTGTGACAAACCAAAATAATAACGAACAAGTTGGCCACATTTGGAGCAGTTGGATTTATATAAATTAATGTTTTTTGCCAATAACATTTCATGTATTTAAACTGTTTTTTATTTTTAATTATAATTATTTCATTTTCTAATTTTGTTTTTTTAAGTGACCCACAGTTCCTATAGAAAGGTTACAAAGGAGTAACAATATCAAATGTAACGTCATGGTGACGTCTCAAATAACTATAAAGAATAACGACAAAGGTGACATTAAAACAACATTATAAAAACGTCATAATGACGTTATAAATACTACTAGGAAACGTCATATTCACGGCATATTTAGACGTCAAAAGGGCGTCTAAATATGACGTCATTTGGGCTATGACATATTCACGTCATTTTACAGTCATTATCACGTTAGTTTTCAGAGGATAAATGACGTCCTGTATGACGAAAATAAGATGTCATAATGACGTCAGTCTGCTGCCTAAGAACTGACAATTCAAGATAAGCGATAAATATACAGTATGTTCGCTATACTTACGCGGGTTTCGGATTAACAAAATTATGCAAATTAATCATTGACAACCAGTTCCAATAAGCATCTTCCCAAGAAATTAGGTAAAATTGTCCTAATGGTCAGATTTTAATTAAAATAACATTAGGGTAGGTACTAAATTTGCATAATTTGCATAATTTTGTTAATCCGAAACCCGCGTAAGTATAGCGAACAGACTATACATGCCCTCTGGTGGGACATTTTACAAATACTTGTACATCGTGAATTATAGGTAGTCATTCATTGTTACTGTAAGGTTTGCTAGAGTAACGAAAGGAAAAAGCAGGACAACGGTGACGACAGGGGATCAGGTTCGAATACCAAGCATTTTTATCCAGGTCATTTCTTTGTGTTTGTGCAATTTCTAAACAAAAAGTCCGGACCTATTTTTCGTAAACCTCAGCGCTTTTAACCATTCTGTTATATTAAATACCTACATCAATAATAGCTGTTTCTTTTATTCTTGTTTTTTCTTTTTTTTATTATATGTATGAGGAACAATAATTATGTTATGTTGTTTTATGTTTATTTTGATTTTGAATTAATTATGAAGTTCATGTTTATATTGAATTGTTGGTTTATTTTGAATTATTGTATATTATTTTTGATAAATAAGTTACTTATTATTATATTTTTATAAACGTACAGGCTAGCCGACCGGTAGTTGAATTTAATAAAACGAAAACCGTCTTTCGGCGGCATGGTCTTCCTCACATATAAGAAAGCCGCCGAAAATTTAAATTGATTTGTTGATGAGGGCGGCAGGCTATCAGAGTATTGATAAGGCCGCCGGACGACGGTCTACTGTATTTGAAACATTAAATGCCGCCGGAAAAAACTCGCGTATCGATGACGACACTAATCATTTGTAATTGCTGTGGTGAGAGGTGTTTGTGTGAATACGTCTTATTTGTTTTCATTTACGCCGTAATATTTTATAAACCTTAGAAGCAAATTTCCCATAAATGATCAAATAATAATGCCGTGACAACAAGAAGACGAAGTAACGACTTCTTGTAGGGTGGCGGCTTCGCCGCCACCATTAAATTTCAATCCATACCTGGCTACGCCGACCGGCATAAACACCAACGGCCTGGACACAGTCATCTACTCTGTCAAAAAGAGACCGATGTAAAAATAAAACGCGTACAACATATGATTATTTACCACAAAAATGTAGACGATTTTTCGTACCACCGGCATTCAATGTTTTAAATACAGTAAATCGTGTCCGGCGGCAGTTTTCAATTCACTGATTGCATGCCGACCTGGGGTGAGATTACAGAACGTCTGCAACTTTGCAGATCTGCAAATATGAAGACCATGCCGCCGGAAGACGGTTTTCTTTTCAACAAATGCAAGCACTGCCGGCGGTCGGTTAGCCAGTATGTTTTATAAACCAAGTTCTCCTTTTTCTGACTAGCCTCTAAAAAAATGGTCATGTCTCTTCAAAACATTCTTTATTTACAGCTTTAAATATTAAAAAACGTGGCATTTTCGTCAAAAGCGGTACATTTTTGTACTTTTTGGCGTGACGCGTACAAGCAAGTAAAAAGCGTGATAATTACGCCTAAATCTGGCAACTGTTTAAAAGTTTTTTTTAATATTTGTGAGCATTAAATTTGTTTATTTGTTACAATTTATAGGTAGGTATCATCGACTTGAGAAGAAATAATTAATTTTCAAAATAGAATTTGCTAAAATCGCCATTTCTATTGTATTGATATCATCATTATAATTGGAGGTAGACAGTTATTGGGCCATTATTTCCCCAGGCCAAAACACGTGTGTCGAAATCAAAGTTGAAATAGTAATCATTCAAATTAAACGGGTATAATTTTCTGTCAATGTTGACTTATGAACAATTTGAAATACTAACATAAAAATGTGATGTGTCCAACACATGACTTTCCTATTTAGCATCTTATACGTTTTTTTCGGTTATTTTGTACAACCTATTTTAGCACCTCTGTAACTCTTTAGAGGATAAACTAAATATATTCATTTTCCACATACATCCTAACATCGAAACGAGTTTCTATATAGGTATTATGTATATTCATTGCAAACGAAAATACTGAAAAATTTAAATTTTACACTTTTCGTCCAATTTTTCCATTACGGTCCATTTTAGAGAAATCATGTAAAAAACAAAAAATATAGAAATCGATATCGCATACCACTTTCAGTTTAACAATTTTCTTAAAGATCAGAAATTGCACATTTTGTCAAATTTCTCTAATACGGACCATTTTAGGAAAATCTTGTAAGGGGCAAGAATAATAGAGAAGTAACTTTTATTTGAAGATTTTTCTTCTCCAAACATAAATAACAAATACAGGGTGGGCCAACGAAAACTTTACACCCCGATTTTCCGGCTTTAAAACGAAAATCGGGAAAAAGCTCGAACCCGTCGATTTTTGACTCGAGGTGGAACAACTTGTCTGGTTTTTCATCCATGTAACTTCAACCATCTAACAGGGGGAAGCACAACCCCCTGTTTTTGAATAGGGGTGAGGGATGTTGCAATACCTCATTTTGAAGATCTCATCGAGTACTGTTTTACCTAAAACTTCGCGTTAAAATTTTTATCGATAACCGATAAAACAGTGAAAGAGACAATGTGGAAAAAATGTCTAATTAAATACTTACTTCTGTGATTAGTTTAATAAATGCTGGAAAGGGACACCATTCACTTTATGGCAGTAAAATAAGTTTTGTTTACCTTAAGGATAATTATTCTTATCAGACTGGTATTTGAGAAGTATTTATTTATATGTATATTTTTTGTTTTATGGATTAATCGATTTACCTCAGTTCATCGTAAATTTTTAAGAACCTTGCCACCGTGTCTACTCGATTGATATTTTTTTAGTAGAATTAAAATGGTGTATTCCGTGGGGGAAAGGGTGAAAATTATTAAATTGTTTATTAGAAATAACGACTCTGCGCAAGTAACAGCGACTTTATATTACGAACGTCATCCTGAAAAAATGTCTCCGCTGCTTACGTTTTGCCAACTGGTTTCCAAATTGGATGCCACTGATTAAGTCGCAGTGCATAAAAGAGACGAAGGGAGGGAAGTGGCTGTTTTAGGTCATGTAGCAATGAATTCGAACCTTAGTACTAGGAAATTGTCCGACGTATCTGGGCACCTATCCTCGACTAGTGCGTTTAACCGCTCGCTTTGAAGAGATGCGAGTGGTTCAATGCGAAGACGCATTAGAAACCGTATTCTTAACCCTTCGTATCTGTGCCTTCGTAATCCTCTTTTATAAATGCGAATGGAAACTTTGCAACCATGTATGATCGACGATTATTTATGTTAAATTGTCTGCTAGAAAGGGGACTCAAAGTTCACACCGCTTGTTTTGTGAAAATTATTCGCAAAAAAGAAGCAATATTAATATGAGTAATGGTTTTGAGCATGAAGTCGTGGTTTTGGGTTGTTTTTTGATGTACTGTTTGGCTATACATAATTTGCAGCGTTATAAAATGGAAAATATTAGTAAAAAGACACATATAATTAACCGAAACAATCTGATAAACGCTTGATCAGAAAGTCTGAAAGGAGCTTTCCTATCATCATAAACTCTTCGAGGATGATTATTTGCCTCTTCTAATTTTTAATAAAATATTTAAAAAAATTATATTTGCCATCATACCTATAGGTCACGATCAATTTATGAAACAAAAACACTACAATATTAAAACGTGCATCCAGTTAGACCTTCGCAAGCTCTTTGGACCTTCGCATTTGAATTCGAAGAGCAAAAACCAACTCGCCGTCAAATGCGCACCCGCAATATAAATTCGAACGACCAAGAATAGCTACAACACTCTTTTGAGCAAATACGCATTCGCATTTAGTAAATGCGCATTCGCATTGATTAAAGCACCAGTCGAGGATAGGTGCCCTGGTGTATCACTCACGACAATCAGGAGAATCCTTAAACGACATAAGTTTTATCCTTTTAAGATACGATTGGTTCAGGAACTGAATGAGAATGATTTCGATCGCCGACTCTAGTTCTGTGAAGTGGTCAGTGAAAATATTAACAACAATAATCAAAATTACAATTTCGATATGTTTTTCGGATAAGTGTTCATTTTACCTCATTTGTAAATAGGCATAACTGTCGGTATTGGTCAGATGAAAATCCAAGAGTATTTCATGAAGTACATACAGCAAATCCCCAAAAACTAAATGTTTGGGCGGGTATTAATGGAAATCACATAATCGATCCCTTTTTTATACCCGGGTAATCTCAATGGCGAAGTGTATCTGGAATTATTAGAGAACGCTATTTATCCAGCCCTCGTGCAAGTATTGGAGCATTAAGAAGACCATCATACCATCATTTTTCAATAAGATGGCGCACCACCTCATTCATTTCGTACAACCTGTCCGTCATTTTTTGGATGAGAATTTTCCTCAAAGCTGGATTGGAAGAAGTGGTCACCTGATCTGAATCCACTGGACTTTTTTCTATGGGTAACTTTTATTTAAAGAATTTTCTTCTCCAAACGTAAATAACATATTCCATTATATATGAAAGACCCCTATAAAGTAACCCTCAGATGTTCCGACTCTGCCCAAAATCTAATCAGTTCACCACAGGCCGGAATAAAGCTTAAGGTTAAAATTTGGTGTTTTTGTTTATATCTGTTCATGAGTTATCGAAGATACAGACACATACAGACACACACAGTGACACACACACACACAGTGACACACACACACAGTGACACACACACACACACACACACACACGCACGCACGCACCCACACACACACACACACGCACACGCACACGCACACACGCACCCTTTCGAAAAATTTAAATGGCATGTGGTGGTGAGTGACAGCTCATTTGAAAGGGGGTTTTATTCTCTATTCAACCGTGCAAAAAATTTTGAAATTTGCTTCATTACGTGTTGATTTATTAATGTTTAAAAATAACAAAACCTCATAAAATAGGAAAGCAACTAGACTAACAGTGACCTTCTAATGGCAAAAAGTCTTACTTCACGTCTGAACCAAAACCGAAATCATGCAGGGCCGAATTTTAATTCTAAGGATGAGTGCGCTACGTTAATTTCCGTTATTCTGAAACAACAATTAGTCGAGAATTAATGAAGCAAATTTCAAATTTTTTTACAGGGTTGAATAGAGAATAAAACTCTCTTTCAAATGAGCTATCAGTCACCACCCCATGCCATTTAAAATGTACATTGTAGAAATCAAAAATCGACGTGTCTCGGCGATTTTCCTAACAAGACTCCAGTAACGAGTTAGATAGGGGGGTAAGACTTATGGTGCTCACTGTATATGCTGCCACTGTTCTAAACGTTTAGTATCCTATATAAAACATTTACAATGACACAATTGGGGTCAAAAAAAAAATAACAGTAGCAACTCTTTATCTAACATTAAAACTCTATAAAAAATAAATTTTCTTTTCTAGTAAGTTAAATTTAATGCATAATTATTGTTGTTTGTAAGTCAGCACTGTACAATTTTATATTATAGAAACTTATAATAAAATAAATATAGTTTTAAAAAACTAAAAAACACGCTTTTAGAGCATATCAAACTAAGAAGTTAAAAACAATTTTTCAAATAAGCTTAAAACAATAATAAATGGAAAATACTAGTATTATTGTGAAAAAAGCGTCTGGCGCTCGATGTACGAGAAATATGGACAAAGCGCCCCACGCTTTTTTCACCATAATACTAGTATTTTCCATTTATTATTGTTTTAAGCTTATTTGAAAAATTATTTTTAACTTTTTAGTTTGATATGCTCTAAAAGCGTGTTTTTTAGTTTTTTAAACTTTATTTATTTTTCACTTTTTAGTTCGATGTATTATGAAAGCGTGTTTTTTTAGTTTTTTTTTAAACTATATTTATTTTTTACTTTTTAGTTCGATTAATTATTAAAAAAAAATTTCTGAAAAAAAATATTTTTTTTCAGCCGTGGGGATTAGAACCCACGATCGGTGAGTCTGTCAATCAAAAACCCGCGCGTTAGACCTCTCGGCCACGAACGAATTTGACATATTTGGATATACTGACAGTAATAAGCCACTTTCCAAAGGAGAGTTTTACAATCTGAAACGACGTAAATCTTGCTTTGATGTTTTTTTGTCACTCATGTTACTTGTACTCAGGTACTTTTTTTAACAATATTTTGATTCTTTTCATCAATTTTTTAAAAAATCACTTTATTTTACATTGACTTACATATAAAATTGACTGCGTTGTCATTAGACATGCCAACTACAGTCAATTTCGCGATCTTTATAAAAAGGACGGAAATTTGAAATTTGACCATTGCCGATTCGCCTCCTTACCTCTAAGTCTTCATACTTCGGGAACAAACCTTATAAATACCTACCGAGATTCGATGACAAGGGATAATCGTCGTAGCTAATTGTAGTATTTACTGTAAAAATTGGACAAAAACATTTTCAGAATCAAAATTTATTTAATAAATAAATCTAATAGAAAAAAATACAATAATTTTCTTCTGTTTTACGCACTTTCTTCGTTTACAGTAACCTCAACCCCACATTATCTTATTGAATATTTCCGGAATTCCAGCTATTATGCTTTTGCTCAAAACTAAGTAAAGCCCTCATATCTTCTTCTGGAATAATAAAATCTAGATCCATGTTCTGTTTAATCCGATCTTCCGAGCTGGCTTTAGGTATTATTCCAATTTTTTGTTGTAATGCCCATCGCAGAAGAATCTGAAATAAAAACAAACTACTTAAATAGTTAAAAAAACAGTTACTACTTCAAATCAATTATGACGACTTTATTTTCATATTTTAATTTATGTATTTATGTACCTAATTGTATTTCGAAGAATTAACTCATGTGATTATATAACGCTATAATTATAATAATAAAAACTAGTAATCAATAACTTATACTTAACAAACATTATCAAAAGGACCAGTTCTATTTATATCGCGCAAGTATTAAATAAAATTATTAATTAAAAAAATAATGATAATAATACCTGAGCAGGTGTTTTCTTAAGTTTTTCAGCAATTTTAACAACCTCTGGACGTTTTAATAATACATTCGCTCTTCCTGTACCTCCTAGAGAACCATACGCTTGCAACAAAATTCCTTCTTGCTTACACAATTCTAACAGACCTGCTGGATGGTAACCAGGATGCCATTCAAGCTAAAAAGATGAAAAACGTTGAAAAAACTGGAAATTAATATTTCAATTTTTTGACAATAGTTAAAATAGTATAAAAAATGTAGGTAGGTACACATTGGTATCTTAATCTTCGGTCTTCTGCTTTACCTAATTTTTGGTTGGTAATCACAACCATTGTCCTCTGAATCCAATAAAAATCATACCGCTTTAAAACCTACACTATGGTCCATTTAACCTGAAAGAATATGCGATAAATTTTATTTTTCTCAGACATGGGCTCTAATTCCTCTACAACTCTATTTCATCGAATTCTATTTCATCTACTGAGTCCTTAATGTCATCATCTGACGAAGCTGTATTTATCATGAATTTGAATTTATCGAACGTATCGTCTAACAAATAGTGTTCTGTTTGGAATTTCTTGATATGTGTATTTCTCCTATTTTTTCCTGCGTTACCACTTCAAATTTTTACCTTAATAGAACCTATATGTAAAAAAGTCTGAATGTAACAATATTCAGTTTTTAACTAACGCCCACATTCTGTTTAATTCAGTTCTTAACGAAGGTTCACATTTTTTTGAAAGGGATTTAGATCGACGTGGTATGGTAAAAGTCTCGTTGGCCCATAATATTCTCTTGTTTTTATACTGGTGGAAATTGGGACTTATTCTGAACAATCTTTTACAATTCGGATTTTGTTAATTTTTCCACGAAATAGATGTTTACTTAGCCAGTTGATTATTTTCGACTTTAATGAAGCTATTGTAAAATTTTTATCACGGTAATATTGGGATAAATAGGCATTATTCACAACAAGATGAGAACTTTCAAACAAATTTAGAATCAGCTGGCTTTACACCTAATGAAGTGTACATAGTTTTTGACCTAATTTTAAAACTCATCATTATTATAGTTGTTTAATAGACTATTTTCAACTTCTCTTGACATAAATTGTGTCACATTGTGTATATGAACCTTGACCAATTCGTTTGGGAACATTTTTGCAAAATTGGTAAGTAAATTAACTAGGTCTAGGTAAATCTGTTAAAAAGTATTATTATTTTAGAAGCGACTTCCATTTAGTAAAACCTAACTACACTGTCAAAATTATTCCTTTTTTAGTGGCTATAGAGCAAACTTTAGAGGCAGAGGAAGGTACCAACCTGGAAAATATAACAGTCACCCAAAAGGAAATTCAGTGGAAGTAAAAAGGTATGAAAATAATGATCAAAACTGATTCCATGCAACTGTAATGACATCCCAAACAGAAGAAGTTGATGTAAACGAAAAAAAAATAACCTGCCTCTTAGATAGCGGATGTAGTGATCACATTGTAACCAATGGAAAATATTTTTCAGAATTATAAAAGTTAGATAAATCGATAAATATTAAGGTAGGTGATGGTCATCTAATTAAAGCTATAGGAACAATAATTGTAAATTTTAATGTAGGGAAACAATAAATCAAAGTTCTATAAAAACTGCTACTGTGCTCCTGACATGGCAAAAAACTTATTAAGCATGTCGAAAATTACTGACAATAAAAACAAAATTTAGGCCCAGGAAAATTATTTTGAAATTTAAAAAAAAGGATGGAACCATTACTATAACTCAGAAAAAACAAAATTTATATGAATTAACAGGCAATATAATGTTTGGTATAGAGTCAAATAATTCCAGTATTGAAAGTGAAAAAGAAAAAATGGCACAAAAATTAGGTCATGTAAATTTTCAAAATTTAATAAAATTTGTTAAAATCAAGTGTGTGAAGGTTTACCAAATTCTATTGAAATAGTAGTTTGTGTAACAAGAGTGAATATGATGGCCATATCGCACGAAGACGAAATTTGAGCACAACGCCGTCGGCGGAGTGCTCAATCGTCTGAGTGCGATGTAGACAATTCACTCGAGTTGTACAGTATATTTTTTCTACGACCCACTAACGAAAATTTACAAATAAAAAAAAAATATTTTAGGTTATTAAGACAAAATAACTAATTTTAAAATAATTTATGACTTTTAATAATTTTTAAAATAAAATAAACCAAAAAAAAAAGAAGAAAAGTTTATTTCATTTTTCCTTGTCCGAGAATCGAACTCGAGTTTTCCCGTGTAGAAAGCGAGAACGCTACCACAAGACCACCTATTCCTTTTGTTGCTCCAATACTCGTAATTAAATTGACTTCATATAGTTTTATTTAAATTAACTAATTATTTATAATTATAGACGAAATAAAAACAGAAATGCTATTATTTATCGATTCTACACAAGAATAACCCATTTTAATGTGTTTAATCTCGATAACTAAACAATATACTGACAATTAGTTTAAAAATCTGATGTGTCCAACACATGACTTTCCTATCTAGTTATTACGGGCCGTTTTCGGTTATTTTGTACACCTCTGTAAATATTTAGAGGTTAACTTAATATATACATTTTCCACATACATCTAACTCAAAAATTCTGAAAAATTTAAATTTTATAATTTTCCATTTTTCCATTATGGTCCATTTTAGAGAAATCATGTAAAAAAACAGAATTATAGAGATTGATATGGCAAACATCTTTTAATTCAACAATTTTCTTAAAAATCATAATTTTTTTCCATTTTGTCAAATTTCTCGAATACGGACCATTTTAGAAAAATTTTGTATGGAACAAAAATTATAGATAATAATATTGTAAGTAACTTTTAGTTAAAGAATTTTCTTCTTCAAACGTAAATAACGGATATATTCCATAAAATATAAAAATGACCACCAATAAAGTACCCCCCAAATGTTCCGACTCTGCCCAAAATCTAATCAGTTCACCGCAAGCCGGAATAAAGCTTAAGTTTAAAATTTGGTGTTTTTCTTTGCGCGCGCGCACACACACACACACATAACATCAATGTTCTATGAATATACTAAGAATGTTCTGGCTATGTTCTTTTTAGTATATGCTTTCTAGAATGTTCTTAGAACATACCTAGTATATACTTTGAAAGTATATTCTAGAAAGTATATACTGAGTACGTTCTATGAAAGTATTTTCTAAAAAGTATATACTGAGTATGTGCCTTAAAAGTATATTCAAAAAAGTATATACTCAGCACGTGCTATAACAGGACAGTCTTAGAAGATACCAAAATTCATATACCCAGCATGTTCCTCATATTCTGAGAATGTTCTAAATGCTTGCAGGTAAAAATTAACACCAAATACATGTAAAAACACGTTTATATACACATCTATATACATTTTTCGCAGATGTTGATCTGATAATTCGTTAGCAAACGCACTAACGTTAAGGGTTTAGACCAACAAACATTTGCCACTTTAACAGAAGAGAAGAATAACATAACCAACAATTCCTACAAATTTTTTAGATCACGTTTCAGTTTGTAATAGGTAAGTAAATTATTAAAAATTAATTTCATCGTGTGTTCTATATAAAAATAAACAAATTTTACTATATTTGTAGTTTTTAGGACTTATAATTGATGTTAGAACACAGGATATCCCAAATATTAATTGCCAGTATGAATTTATTAATATGGTTAATACTAATGGCGGATTGAAACTAAAATACAGTATTACCAGAATTACATACACACTTTCTATGAAAAAAATATTGTAAAGCCAGAAATTAGCTAAAGGAGGACGAAAACTACAAAATGGTGGTAAGTAATTAACAAAAATATATTTAAACTTTCAGTGAACATAATAATCATTTATGTAACTCTTGTTTTTGTTAGTGGAATGCCATGTACAATTTTTAATGTTTTACGTTCGACAAAAATATTCCATTAGCTATGTACACTTAATTTGTATATGTACCAAGTTTGTTGATTTTTTTTCATTTTTTAGGTTCAATGAAGATCCAATGAAATCAGGCAATAAAATATTGGTTAATTAAGGTCAAAGAAAGAATTTGTAATAAAAAATAAGATAAATATATATGATTTTTTTAAAAACACACACACACACGGACAGGACAGGACAGGACAGGACAGGACAGGACAGGACAGGACAGGACAGGACAGGACAGGACAGGACAGGACAGGACAGGACAGGACAGGACAGGACAGGACAGGACAGGACAGGACAGGACAGGACAGGACAGGACAGGACAGGACAGGACAGGACAGGACAGGACAGGACAGGACAGGACAGGACAGGACAGGACAGGACAGGACAGGACAGGACAGGACAGGACAGGACAGGACAGGACAGGACAGGACAGGACAGGACAGGACAGGACAGGACAGGGACAGGACAGGACAGGACAGGACAGGACAGGACAGGACAGGACAGGACAGGACAGGACAGGACAGGACAGGACAGGACAGGACAGGACAGGACAGGACAGGACAGGACAGGACAGGACAGGACAGGACAGGACAGGACAGGACAGGACAGGACAGGACAGGACAGGACAGGACAGGACAGGACAGGACAGGACAGGACAGGACAGGACAGGACAGGACAGGACAGGACAGGACAGGACAGGACAGGACAGGACAGGACAGGACAGGACAGGACAGGACAGGACAGGACAGGACAGGACAGGACAGGACAGGACAGGACAGGACAGGACAGGACAGGACAGGACAGGACAGGACAGGACAGGACAGGACAGGACAGGACAGGACAGGACAGGACAGGACAGGACAGGACAGGACAGGACAGGACAGGACAGGACAGGACAGGACAGGACAGGACAGGACAGGACAGGACAGGACAGGACAGGACAGGACAGGACAGGACAGGACAGGACAGGACAGGACAGGACAGGACAGGACAGGACAGGACAGGACAGGACAGGACAGGACAGGACAGGACAGGACAGGACAGGACAGGACAGGACAGGACAGGACAGGACAGGACAGGACAGGACAGGACAGGACAGGACAGGACAGGACAGGACAGGACAGGACAGGACAGGACAGGACAGGACAGGACAGGACAGGACAGGACAGGACAGGACAGGACAGGACAGGACAGGACAGGACAGGACAGGACAGGACAGGACAGGACAGGACAGGACAGGACAGGACAGGACAGGACAGGACAGGACAGGACAGGACAGGACAGGACAGGACAGGACAGGACAGGACAGGACAGGACAGGACAGGACAGGACAGGACAGGACAGGACAGGACAGGACAGGACAGGACAGGACAGGACAGGACAGGACAGGACAGGACAGGACAGGACAGGACAGGACAGGACAGGACAGGACAGGACAGGACAGGACAGGACAGGACAGGACAGGACAGGACAGGACAGGACAGGACAGGACAGGACAGGACAGGACAGGACAGGACAGGACAGGACAGGACAGGACAGGACAGGACAGGACAGGACAGGACAGGACAGGACAGGACAGGACAGGACAGGACAGGACAGGACAGGACAGGACAGGACAGGACAGGACAGGACAGGACAGGACAGGACAGGACAGGACAGGACAGGACAGGACAGGACAGGACAGGACAGGACAGGACAGGACAGGACAGGACAGGACAGGACAGGACAGGACAGGACAGGACAGGACAGGACAGGACAGGACAGGACAGGACAGGACAGGACAGGACAGGACAGGACAGGACAGGACAGGACAGGACAGGACAGGACAGGACAGGACAGGACAGGACAGGACAGGACAGGACAGGACAGGACAGGACAGGACAGGACAGGACAGGACAGGACAGGACAGGACAGGACAGGACAGGACAGGACAGGACAGGACAGGACAGGACAGGGACATCATCCCGAAACGGATTTAGGGGATCCCAAAACGTAAAAATCCGTCGAAAACTGGAGGTCGAAAAAAATCATGATTTCTATATTTTCCTTATATGTATACGCACACGCACAAAAAACAAATACCCGCTATGGATAGAATGCCCATCAATAGAACGGCAGTAGGCGAGATACTACTGATAACGCGCATTGCTTATTCTTAAAGCAAACGAATGTTAGTAATGACCTACACACTACAATCTGTAAAATGGTCTATGCATGTTATATATTTTTATTCCTTTTTTTATATCACTTACTTGATTGACACCAGGTTTAATACCGTGATCGTTCTCAAGCAGCTCCTTTAAATGATGTACAAGGTAATTCGAAACTCCAATATTTCTAACTAAACCGTCTTTCACGGCACGTACCATAACTTGCCAAGTTTCGTCCCTCAGAACCGAATCGTTCTTAGGATTTGTCGTGTTATCGCGAGAAGGTAAGCCCGGAAAATGGATTAAAAATAAATCCACGTAGTCGTAGCCAAGGTTTTTGACGGATTTTTCTATACTTTGATAAACATCGGCTTCACCAAGTTTGGTAGATACTAAAATATACAACGAGTTACATATGGATAGTTTATAAAAATAATGCAAAAAGAAGAATAAGAAGTACACTAACTCTTTCAAGGATATTAGAAGAGACTGTAGAACACGAAGAAATACATAAGAATTAACAGTAAAACAGTAAAAGATGAACAAATAAAGAACATGTAGAGTAACGAGCAATCTTAGAACGATGTTTTAGAGAGAAGAAAACATTTTTTTAAATTATTGAAAAAAAGGAAATAGAAAAAAAAGAGAATAAATCATAAGAAAGGTTGGAAGAAATATTAAGCAATGGGGAAAAACGAAGATAACATAAATACCGCAAAAACTAGATGTATAAAAAGTATTAAAAAAAAAGCTAGTAAAAAATAAAAAAAAAATTATATAGAATACAAAACAATTAAAAGAACAATAAGACGACTAAAAGTTAATAAATGGGAACAGATATCTAACATAGAAGATAAAAACGGCCCGTATTTATAAACAGAACTTACGTGAGTCGGACTTGGGTAAGTCGTCCTTGAACTAAAATCGAAGTTCGGTTACAACGTCTCTAAAGTTCTAGGTGGTTCTGGTGTTTGACTGGAATTTAGAGATGGATATTAGCAAATATGTAACTGTTATGTACATTTACGGATTTGTTACTGCCCATCTCTAAATTCACGCAATATAACCGGATTTTCGTTCAAGAACGACTTACCCAAGTCCGACTCAGCTGAGTTTTGTTTATAAATACGGGCCCAAGAGTTAAAAACAAAACTAGATGAAGAACTAAATATAACAAAAGAAGAAAAGGAAGAAGAAGAAGAAAAACATAGGAAGAAGAAATAAAATATTACAAGGAAATAAGTTAAAGAGACTAAAACATTCCAGAGCCGGAGGTACTTATAGTGATCGGAATTTATGAAATGGGGAAGAATATAGATACATAACACCATGTGCAAGGCCTATTTCACACTTACTTACATAATTTGGTAGTAATAAATATGTCTTTCCTTGTTAAATTATATTTGGGCAAAAGAACTTTTAGCGCTTGTCCAATGGATTCTTCATTTTCATAGTATTGCGCAGTATCTGAAAATAAAAATGTGAACATTAAATCAATAAATATGTTTTTCTAATAAAATTATTTACCTATAAGTCGATATCCTGCCGCCAAAGCATAATCAAGAAGTTTAAAAATTAGATCGTCTCCTTTAACTTTGTAGGTACCAACTAAAAATTAAATAATGAGTTAATTTAAAGACGTAATAGCTTTGTTCGGGGAGCCTGTCGGTGACATGTCCACGGCAGATGAGCATGCGGATTCCAATTTTAGGCCGAAAATCAAACGCTCAAAACCGAAATGAGCATGCTCATCTATCGTGGACATGTCGCTCCGGGAAAAAAGCTAATATTATATACAAAATCATATTTCTACAAAATTTCAACAGCTATTCACAATTTATTAAACTATTTACATGAATACGCGAAATTGTTATTTGCATCTATAAAATAATTTCGCACGCCAATGTATTGCGATAATTTCGGTTAGATCTGCGGCAAAACTGTCAAATCCTGTATATGAAATGAAGTAAGAGAACTGCGAAAGTTGTTCAACTTCTGTCTGCCTTCTACTACTTTAGGAATATAATTCATTCTGTACAACATACTTTATGTATGACCCGGCTGCATTTTCCGTTTCCTATACGAATAGCATAGGCGGAGCGCTACTCGTACAGGAAACGTAGAATATTAATATTTTACAATGCCTATGCGAGTGACGCACATCTCGTGAAAATACGCTATGGAGCGTTGGTAATTGTTGTACCATCTTTTTTAACTGATTTTCGCTCGATCCTCCTGTCGGACGACTAGATTCGATGCATTATTGAATTATTGTTTTAGTCTTCATTTCAAATTTAACACGCACACGCGTACTTTAAATGTTGCTTCATCATTTTAGTTTCCATTTTAAATTCAACGTGCGCAACGTGAAACAAGTAGGTATTGAAACAATAATAGCAAAAACTCCTAGAGAGTATAAAATTATCCATAATTCTGAAGGCATCGACAAGAAGCTTACACTACGAGGGAAATTTCAACTAGACAATAGTTACAGCAATCAATGCGATGAATTTTTAAAACATTTTTCCTTGGAAACTTGTAGCCAATGGATTATTTTTAAAACATATCCCAACCTCCAAAAGTTGGATTATCGGAAATATTTCGCGTGTCAACACAACAAAGAAAAAAAAACAAAAATGCTAGTACCAGAACCCGAAACTTGGATTGTCAAGCTAAAATATTTATTAAAGTAAAGAAAATAAACCGGTTTTCGAAATAAAGAGATCCTTTGTTAAAGGAAGGCTGTAATTATACAATAATAATTATTTACTTAATAATTATAATAAAGTAAAGAACATTAATAATTTATTTTGTTCGCTATTTACGTGCATATCCAATAACCTTTAAAAATACATTTTTCGACAACTTTAAAAAGAACGTCACATTTTACATTGTTATATGGACACGCAAAATAGGCCTTTTTTCACATGTGAAAAAAGTATTTTTCCTATTAAACGTACAGAGAATGTGCGTCGCTCGCGTAGACATTGTAAAATATTAATATTCTACGATTCCTTCACGATTAGCGTTCCGCGTAGCGCTACTCGTATAGGAAACGGAAAAATGCATCCGGAATAGCATCTTATAGGTATAAGATCAGATTTAACACATAAAGCAGCCTCCTTTGTACATTTATTTGTTTATAATGCAGAATTTTCTTATGAAATATTATCTTTTGTGGCCAGTTTTGCGAAATTTACACATTAAGTAGCATTATTCGCGGTGCGGTTAGCTGGGCTAAGTATAAGATCAGAGTTAATTCATAAAATAGCCTTCTCTGTACATTTATTTTGCAATAATATGCAGAATTTACACATTAAAATTTACACATTAAGTAGCATTTTTCGCAGTGGAGTTAGCCGAGTTTGCAGTTTATAAGTATAAGATCAGAGTTAACACAAAGTAGCCTTCTCTGTATATTTATTTGGCTTAAATGCAGAATGTATACATAAAATAGTATCTTCTCGACCAAAGTTTTACAAACTTTACACATTAAGAGGCATTTTTCGCGTTACAATTAGCAAAGTTTGCAGTTTATAAGTATCAGAGTTAATACATAAAGTAGCCTTCTCTGTAGATTTATTTGGCTTAAATGCAGAACTTACCCATAAAATAGTATCTTCTTAACCAAAGTTTTACAACATTTACACATTAAGTAGCATTTTTCGAGTTGCAGTTAGCCGAGTTTGCAGTTTATAAGTATGAGATCAGAGTTAACACATAAAGTTGCCTTCTTTGTACATTTGTTTGGCTTAAATAAGTTACACATAAAATAGTATCTTATCGACCAAAGTTTTACAAAATTCGAGAGACGCTAAAATGGTGGTTCCCATTTTATCGAGACTGAGGCCCACAAGGGTAAACTCGTAGCGTAACAAAAACGAGAAATGATTTAACTTGGAACTAAAAGTTCCCAAAATACAATTTAAAAAAATTAATAGACTGCCTACAGAAATTAAAAAAAAAACAACAATAAATGTATTCAAAAGTAACCTCAAACAAAACTTGATAAACAGAACGGATATACTTTCTTGTGATAATACTCTTTAAAACTGCTCTTTTTAAGTATTTCTCTTAATTTATTGTTATTTTACCCCTCCTTTTACCTCGTTTTACTACTTACTATGTTTAAATTATTAATAGTTTTGCGACGATAGGTTATAGCAACTTATAGCCACAAAACTATTTTTGTGTTAAAGTAGATCCATATAGAGCAGGCCTTCTTTCAACATACAAATAAATGACAACCTTATAATTAAAATGAAAAACACGAAATACCTCGGTATCATAATTGATATAGTTTTGAAATGGGTTGATCACATTACGTCATTAAAATTCCAAGGTAAGAAGATTAATTTTTAAATTTTATGAATTGAGGAAATTTATGACTAGGAGTTTACTAATTATTATTTACAATTCGCTGGTTGAATATGTAATCCAAAACTGTATAATTAAAATTATCTACAAAAAAACTGCATTAAATCTCTCTCTTTTATTATTTATCTTGCTGTACCTTTATTTATGGAAAGCCTGAACTAAGATACAAATTATTTGCAATAAATATCAAAAGAAGCATACATTTTTAAATAATTTGACATTTAAGAGCCATTCACACATCACAGTTGACATCTTGATACTTGGCAGGCACAGCCAAGCATTATTCTGCTTTTTGCCAAATAAAATAGCCGGTTAATTATTCTATGGGGTTCCGACAAAGAGCCAATAAATTTGATAAAGGTGTTTTTGTGGCTAGGGGCGAAATAGTAGTACGTTTAAGTTAACACCACCATAAAAAAGTCATTTTTAAGAAACTGCTTATATATTTTTCAGAAATTGGTAGGCTTAGCGACTAATTTCGAATAGAAATAGCCTTCAAAATGGCTATGGTTGCAAGTATGAAGGTCGCAACCTGTCTTAGAAATTTCACCTTTACTATCAACAGCTGTTGTTTGACAGGTCGTTAGAGAATGTTTGCAATTTATGGAATGTTGAG
>OV651815.1:39797736-39972736 GCA_927349885.1 Psylliodes chrysocephalus | reverse complement strand
CGAATTGCACTTTTTTGCATACTAAATAACCTCTGTACATTTGCGTTACCCCAAATAGTTATACCGTAAGTTAGTTTACTATGGATAAGAGCAAAATATACAGTCCTTAGAGTGTGGCTATCTAAAAATGGTTGTAGTCGTCGTAATACAAATACTTGCGTAGACAATTTTCTACAAAGATCATTTACATGTGCCATCCAATTCAGGTTTGTATCTAGGGTAAGTCCCAATAACTTCACCGGTTCAGATACATTTATTAATTTGTCAGAGGTAAATGTAATCTGTGTGGTTTTTGATTCATTAAGTTGGAGTTTATTTGAAGAAAACCACTGCTTGGCTTTTAAAATATGTTCGTCTTTGTAAAATTTTCCAACTCTTGAAGTAATCGTAGTATCATCCGCAAACATGAAGACTGAACCTGAATCAAATGCTGTTGGTAAATCATTTATATACAAAAGAAACAAAATGGGACCCAAAACAGATCCCTGAGGTACACCAATATTTATAGTTAAAACGTTAGACTCGACATTTGCATAACTAACGAACTGCCTTCTATCCGTTAAATAAGATTTTAATAGGAGTTGAAATTTTCCCCTTATACCATAGAATTCAAGTTTGTATAACAAGAGCTCGATATTGACACAGTCAAAGGCTTTCGTCAGATCGCACATGGTAGCCATAGTACTGTATCTGTCATCTAATCCCTCGACAATATCCCCAACGAGATCTGTAAGTGCCTTTATAGTTGATTTGTTCTTCCTAAATCCATATTGATTAGCTGTTAGTAATAGTTTATTTTCAAGATAAGAGATCATTTTTTCTTTTAGTATAATTTCAAATATTTTTGACACAATTGGTATGATAGCAATAGGTCGATAATTGCCTGGGCAGTCGATGTCACCTTTTTTATGTATTGGCAGCAACTTTGAGATACTTAGTTGTTCTGGCCAGTTACCCTCTTCGACACATTTACCAAACAGAATGGTAAGAGGTTTGATTAAAAATTCCTGCGCCGCTTTGATCATACGACTGTTAAGGCCATAATAATCCAAGCATACAGAATTTTTAAGTTTTTGTATTGCCTGCCTCATATCATCCTCCAGTACTGGAGAAATAAAGATAGAAAAAGATGGTTTTTCCTGTTTATTTAGATATTCTAGTGGAGTAATGTTCGGGTCTTCTATATTTTTTGTGATTGTGTCAGCTATGGTAGAAAAAAAAGTATTAAACTCATCCGCCGTCAATGAGGAAGCGATTGTGTCCCCTTTCATAGTGTTCCTTGTTGAATTAACTATGGACCAGATAGTTTTTGGTTTACAATCTGATGATTCAATGGCTTCGGAATATGCAGACTTCTTTGCTTCTCTTAGGGACTTTGAGTAACTTTTCCGTGCTTCAATATAGTGTCTCCAGTCAGACACAGAATTGGTAGATTTAAATCTCTTTCTAGTGCGTTGAAGTTTTTTCCTCAGAGTTTTTAACTCGTTATTAAACCACTTGACCCCAGTGCGATTTGTAGTATTTCTCAAAGGAAAACAATCATTCGCTGCCTGTGTCAGGTTTGTAAGTAGGAAATCTGTTATATCAGGAGATTTTAATTTTAAGAATGTTGGTTCGTCCCATTTCATTTCTTTTATACAATTTGTGAATTTGGCAATAGATTCCGCTGTAATTGACCGTTTTAGGCTTTTATTATTTCCTTTATTAACCTGATCGTATTCTATTCTTATATAGATCCCCAAATGATCAGCAATCATTGGATCGCATACCCCAGTCGAGAAATTTCGACAATCAGCGTTTGTTAAAACATTGTCAAGACAATTACGAGTTGTTGGCGTAATTCTCGTAGGGACATGTATATTATGCTCTAACCCAAACATATGTAATATATTATTAAAATTAATTATAAAATCTGACTTACAGTCAAAATCTAAGTTAAAATCACCTAATATTATTAAATTAGTATATCTGTTGAAGACAAATTCTAAAAGTTGAATAAAACAATCTTTAAATACTTCAACATCGCCATTACTAGATGAACGATAAACTGTTATAATTATGGTTTTTGTGCCGATTATTTGTGCTGCGCAAAATTCAGCATGAAAAGTTTGACAGAATTGTGAGATTTCAATTCTTTTTAAATGTATATTATTTTTTGTAAATATTGCTACTCCGCCGTGTAAGTTTGTTTCTCTACAAAATGAAGAAACAAGTTGATAGTTATTAATATTAAGCGATTTCAAATTAGAATCAGAGAGCCAATGTTCTGAAAAACAAAGAATATGAAACGGATTTAGTTCAAGGTAAGCAAGTAGCTCATCAATTTTGTTACTAAGACTCCGTACATTGATATGTAGAATTGAGTATTCTGATTTAACACTGTTGGTTGTTTGAGCTACTTTCTGACCTTCCTGTATCATTGTTAAATTGCTTATTGAGAAAAAACGGATTTACAAATTGATTAACAATCACATCGCTAGGCCATATTTCAGGATTCAACAAATTATCAGCTTGATACAATGGAGCAGATATTTTAAAAGAAGCATATTTGCTTGGATTTCTGACATTTATTTTATGAACAATAACATCAGGAGCAAATTGTGACAAATATTTTTTCAGGTCTTCTCCTTCTACGCTTACTTCCATATTAGTAATGTGGAAATGTCTAAGATGTTTATTGGGAGCTGATTTAAAAGGACAGTTACCTGCATTTCCACCGTTTCCAACCAAAATATTTCTGGGTTTGACGTTCCTCCTGGATGTCTGTGAGAATGTCATGTTGTTCTCGGAGTTTATAATATCTTCGCAAATTCGTGAAGCCTCTGCTTTATGTATAGCAGCTCTGATTTCTTGTGGCTTGATCAAGTTAACGGTGGTAATAATAATAATAATAATAATAATAATAATAATAATAATAATAATAATAATAATAATAATAATAATAATAATAATAATAATAATAATAATAATAAAAATAATAATAATAATAATAATAATAATAATAATAATAATAATAATAATAAATAATAATAATAATAATAATAATAATAATAATAATAATAATAATAATAATAATAATAATAATAATAATAATAATAATAATAATAATAATAATAATAATAAATAATATTAATAATAATAATAATAATAATAATAATAATAATAATAATAATAATAATAATAATATTAATAATAATAATAATAATAATAATAATAATATTAATAATAATAATAATAATAATAATAATAATAATAATAATAATAATAATAATAATAATAATAATAATAATAATAATAATAATAATAATAATAATAATAATAATAATAATAATAATAATAATAATAATAATAATAATAATAATAATAATAATAATAATAATAATAATAATAATAATAATAATAATAATAATAATAATAATAATAATAATAATAATAATAATAATTAACAGTGCTGTTCCTAAAGTGGCGCTGGGAAACAGTAACAAAGCCTACACAGAACACGAGGCTAATGGCCGTAGTAGTCGACGCCGATGACACCAAATTAAAAAAAAAAAAAAAAAAAAATAATATTAATAATAATAATAATAATAATAATAATAATAATATTAATAATAATAATAATAATAATAATAATAATAATAATAATAATAATAATAATAATAATAATAATAATAATATTAATAATAATAATAATAATAATAATAATAATAATAATAATAATAATAATAATAATAATAATATTAATAATATTAATAATAATAATAATAATAATAATAATAATAATAATAATAATAATAATAATAATAATAATAATAATAATAATAATAATAATAATAATAATAATAATAATAATAATAATAATAATAATAATAATAATAATAATAATAATAATAATAATAATAATAATAATAATAATAATAATAATAATAATAATAATAATAATAATAATAATAATAATAATAATAATAATAATAATAATAATAATAATAATAATAATAATAATAATAATAATAATAATAATAATAATAATAATAATAATAATAATAATAATAATAATAATAATAATAATAATAATAATAATAATAATAATAATAATAATAATAATAATAATAATAATAATAATAATAATAATAATAATAATAATAATAATAATAATAATAATAATAATAATAATAATAATAATAATAATAATAATAATAATAATAATAATAATAATAATAATAATAATAATAATAATAATAATAATAATAATAATAATAATAATAATAATAATAATAATAATAATAATAATAATAATAATAATAATAATAATAATAATAATAATAATAATAATAATAATAATAATAATAATAATAATAATAATAATAATATAATAATAATAATAATAATAATAATAATAATAATAATAATAATAATAATAATAATAATAATAATAATAATAATAATAATAATAATAATAATAATAATAATAATAATAATAATAATAATAATAATAATAATAATAATAATAATAATAATAATAATAATAATAATAATAATAATAATAATAATAATAATAATAATAATAATAATAATAATAATAATAATAATAATAATAATAATAATAATAATAATAATAATAATAATAATAATAATAATAATAATAATAATAATAATAATAATAATAATAATAATAATAATAATAATAATAATAATAATAATAATAATAATAATAATAATAATAATAATAATAATAATAATAATAATAATAATAATAATAATAATAATAATAATAATAATAATAATAATAATAATAATAATAATAATAATAATAATAATAATAATAATAATAATAATAATAATAATAATAATAATAATAATAATAATAATAATAATAATAATAATAATAATAATAATAATAATAATAATAATAATAATAATAATAATAATAATAATAATAATAATAATAATAATAATAATAATAATAATAATAATAATAATAATAATAATAATAATAATAATAATAATAATAATAATAATAATAATAATAATAATAATAATAATAATAATAATAATAATAATAATAATAATAATAATAATAATAATAATAATAATAATAATAATAATAATAATAATAATAATAATAATAATAATAATAATAATAATAATAATAATAATAATAATAATAATAATAATAATAATAATAATAATAATAATAATAATAATAATAATAATAATAATAATAATAATAATAGATAGATAGATGCATTTATTGACAATTACATACTATAGTACATTTGATGTCACATTTTTTACATTTTGTTACAAAAATAAAATATAATCTTATTATTCACAATCTTTTACAAACAGATTTATAATGTTGATAAGATAAAAACATAAATTTACACACAGTTAAAATAACAACATACAAGTTAAAATGAAAACAAGTTAAAATAAAACATAAGACTTATGTACAAAGTTAAAATTGATATATTCAGTTTTGACTAAACAGAAGATAGTCTTTTACTGAATAAAAACAGTGCTCTAACAAGAATTCCTTTGCAGCTTTATGAAATGAGTTTATTGTCATGATTTTGACTGGAATTACACTACATTTGACAAAGTGGTTGTACAGATTTAGATCTATTTTGTTGTTTCGCGTAATATTAATTCGTGATAGTTGATTTACAAGATTCTCTCTGTTCCTAGTATTGTAGTCGTGATAATCTGAATGAGTATGGTTTTCAGAATAGTTTTTATGAATCCATAACAAAGCCTCAAAAATGTATAGGCAAGGTAGAGGAAGAATCTTATATTTCTTAAAAAGCGGTTGACAATGTTCACCATATACAGAACCGTCAATTATCCGAATTGCACTTTTTTGCATGCTAAATAACCTCTGTACATTTGCGTTACCCCAAATAGTTATACCGTAAGTTAGTTTACTATGGATAAGAGCAAAATATACAGTCCTTAGAGTGTGGCTATCTAAAAATGGTTGTAGTCGTCGTAATACAAATACTTGCGTAGACAATTTTCTACAAAGATCATTTACATGTGCCATCCAATTCAGGTTTGTATCTAGGGTAAGTCCCAATAACTTCACCGGTTGAGATACATTTATTAATTTATCAGAGGTAAATGTAATCTGTGTGGTTTTTGATTCATTCAGTTGGAGTTTATTTGAAGAAAACCACTGCTTGGCTTTTAAAATATGTTCGTCTTTGTAAAATTTTCCAACTCTTGAAGTAATCGTAGTATCATCCGCAAACATGAAGACTGAACCTGAATCAAATGCTGTTGGTAAATCATTTATATACAAAAGAAACAAAATGGGACCCAAAACAGATCCCTGAGGTACACCAATATTTATAGTTAAAACGTTAGACTCGCCATTTGCATAACTAACGAACTGCCTTCTATCCGTTAAATAAGATTTTAATAGGAGTTGAAATTTTCCCCTTATACCATAGAATTCAAGTTTGTATAACAAGAGCTCGATATTGACACAGTCAAAGGCTTTAGTCAGATCGCACATGGTAGCCATAGTACTGTATGTATATTAATAATAATAATAATAATAATAATAATAATAATAATAATAATAATAATAATAATAATAATAATAATAATAATAATAATAATAATAATAATAATAATAATAATAATAATAATAATAATAATAATAATAATAATAATAATAATAATAATAATAATAATAATAATAATAATAATAATAATAATAATAATAATAATAATAATAATAATAATAATAATAATAATAATAATAATAATAATAATAATAATAATAATAATAATAATAATAATAATAATAATAATAATAATAATAATAATAATAATAATAATAATAATAATAATAATAATAATAATAATAATAATAATAATAATAATAATAATAATAATAATAATAATAATAATAATAATAATAATAATAATAATAATAATAATAATAATAATAATAATAATAATAATAATAATAATAATAATAATAATAATAATAATAATAATAATAATAATAATAATAATAATAATAATAATAATAATAATAATAATAATAATAATAATAATAATAATAATAATAATAATAATAATAATAATAATAATAATAATAATAATAATAATAATAATAATAATAATAATAATAATAATAATAATAATAATAATAATAATAATAATAATAATAATAATAATAATAATAATAATAATAATAATAATAATAATAATAATAATAATAATAATAATAATAATAATAATAATAATAATAATAATAATAATAATAATAATAATAATAATAATAATAATAATAATAATAATAATAATAATAATAATAATAATAATAATAATAATAATAATAATAATAATAATAATAATAATAATAATAATAATAATAATAATAATAATAATAATAATAATAATAATAATAATAATAATAATAATAATAATAATAATAATAATAATAATAATAATAATAATAATAATAATAATAATAATAATAATAATAATAATAATAATAATAATAATAATAATAATAATAATAATAATAATAATAATAATAATAATAATAATAATAATAATAATAATAATAATAATAATAATAATAATAATAATAATAATAATAATAATAATAATAATAATAATAATAATAATAATAATAATAATAATAATAATAATAATAATAATAATAATAATAATAATAATAATAATAATAATAATAATAATAATAATAATAATAATAATAATAATAATAATAATAATAATAATAATAATAATAATAATAATAATAATAATAATAATAATAATAATAATAATAATAATAATAATAATAATAATAATAATAATAATAATAATAATAATAATAATAATAATAATAATAATAATAATAATAATAATAATAATAATAATAATAATAATAATAATAATAATAATAATAATAATAATAATAATAATAATAATAATAATAATAATAATAATAATAATAATAATAATAATAATAATAATAATAATAATAATAATAATAATAATAATAATAATAATAATAATAATAATAATAATAATAATAATAATAATAATAATAATAATAATAATAATAATAATAATAATAATAATAATAATAATAATAATAATAATAATAATAATAATAATAATAATAATAATAATAATAATAATAATAATAATAATAATAATAATAATAATAATAATAATAATAATAATAATAATAATAATAATAATAATAATAATAATAATAATAATAATAATAATAATAATAATAATAATAATAATAATATAATAATAATAATAATAATAATAATAATAATAATAATAATAATAATAATAATAATAATAATAATAATAATAATAATAATAATAATAATAATAATAATAATAATAATAATAATAATAATAATAATAATAATAATAATAATAATAATAATAATAATAATAATAATAATAATAATAATAATAATAATAATAATAATAATAATAATAATAATAATAATAATAATAATAATAATAATAATAATAATAATAATAATAATAATAATAATAATAATAATAATAATAATAATAATAATAATAATAATAATAATAATAATAATAATAATAATAATAATAATAATAATAATAATAATAATAATAATAATAATAATAATAATAATAATAATAATAATAATAATAATAATAATAATAATAATAATAATAATAATAATAATAATAATAATAATAATAATAATAATAATAATAATAATAATAATAATAATAATAATAATAATAATAATAATAATAATAATAATAATAATAATAATAATAATAATAATAATAATAATAATAATAATAATAATAATAATAATAATAATAATAATAATAATAATAATAATAATAATAATAATAATAATAATAATAATAATAATAATAATAATAATAATAATAATAATAATAATAATAATAATAATAATAATAATAATAATAATAATAATAATAATAATAATAATAATAATAATAATAATAATAATAATAATAATAATAATAATAATAATAATAATAATAATAATAATAATAATAATAATAATAATAATAATAATAATAATAATAATAATAATAATAATAATAATAATAATAATAATAATAATAATAATAATAATAATAATAATAATAATAATAATAATAATAATAATAATAATAATAATAATAATAATAATAATAATAATAATAATAATAATAATAATAATAATAATAATAATAATAATAATAATAATGCAATATACAATTTATATTAAATTAAGTTAGTGACTTCTTTTTCGTTTTGATCAGTGTATATAGATTTTTACGCTTTGTACTTGCTTTAAGCCTAAAAAGATCCATAAAGTACTAATAACATAAATAAAATTTGGTTGAATAGCATTGGTGTCGGAATGGAACAGGATTTCCTGCGGCGTTACCGGTCTTCTCGGGGTGACACGTGCTCACCCAAACTTTCGTTGGTTTATTCTATGTCTATATTTGAACCCATTTTAAAGCCTTATAACTTTAGCAACTTTCAATCGGATTAAAACGTTCAAAAACCCTGTATATTTTTAGATATTCAGATACTATTTTTCTTTCAATTTTCTAAACATGTATTATTATTTAAAAATAATTATTCAAATGTATTCACTGGATAACAAATATACAATTTTGATTAAACAAATTGCTAAATAAATTTATCGACTTTACAAAACATGTTTTTATATTACAGTTAATTGATAATTTATGTACCCACTTGGTGATAATGTTAATTAAGGTAAACCAGGATTTAATGCAAAGTTTGGTGGCATAACAAAACAGTTTAGTAAATACGCAATTTTTCTAACGTGATATGGCTGCATTCGTCTTGCCAGAGTTGTACAAAAAGAGTTCGCTTATGAACTTGATTGGTGCCAAAAAAATGTTAGAGAAATATAAAGACTTATTAATTTGGAAAGAAAACGCTTCCATACTAGAATTTGGTGTCGGCGATGGCAGTAATTCGCAAAAAGCCCTTGGACCACTGCTGCCTAAAGATTACAAAGAATATATCGCCACAGATATCTCCAAAATCATGGTGGATTACGCCAGAAGAAATATAGTAATGCCTAAATGTCAATTTTATGAATTTGACATAAATTGTGAGAATATTCCTTCAAGTTTTCAATCGAGATTCGATTATATATTTAGTTTTTATGTAATGATGTACGTTAAAAAGCCAGAGTAAGTACAGCCAATTTCTCAAAACAAATTATAATATAACACGTTAAACGCCACGGCAGTTGGCTAAGAAATGTCTATCAGGACAAAGTGAAAAGTTTAGTCCTTTTAATGTAAAAATACTAAAAAAAGTAATAATGGCAACAAGCATACATGTTTTGAATTTTTTTTTCGAATTTTTTACATTTCTTTCTAGCAGTCCATAGGGACCGTCTTAGCGCTGTAGGAAAACAAACAGACAAGTAGAATGTCTTTGTAGCCTCGTTAATTATTCTGGAGCCCACCGTCCCATGGACCATACTTATCATAATAGTATATTATGCAACGAGCACGAAATGAAGCATATTTTGCACGAGTATGAAAGTTTGAAACACGAGCCGTAGGCGAGTGTTGCAAATCATACGAGTGCAAAATAGCTATTTCGTGCGGGTTGCATACTATACTTTTTCTACGACTGCTTTCTATTACATAAACAAACACAAATCGAATAAAAGATTTATTTTATTAACTGAAATATATTACACTGCAAATAACAAATTGTGGATAAATAAACTCGATTGAAACTGAAAAACTGGTCAAGCCATACCCCAACCTATTTATAAAAATTAAGCGTACAATTATTAAAAACCATTTTTGGGGAGGTAGTAGTGATATTATGTTCAATATTTACATTTTCTTGAATTTGGCAATTTTCTGCAGTTGTAGTAGATGTGTTTCCCGTTTCTGAAGTTATATTTTTTATCTTATTAGAAATTATGTTGGCTATATCAATCTTATTTGTTAAGGATTCATCTATATAGCTTTCAGCAACAGCTGTAGACTTCTAGCCGCCATGAAGCTTTAACGTGGTTATGTCACCACCAGCGCATCAACTAAAATTGTTGCCGAAGAACGGCGGAAGCAGTGACCTGTATATAACTCAGGATTTGGCAATTTCAAATACTTGGCAATATCTTTTCCCATTGCCCCAATTTTATTTAACCCTATTATTTGAACGGTGCATTTACCTTTTTGGTAATTTATAAAAAAACCAGGGATCATTAACATGAGGAGGGCGAAGGTCGGCATATTTTTTAAAAATTTTATAATATTGACCAATTATTGTGAACTGATTCATTTAAATCATTAAAATTTGAAATTTTTATCTGATGTAATTCATGTCGTCTGCATGCACCCATTACACCCATAATTAACGCAACCTACAATAAAAATTCACAAATTGAAAATACTTTGCATTACACAAATATAAAAAATAACGTATTTTAAATATAAGTAACCTACTTTTGTTACTAAATATATCTCATCGGGAGCTTCTTTTATAAATTTTTCGATTTCATTTGACGTAAAAGTCTTCGATTTTTTCGGTTTGTATCCGTCTGACTGCCGCTTGAGAAATGCTTTCAATTTCAAATATTTGCTAATATCTATATTATTATTAATGCTGATAGTCGTTCTTAACATTGAATATTGTGTCCAAAGCGTAGAACTTTTCATTTTTTTCGCCAATTCGGCAAAATAAGCCACTAAAACGTTCTCTGAAAATGAGTTTGCGTTCTCACCTTTTTTCCAATTCATGAAGAGGGCATAAGATCGTTGATATAATTTTTTTGATGTTGGTGGCAACAAATTTAAAGTTGTTACTTTTGCAGCTTCCTTTATGTTTGGAGGTGTTAATTCTATATCACTATCACTGTCCATTTTATTAATTTATTTCATAAAAAAAGATAATTATCGTAAGTTCTGTCAATATTAATTATACTGACAGTAACGTCAAAATGATATTATAGCCGCCTTAGTTTTTAATCTACTTAATTAAAATTTCATTTTTCACGCGTTGCTGGGCAACCCGTGCAATATGAAATGTTGTGTAAAATGTGTATGATATAATATAAGTTCCAATAGCCGAATCAAAATGATGATTTATCATTGCAGCCGTAGAAAAAATTCATTTCGGTTGCCCGGCCGTAGAATAGACAATTCAGCACACATATGTGTCGTAAAAGGCGAAATAAGTGTCTTTACCTTACTTTGTTGCAGCCTAGTATGGTCTAGGTTATAAATTGTCTTTACTATACCTTTTTCACTTTTCTTAAAACTCTTTCTTTTCCCACTTCCTTGGTAATTTAACTTTCTCTATTCGATTAGGTGCCATCTGCGGGTCATCGTCTAGTCACATCCAATTACCTTTAGGTTATCTGGCTTGGTATGGATCTAGAGCCATTGCCCTTCCTTCAACTCTTTAAATACCGATGCACAAGTTTCCTAAAACCAAATATACTTAGGTTTCTTGTGATTCCTGTATGGTTCACATCCTTTGAAACCTAGTATATCCTTCCTCCTCCCCTTTCATTATTTATATATTTTTGTTTCTTGATGATCAGTGTAGTCCAACCCGGTTGATCCCAGAACTAATCTACTTGTCAATATCTGTTGATTCTAAAAAGCCAACACTTTGTGTATTCTTAGTCCTTGCCAAGGCCTTTGACACTGTGGATCTTACACAATTGTTATCGGTCTTGGAAAACACAGGGATTCGTGGTACTCCCCTGAAACTTTTTAAAAATTATTTATCAGGCAGAGAGCAGATTGTTAAAATTGAAACAGCGTATAGCAGTTCTAAAACTTTAAGCTACGGTATACCCCAAGGGACCGTATTAGGACAAACCCTTTTTTCGCTATATCCAAATTATTTATTCAATGTACAAAGTAATGGCCATATAATTATTTTTGCAGATGATACGGCCATATTATATGAAGCTGAAATATGGGATGATCTAAAACAAAAAAATTGAATATAACCTTGCAAAAATCTGACAATTAATTTTTCAAATACCTTTTTTATATCCGTTGTTTTCCTTTAGTTTGCCCTCCGAGCAAATACTACTGGAGGGAGCATGAAGCGAGTTTTTTGGTGATTACTGTGTTAGCTATATCTGTAGAAGAAGTGAGGAAGCGGGAACAAGGAGGAAGGTAAACACACTCCCTGGTTTAGTGGCGTATCATTGTCCAAACTTTTTAATTGAAAAAAAAAACTTACAAAATTCGCTAATTTTACTATTTTTAAAATGTATACCGTCTTATACAGGGTAGCTGTTAAAGATGGAACCAAACCTATAGTGCTTAAATGGTTCAACATACAAAACCCAAAATTTCAGAATTTCAACTAAATATATTTGCGCATATTTTAGCCCAAAAATTATTTTTTTATAAATACAAAATTTTAAACATGGCTGCCATCTTGATTTTTTTTAAATAGCAATATAGATCATGTGATATACCATTTGAAAGGGTTTAACACGTTGATTACAAAAAATGTATCACATATAAGGTCTTGTGTCAAATGCACAGCCTCCTACGCTCCCTATTAATAAGATCCTTTCTGTTGTGTTTAGACCCCATGTGTGATACATTTTTGTAGTCAGAGTGTTTAACCCTTTTAAATAATATATCACATGACCTATGTTGCTATTTAAAAAAATCAAGATGGCGGCCATGCTTAAAATTTTGTAATTATAAAAAAAAACAATTTTGGGACTAAAATATGCGCAAATATACTTAGTTGAAATTCTAAAATTTTGGGTTTTGTATGTTGAACCGTTTAAGCACTATAGGTTTGGTTCCATCTTTAACAGCTACCCTGTATATGTCTGATGCAGAAAATAAAACAAAGTCACTGTACAGCTCTAATTTTTTTAATTAAAGAATAAAACTTTAAAATTAATTCCACATAAGTTTTATTATAAATAAATACAGAAGCGACTAGTTTTGGCTTCACATGGTTATCTTCAGGCCTGAAATACAATAATCCTTGATTATAATAGGAACAATATAAGAGTAAGTTGGTCACTTATGAATAAAAGTAAATAGTTGACAGTACGTATAAATTACTAAAATGGATCCATATTGTAGCATTACAGTATTGCAAGATTAAAGATGTGGAAAAGGAAAAATAGATGAGAAAGTGCAAAAAGAAGAAAAATGGGTATGAAATCTACGAGAGTAAATAATGAACAAGAAGGTCCAGATATGTAAAAAAGGACTCTGCTATTCCTCTGTAAATCTTGAGAATGTAAGGATGGAACGAAGATGAATCTTGCTGGCTCAGGCGTAGATAGGCCAGAAAAAGAAGAAGAAGAAGAAGAAGAACGTAGATGAAAGCTCTAGTAAATATCGTCATTTTCGCCTAATTTTTTATTCTCACTCACCATTTCGGTCTTAGCTTCGAAATCTATTTTCAAAAGAAAATAAAAGTAATCATTCATCATATAATAAAGCAACGTGAGCTAATAAACGTTTGTTTCAATGAAAAAACATATATGTGATTATAAAAAATAAATAAAAATAGATTAATATCAAAATCAATCAACAAACCTAGATAAAATAAGATAAATTAGCACATAATATACAAATAGAACTAATGAAAGTTAATATGTTAATAACATACTTTCTGAAAATAATACATTTTAAGAAGGTGAATTTTTAAAGAGTTGATGGTCCCTGAACATAACTCCCTCTTTTTAATATTATGAGGGTTTTTGTAGTTGAGGAAAATAGATAGAGAACTTCATAATCTTAACGGGTTATGAAAAATTATTAATGGTAAAACTTCAAACAATAATTAGATTCTTAAAAAAGTTTCTTCTTTTTGTTTTGCAAAAAACTTTTTTACCTTTTTCTGTTAACTCCGCCACTTTTTTTTAGGAGTAACTATGAAAACCAGAAGAACCATAGATGTAGGATTCAGTTTCTGAATGCAAATAAAATTAAAAAATTTACAATTTACTTAGGTAGGTACTATTAGTGCAAAAACAATCTTTTTGAAAGAAACTTAAGTTTCTCTGATTCACTTATTGTTTTAGAATTGTAATAGCAGATAAATATGGTTTGATTATTATACTTTTCTTGTCGAAATTTACTGAAATTGCATTTTTTTTTTAATATTTTCCTACCCTGAGGTCTGTAATAAAAATCTTCATTAGCATAAAGAGTTGTTCGGGTGGCCACTTGTTGAATTCCTAAATTTTGGAACCAATAGTTTATTTTTTTACCACATCAAGAAATGTAAACCTACAATAAAAAAATAACAATAAACTTTACAAAGATGTGATTTTTCTTTATGTCAATAAGTAATTAACCAGTACACTAAAATAAGACAGTTTAATTGCAAATTAAAAGTGATTGCCTAATGCACCGCCACTGATAATTAGGTTGTGTTTGTACTTACTTGAGGAAGCCTTTTCAACAAGTCGTTTACGCATAAAGCATGTTTTCGCCATATTATTAGAGATAATAAATCCTAAAAATACATTTACAATCCTTACAACGCTATAATTGTTTATATTTTTTTCGTAAAATACAAACCAAAAATTGACATTTGTCAGACAGTGTCCGAACTGACGCTGTCAAACTTGGCAACGCTGATTAAATAAGCCAATTACTGGAGAGGGATTTCCCTCCTCGGGGGGAGTAGATGTTGATTACAAAATTTAGCGCGGGGAAGGGGGGAAGACTCTCTCCAGTAGTAATTGCTCGGAGATAAAATACACTCATTATTAATCAGAATGTATTTAAATGTTGAGTACTGCAGAGGTAACGCGTTATTCAGAAATGGTTCCGCAGAAGAAACATACCAAATAAACAAAAATGTTCAGAGCGTGGAATGACGTTGTCGAGAAACTGGGAATGTGAGACAAAAAAAATAATTCTGATAGGCCTATAACAACAAGAAGCATTCAGAAAGAGAATATCGTTTTAAATTTAGTTGATGCAGATCCAACAATGAGCTTAAGGAATGTGGCACGACAATCAAATAGGTATTCTGCAAGTACTTGGAGGAGGAGGATACTTAAGGAGCAGTAGCTACATCCGTATTGCTACAGACAAGTCCAAGAGTTCTTGCCAAACGATCCACCAGATTTTTTAAATTGTATCCTTTTTACCGACGAGGCCACTTTTACTGGTGTGATAAGAATCCACATTACCAACACTCGTTTAAAATTAATGTTTGGGCAGCAACACATGTCCAAAATCAGCTTTTTTCAGAAAACGCAAAAAACGTGTCAGTTCTAAGAGACCTTATGAAACGCTATATTTGACAGTGACTATCTCTGTTTGTGTGTTTGTTTTTTAAGAAAAGACCATTTGTGCAGGTAAATACAACAATTATTGGCCATTAATTATTACAGTTAACTCAATTTAAACATGTGTAACAATTGGTTATCACATTCTACCAGTAAATCTGAATGATAATATGTACCTCGAGTTTTTATTCAAGCTATTAGAAGATTTATTACTAAACGAGCGAAGATACCTCTTTTTTATGCATTATGGAGCTCTCGCACTTTGTTAGTGGTTGTAATTACTTGAGTAGCCATTAATCCAGTGAAATAGTAGAGATTAGAGGTTCAGAAGCTTCGATTCATTGGCCTCCACGCTCATGCAATTTTAATTCTTTGGACTTTATAGTTTGGTCGTATGTTAAAGAAAAAGTCTGTGCTACAGAGGTAAATTAATGTTGCAAGACAGAATTGAACATCACTTTAATGACCTCATAACCAATCCTCAACCATTTAGATTAATGCATTCTTTAGAAAAAAGTATAGTGAGTATTCGTGAAAACGGAGGACATTTTGAACACTTACTCTAACAATTTCTTCAATTTTTAAATTCATTAAGTCATTTGTATTAATTATTAAATTCTTTTACGGAGTGAAAAGTAGACATTCAAACGAGACTAGTCCCAACAAAGCTCATTCCCTTTATTTGATCTAGAAAGAGTGAATGTACTCCATAGAGGATATGATAAACTTATTTAAATGGTTTCTTTTTTTCAGACATACTTTCAAAAATATTTATGCCATGTTGAAACCAAATGGAAAAACATTCAATGTGTTTCTTCCATCTCTTCCGACAGATCCCGTCCACATGAAGCTCTGTAAACATGAAAAATGGGGAAAATATGGACACGAGCAAATGTTATCAGCCTATAGTTCTGAATTGTATCCGGAAAAATGCTATCAGCAGGCATTGGATAGATCTGGATTTAAGTATTATTTCTCAGTCGAAAAAACATCTTACACGTTTCTCAATGAAGCAGAATGGAAAGGTAGGTACTGAAGTAGTATTATAAATACAGAATAAAAAGAAATACTAACTTTTGAACAACAATATCTTATTCAGGTTTGTTTCTATAATTACAGGCAACAAAAATAATCCATAAAATTAAAAAAAAATTAAATCCAAACGCCATACGTTTCTCTAAAAAAAAAAAAAATATAACACCCTGTATAGTTATTTTTTTTAATGCAATGTAAGAAACAAAGCATAATTTGACAGATATAAGGTAAAATTGTATAGAGCTGTGTCATTGGTTTATTTAACAAGCAACAAATATTTTGATATCTGAATGGGAGTTAGATTTGAGCAAATTTTATCATTAAAGTTTGAATTCAATTATTATAAAGTCATTTTGTGAATCAATTATAGTTTATTATTAAAACACAAACCTTTTTAAGTAGAGTTTTGATGATGTCATAATTTGAAGTAATTTCTATTGGTTTCTAAAACCTCAGGAAGCGTAAAGGGAGGTTTGGTCCATAGCAACCCCTAGTTACGCGATAAATAGGGACTTCTAGAAAAATCTAAGATGGAGACGAAAAAAAGGTGTTACCTGAAAGAAAACTAGTTTAAAAAAATCAATAAATATTGATTTGGATAATTTAAACAGTATAAAAAATATTGAGTAAGTCAATGACATACAATTTATAAATAATATTGCATTGTATGAATGAATTTATAAAGAAAAATTCAACTTACCGGCCACAAAGTGTTTTCAAAGGATTTGGAGTGTCTCATCCAAAGAAAGAATCTGATATAACGTAAGTGCAAGCAGATCAATTCCCATATTTCACATTATTGAGTCAGGTGTTCTACAAACAAATAAACCCAGTGCACATTATAAGTTAAAAGAAAATATAAACACTAAAGAAAGGATATTTCATTCTTTAAAAGTTTCATATAGTTACCTAAAGCTTGTGAAGATAAGCGAAAACAGTGTAGATAGTTTAAAAAACTTTTCTTTATTCCAAATACACATTCTGATATTATTTCAATAGAAATACAGGTTATGTTGTGAAATAGGATAGAAAATAGAAAGTATTTTCGTGATTTTTATCCAGAGCAATATAAAGTCATTTCAATTTTCGATATTTGCAACGCAAATAAATGTTCTTACTTAAATTTCTACTCAACAGAGGTTATGAATAGTAATCTATCTGGTACTTATGAGGTTTATTTGTAGATGGTAGCACGATCTCGCTTTTTGCGTGTATAGTAGGTCACGCAGAGAAATTAAAGTTTAAAATAATCTGGATAAAAAAAGGAATACAAATTATAAATTTTGATCAAAATTTTTAATAATTTCACGAATATACAGTAATGTGTACATATTAGTTTAAGGAATTTTACTTACATGAATATTCATTGTTATTTATGTCAAATTGTGCTTTATTTTCATTTTATGAAATAAAAAAAAAATCTGTTATTTGAAAATTATAAAAACGACTGAGCATAGTTTTATAAAGGGAAGTTTTGGTTTTCTTTTCGATAAAAAAAAACAAAAACAAACTAAATAAAAATAAATATAAAATAAACAAACCAAAACAGTACACACAGTAATAGTTGATTTGTTCTTGCTTCTTTTAACAATGTTTTGAATCATTTTAGGATTCTTCCTTTCCGTTAATACAGCGTTAGCCAATATTCCCGAAGACGAAGTGGAAGAATACAAAGACATGTTTTTAAACTTAATTGATAACCAAGTATTAATTGATGGTAGTGACAGAGGAACTAAAACAGTAAACTTTGATTTGTGTGTGGTATCTGCGAATAAAGTATCTATTTAACAAACCCAAGTAGACGTTCATGTTTTCATTGAGTTTATTTTAGGCAGAGTTGGGTCGGATACAGAAAAAAAGTATCTGAGTACCGGATACGGATACTTAAAATGTATCCGGATACTTTTTAGGATACTTTCAACTAAAAAGTACTCGGATACAAGTATCCAGATACTTTTTTCGAATACTTTAAAGGATACTTTTAAAATGAGTTAAAATAATGTTTTTATACCAATAGTTATAATTATGCAATAAGATTGATTACGAGTAACAATAAACAATACTAGGCATAAATAAATTATCGAAAATGGAAATCGATATAATAGAAACAGAAAAAAAACTACTCAATAAGTTGTTTATTATTTTTATTCTGTGAATATAAAACATTAAAACAAAAAGGTGCGTTTAAATAAAACGAGTCGCGCCTGAACCGCTCCAAAAACCAGCCATATAAATCTAACGAAATATACAACCTTTCGATATTCTCGTCAGTGTCATATGTATTCGACAATCCATTTTTGTAGATCCTCTGACGAGCGGTACTTGGTAGAGTCGAGAGCGTCAAAAGGAGAAGGAGTGAGAGATTGCTGAATGTTTCGTTCTGACATAGGCAAAGCAGGCTCGTATATTTGATCTTGTCAGATCTGTAATCTGTATACCTTATTGATGTTGATGACGACATAAATAACACAGGGTTGCCAGACGTCACGCTTTTGGCGAATTTGCGCAACGCCACAGTACGAAAATGTCACGCCTTTGAAAAAATGCCACTCTTTTTATGCAAATACCACGCTTTTTAATTGAAAAGCCGAGAAGGAACCGGATTCATACAAAAATAGACAAATGTCGGGCTAAAAGACCCTCGTTTTTGCGAAAAATAGGCTGAGGAACTTTTTTTTTATTTTTTAGAAATGTTCTTAAAAAATGGACCTGATTATATAAACATGCCTGTCGTCACGGTTATCACGCTTTTTTACTTTCGGAAATCTGGCAACCCTAATAACACATGATCAGTAAAATTATGAGCAACACCGTCATACATGTATTTTTTCGACTACATTTTAAAAACTAATAATGTAATTAGACATTTTACAAAACAAAAAATTCGAGGTTCCTACACCTACTTGCCTTTGCGTATAGTTAGGCACTAAAACTGATACAGAAAGTTTAGTTATATTGCACTATATAAAAACACAGGAACAACCGTCTCTTGTCTTTGCCAACTGAAACATAACTGGGCTAATGGAACCTCCACAAGTTCGTGATACCGGGCAACGGTTTGTAGGATTTTTCCTGTAAAAACGTGCCGTAAGATGCTGAATGCCGACCGCCTGTATACTGGGTGAATCGTCGAATTCATCCTTGGTGATGATAAATTTTTTTTGCCTTATTTTAAATTTTACAAGGTGCACCAAACAAAACTACAAATCATAATAAAATAATTATTTCACTATTTTTTATTTAAGTAGGTACATATTGCAATTGTGTCTTAAATATGGTAATATTGACAAATACGTATTTTATTTCTAATTATACAAGGTAGCTCAAAGTATTTCGATTATATATTTTAATAGAGATAATATGGTTTGGATCAGTTACGATTGTGGTAAATAATTTAAAAGTATCCGAATGCCGAAAAAAGTATCCGGTATCCGGATACTTACAAATTTGGTCACGGATACGGATACTGGATACAAAATTTAAAAAGTATCCGGATACAGCTTTCGGATACACATAAAGTATCCGGATACCCAACTCTGACTTTAGGTAATATTTATTTTGTAATTGTTCCATGTGTATTTTCTTTAACTGTTAAATAATACGTTTATAACTACTTGGTGATTTTTGTATTGATAACTTATGCTTTTTAAGACATTTCCTCATTTAAGATCAGTGTCTGAAGATAATAAAATAACCAGGTGTATTTGAGCCCATTTTAAAGCCTTATAACTTTAAGAAATTTAGTTATTTTAATCGGATTAGAACATTTAGAAACCCTATATATTTTTAGATATCAAGGCACACTTTTCCTTTCTCCGATCTAAAAATAAGGCAATCACCGATATAATTTTAAAAATAATTATACACATTTATTGACCCGATAAGAAGATAAAACATTTTCCGATAAAAAGATTCGCTAATAATTACATTAATTATTTAGTAGATACGCAGACGTTTTTAATGTAATATGGCTACTTTCATCTTTCCAGAGTTGTATAGAAAGACTTCTGTCATTAACTTGGTTACTGCCAAAAAAATACTGGAGAAATATAAAGACTTATTAGTTTGGAAAAAAATACGCTTCCATTTTAGAATTTGGTGTCGGCGATGAAAGCAATTCCCAAAAAACTCTTCGACCTCTTTTGCCTAAAGATTATAAAGAATATATCGCTACAGATATCTCCAAAATTATGTTGGATTACGCAAGAAGGAATATCGTAATGCCTAAATGTGAATTTCGTGAATTTGACGTTAATTCTGAGCCTATTCCTTCAAGTTTTCAGTCGAGATTCGATTATATATTTAGTTTTTTACGATGATGTACGTTAAAAAATCAGAATAAGTACAGCTAATTTCATAAAAGTAAATATAATATTAATCAGAGTAAAACATTCATTTTCACTAATGTGGCAATCCTTTATAAGAAAACTTAAATTCATTTACTGCAGAATTTTATTTTATTGTTGTTTAACAAGCGGCTTCTAATTTTGGCCTCTAGGTGCTTCATGAGGCCTAAAAATTACATCAATTATTATATCATAAAATATAATAATCAGTTCACTTAATTATCTGTATACATCTTATAGTGAATTCTTTGAAGACGTCAGATTTAAACGTATTTTTTGAAAAGCAAATGACCCGTTGTTGTAGAAGCTTTATTAAATAAATATTAAAAAAAAAACAACATCTCACAATTTAAAAACCCTCATTTATTGATATGATATGAAACACAATTTTTGTTTTAAGTTTACTCTTGAGGCCCTTAAAAATTGCTGCCCTAGCAATTTGAATCTCTATGAGATACACTCTACGCTTTCGTGGCCTTCCAAATACATAAAAATCCGACATTCATTCTTTAAAACTCAAACGTAAATGTCGCCAGAATAAATGTGTGATTTCAAATGTTATCATGTTTTGTTTCTTTATCCAATACAAGAAAAACAAAGATAAGAACAAATTTTCCTCTTTCATTTATAAAAAACTACTGGGTGGACATATATTTTTAAGTTTCTACTTAATGCAATAAACAATTTATATTAAATTAAGTTAGTGGCTCCGTTTTCGTTTTGATCAATGTATATAGATTTTTACGCTTTGTACTTGCTTTAAACCTAAAAAGATCAATAAAGTACTTATAACATAAATAAAATTTTGTTCAATAGCATTATTGTCGGAATGGAACACGATTTCCTGCGGCGTTACCGGTCCTCTATTTATCTAGTCTAAGACTTATCTATATCCGCCACTGACCAAAAGACTCCACTTACCTGCGCGGGGTGATACGTGTTGTCCCAAACTTTCGTTGGCCTATTCTGTCTATATTTGAACCCATTTTAAAGCCTTATAACTTTAAGCAACTTTCAATCGGATTAAAACGTTCAAAAACCCTGTATATTTTTAGATATTCAAACACTATTTTCCTTTCAATTTTCTAAAAATGTAGAATTATTTAAAATTATATTTAAAAAACAATATTTCTCCATATGTATTCACCCGGTAAGTATATCCTTGATTATCGCTTAAATAACTATTTTGATAAAACAAATTGCCAAATAAATATATTAACTTTATAAAACAGTTTAGTTTATACGCATATTTTTAACGTAATATGGCTGCATTCGTTTTACCCGAGTTGTACAAAAAAAATTCGCTCATGAACTTGATTGGTGCCAAAAAAATGCTAGAGAAATATAAAGACTTATTAGTTTGGAAAGAAAACGCATCCATACTGGAATTTGGTGTCGGCGATGGCAGTAATTCGCAAAAAGCCCTTGGACCTCTGCTGCCTAAAGATTACAAAGAATATATCGGCACCGATATCTCCAAAACCATGGTGGATTACGCTAGAAGAAATACAGTAATGCCCAAAAGTCAATTTTATGAATTTGACATAAATCGTGAGAATATTCCTTCAAGTTTTCAATCGAGATTTGATTATATATTCAGTTTTTATGTGATGATGTACGTTAAAAAGCCAGAGTAAGTACAGCCAATTTCTCAAAACAAATTATAATATTAACACGTTAAACGCCACGGCAGTTGGCTAAGAAATGTCTACAACGACAAAGTGAAAAGTTTAGTTCTTTTAACTTTAAAATTCTAAAAAAGTAATAATGGCAACAAGCATTCATATTTTGATATTTTTACATTTCTTCCATAGGGACCGCCGTAGCGCTGTAGGAAAATAAACAGATAAGTAGAATGTCTTTGTAGCATTGTTAATGATTCTGGAGCCCCACCTCTGAATCATATTTATCATAAAAGTCACTGTGGTTGCTCGATCGTAGAATAGGCAATTCAGCTCACAGCCGTGTCGTAAAAGGCGAATTAAGTGTTTTTACCATACTTTGCTGCTGCCTAGTATGGTCTAGGTAGCAATTTGTCTTTACTATACCTTTTTTTTTAATTTTTTGATGATCATGTAGTCCAATCCGGTTGATCCCTAAACTAATCTACTTGTCATTGTTGGGTCATTAAGACATTTTTTTAAAAATTTATAATATTTTGTAGAATTTAATGTTATACCTTATAAAGGGTTTTACGTGGGTTCGGTGATTTTACCAACCCTAACTATTAATATATTTGTTGTGTTAATTCACAACTGAATGTATCTTGCCCTTGATCCCATGGGGAATGCATTTTGGAAATGAGTTTTAATATCAATTAAAATTTTAATTTTTAATTTGAAACTCCTTTTAGGACGGCTTTAATGATGGCTTTGTAAGCCGACGGCGCTCAGCCTAATGATTAATAAAAAATTAAAAATTTGTACACACTGACGTATTCATTTTACTGCATCTCACTGGTAGTGTGCATACTACCCACTTTGTTTATTTCTCAAAAGATATGTTCGAGTAAAAACAATTATTGACTGACAGACGGCTTTTTTCAAAATCCGTTGTTTTCCTCTAGTATGCCAATGCTAGGAAAATAAATATTTTTTTCTAATAAAAATATTGAATCTTATCATAATATGATATTCTTTAGCAGATTCTACCAAAAACAGAATATATCCTATTTAATTATAATTTTCAACAGGATATCGCATCAGTCTTATATCCACGTCAACAATTCATTTTGGCCCGCTAATAGTCTCGATCCCAGAGGGGTTAAAAATTTAAAGAAAACATTTCCTAATCCATTTTGTAGTTAAAAAAAATGGTCAATCGACATAAGGACATAATAAATATCCATAAAGGTTTAAAATTATATTTTGATGTTTGACCACCATGTTTGACCACCCCCTCAAATAATTTTAATGTGCCCAAGTAGTGTAAAAATTCGAAAAATAAAATTTGGAAATCGAATTTCCACTTGGAAAAAATGGTCAAACGACATAAGTTTACAATAAAGGTCCATTACGATTAAGAATTATGTTTTGACGTTTGACCACTCCCTAAAATAATTCTAATGTGCCCAAGTAGTGTGAAAATTAGAAAAATAAAATTTGGAAATCGAATTTCCACTTGGAAAAAATAATCAATGGACATAAGTTTACAATAAAGATCCATGTCGATTTAGAATTATGTTTTGACGTCGTTTGACCACCTCCTAAAATAATTTTAATGTGCCCAAGTAATGTGAAAATTAGAAAAATAACATTTGGAAATCGAATTTCCACTTGGAAAACATTATCAAAGGCTATAAGTTTACAATAAAAATAAATAACGATTTAGAAATACTAAAACTATTTTAGAGGGTGGTCAAACACCCAAACATAATTTTAAACCATTATGAAACCTTATTGTGCATTTATGTCGTTTGACCATTTTTTCCAAGCCTAAATTCGATTTCCAAATTTTGTTTTTCGAATTTTCGCATTGCTTGGGCACATTAAAATTATTTTAAGGGGTGGTCAAACGTCAAAACATAATTCTAAATCGTTATGGATCTTTATTGTAAACTTATGTCCTTTGATTATTAATTCCAAGTGGAAATTCGATTTCCAAATTTTATTTTTCCAATTTTCACCCTACTTGGGCACATTAAAATTATTTTAGGGGGAGGTAAAACGTCAAATCATAATTCTTAATCGTCATGGATCTTTATTGTAAACTTATTTCCTTCGATTATTTTTTCCAAGTGGAAATTCAAACATGGTCAAAAATTGGTTAATCTTATGGTGTAGTCAGTTTTAAAAAATATTAACTTCGGGGGGCCAGCGGGCACTCGGCCATTAATATTTTTTAAATATTTAGGTTTCTGATGGTGGTCAAAAAAAGTTAGAGGGTGGTCAAAAATGGTCAATTGGTGGTCAAACGTATGCCGCTTCTAAAACTAAAATTTTCATATTTCGGGGGGGCCAGCTTCACAGAGCTAGCGATTACGAGTTACCCAGAAAAGTGTCCCAGAATTAACATACCAAATAAAAAAAATGTTCAGAGCTTGGAATGACGTTTTCGAGAAACTTGGAAGGTAAGACCAAAAAAAAAATAATTCTGGTAGGCCTATAACAACAAGAAACATTCAGAAAAAGAACATCATTTTAAATTTAGTTGATGAAGATCCAACAATTAGCTTAAGAAATGTGGCACGATAACCAAATACGTATTCTGGAAGTACTTGGAGGATACTTAGGGAGCAGTAGCTACATACGTATTACTACAGGCAAGTCTAACAGCTCTTGCCAACCGATCTACCGAAAAAGGTGGAATTTTGTGAGACGTTAGAAAAAGCACAGCTCACAAGCCCAATTTTTTAAATTATATCCTGTTCACCGACAAGTCCACCTTTACGCGACAAGGAATATTTAACTCTCGTAATATTCACTACTGGTGTGATGAGAATTTACATGTTATAAGGATATCACATTACCGACACTCGTTTAAAATTAATGTTTGGGCAGTAACTTTAGATAACAAATCACTTAAAGAACTTTTTACAAAAACAACATGTCAAAAATCAGTTTTTTTTTCAGGAAATGCAAAAAACATTATGTCAGTCCAAATAGAGCTTTTTAAGAAATTATCAGTTGTAAGTAAATACAACAATTGACCACTAGTTATTACAGTCAATTTGAGCATATTTGCTCATTTTTTATTTTTAAAAGAAAGTCTTCGTTTGGTTATTACATTCTATCTGGAAATCTGAATGATAATATTATGTACCTAGTGTTTTTAGAAAATCATTTATTCGAGATATTAGAAGATTTAACGCTAAACGAGCGAGTATCTTTATTTTTTATGCATGATGAAGCTCTCCCGCACCATGATAGGAGGTGCCACAATTGGTTGAGTAACCATTATCCAAATTGATGAAATGGTAGATGTGCACAAGCTTCGATTCATTGGCCTCCACGTTCATGCAATTTCAATCCTTTGGACTTCCCAGTTTAGTCGTATGTAAAGAAAAAAATCTATGTTTTAGAGGTAAATTCACGTCAAGACTTGCAAGACAGAATTGAACATCACTTTAATGACCTCAAGACTAATCCTCAACTGTTTAGAAGATTAATGCATTCTTAAAAAAAAAAAAAAAGGATAAAATTGTGTATTCGTAAAAACGGAGGACATTTTGAACACTTATTCTAACAATTTCTCCAATTTTTAAATTCAAAAGATATTTTTATTAATTATTATATAAAAATTCAACTAAATTAATTAGTCTGATATTGGTGGGCAATATTTACGAAAAAATAATTATAATCCTTAAAACCCAAAACTATTGGCAGGTTCGCTTTTGCTGTAGCATTTCCAATAATTAAGACCTATTAGGTAGCTGCAGTTTGGAAAAATCTGATTTCTGTTACAAAGTGAAAAGTAGACGCTCAAACGAGACTAGTTCAAACAAAGCTCATACCCTTTGATATCTAATCTAGAAAGAGTGAATGTACTCCATAGAGGGTTTGAAATACTAATTTAAAAAGTTTCTTTTTACAGACATACTTTCAAAAATATTTATGCCATGTTGAAACCAAATGGGCAAACATTCAATGTGTTTCTTCCATCTCTTCCGACAGATCCCGTCCACATGAAGCTCTGTAAACATGAAAAATGGGGAAAATATGGACACGAGCAAATGTTATCAGCCTATAGTTCTGAATTGTATCCGGAAAAATGCTATCAGCAGGCATTGGATAGATCTGGATTTAAGTATTATTTCTCAGTCGAAAAAACATCTTACACGTTTCTCAATGAAGCAGAATGGAAAGGTAGGTACACACAGTAATAGTTGATTTGTTCTTGCTTCTTTTAACAATGTTTTGAATCATTTTAGGATTCTTTCTTTCCGTTAATACAGCGTTAGCCAATATTCCCGAAGACGAAGTGGAAGAATACAAAAATATCTTTTTAAACTTAATTGATAACCAAGTATTAATTGATGGTAGTGACAGGGGAACTAAAACAATAAACTTTGATTTGTGTGTAGTATCTGCGAGTAAAGTATCCAATTAAAATATCCAAGTAGACCTTTATATTCTAATTTTCTATAGTATAAATAATATTTATTTTGTGATTTGTATTTTCTTTAACTGTTAAATAATACGTTTATACCTTCTTAATGAGTTTTTTATTTATAACTCATGATGTATAAGACATTTCCTCGTTTAAGACTAGTGTCTGACGATAATAAAATAACCAGGTGTATTTGAGCCCATTTTAAAGCCTTATAACTTTAAGCAATTTTGTTATTTCAATCGGATTAAAACGTTTAGAAACCCTGTATATTTTTAGATCAAGGCGCACTTTTTCTTTCTCCGATTTAAAAATTAGGCAATCACCGATATAATTTTAATTATAATTCTACACATTTATTGACCCGATAAGTAGATAAAACATTTTTCAATAAAAGAATTCGCTAATTACATTCATTATTTAGTAGATACGCAGATGTTTCTAATATAATATGGCTGCTTTCGTCTTTCCAGAGTTGTATAGAAAAACTTCTATCATTAACTTGGTTACTGCCAAAAAAATACTGGAGAAATATAAAGACTTATTAGTTTGGAAAAAAAACGCTTCCATTTTAGAATTTGGTTTCGGCGATGGAAGCAATTCCCAAAAAAATCTTCGACCTCTTTTGCCTGAAGATTATAAAGAATATATTGCCACAGATCTCTCCAAAATTATGGTGGATTATGCAAGAAGGAATATCGTAATGCCTAAATGTGAATTTTATGAATTTGACGTTAATTGTGAGCCTATTCCTTCAAGTTTTCAGTCGAGATTCGATTATATATTTAGTTTTTTTACGATGATGTACGTTAAAAAACCAGAGTAAGTACAGCTAATTTCATATAAGTAAATATAATATTAATCAGAGTAAATCATTTATTTTCACTAATGTGGCAATCCTTTATAAGGAAGAAAACTTAAACTCATTTACCACATAATTTTTTTGCTGTTTAACAAGCAGCTTCTAATTTTTGGCCGTTAGGTGCTTCATCAGGCCTAAAAATTAAAAGTGAAGTAAAAGTAAAGCTACTAAAGGATTATATATGAAGTCTTACAAAAATTTTATACTTAAGTGTAGATTATAAATCAATTATTTACAAACAATATTCTTATTCCCGAATTTGTCTAATTTGATATGGCTATTAAAAAAAATAACTGAACTGAATTAAAGCACAAGAAGTAATTAAAGTAAGAGGGGGTTGTGAAGTGGAGAGCCGTAAAAATTGTAAAGGGTAATAAGGTGGGGAAAGGGGAAACGGATAACTCGGGTCAGTGAAGAGAGAGTGGAAGAAAAGTCAGTAATAATTAATAGAACCGATTCCTGGTATCCTAAACAAGGAACAAATAAATTAAGAGACTACCAGGAATCAGTTTTATTAGAAAATGGGGGAAAAAAGTGTTTAGAATAAGCGAAGGGGAGCAATAGAGAAGATGAGTGAAAGAATATAAAATATAGAAGAGTCAAAGAGGGAAAGTACATATTACTACATTGACTAAGTGTCACTTAGAAAAATAAGTAGGTGGGTCAAATAAATTGAGAACAAATAATGCGATAAAGGAAAGTAATGATATATGTGCCTAAAAAGTGAAAGGAAAATACGAAAATAGGCTAAACGTTAGAAGCACTGTACTTCATGAATTCATTGGTATATTCGTCCCTGAACCACAAAACCTAAAAATTGTCGGCAACTTTGGCTATATTATAGAAAAAGTTTAATAAATTCCGTATTAATCTATGAAAATTTTCTGATTTTTGTTTTAATAAATATTTAGTATTTTTCTAAATAGAAGGATTTCCCACCTTTTATCTTAAATACTTCTGTAGAGTGCTGCCTTATCATTGCACAAATTTAAAGCTCTTAATATTTTCGAGACACATAACATCGCAAAATATTCCCAGTGGCGCGCTTATATATACATTTTTCTTCTCGCGAGAGGTCCGATTTGATCCTAATAGAGAAAATATAATAAAAATACAATAAAAAGAATATAAATTCGTGTTGTCTGTCTCTTTATTACTAAATCGGTTATGCATCCATCAAATTTCTCTATATACGAAAGTTTTTAATTTTATCTGTCGAATAACGTCTCAAAATTTTAAATTTTCTTTAGGGAAAATGGTTTTCCACACATTTTCCGGTTAAACAACATAACGAAATTTGTTGTCGGAAACCTGAACAAATCGTCTTTTTTATATTTTAATAATGACATTTTAGGTTAATTTAATAATTCATTAAATTTATTTTGGTTGTAATTTGACATTAAAGGATGCAATATAAGTAGTACATTGGTGCCAAGTTGTGAATTCTTTCTAAAATAAAACGACTATATTTTTGATATATTCAAAAGGAAACATAAATTACAATTTTAACATAATTATCGATACCCAAGCCTTGCTAATATTCGTGGACATCCGAACGGCGGATGTTAATATTAAAAACTTACAGATAGTTCCTATACACTTTAAAACTAATACACATAACCCAAAAAAATATATATTAAGGGATTATGAGGATAATTTATTTAAACTTATTCATTATAATGATATCTGTCATGCTCTGTACAAATAAGCTGTGTTGCCAAGTGTGCAATTAAAATCAACGAAAGAGAAATATAAAAGTATCTTATTTTTAACATAATATTTCCAAGCAATTTAAGAAGCACTACTTCCATTTATTTATTTCCAATCATATCCGATGATTTATTTATCCATGTTGGTTGAATGGTAGTGCAACATAATAATTAATAAAGTAATAAACAGTGTACTTTTCGAAAACTGTTAAACATAATTACTTTACTATAAGAGCACGCTTCGCTCTTCTCACCCACCTCCTAATACTACAGAAGCTAATGAGCGCGCCCGCGAATTTCGAAACGCCGCGCCGCGCGGGATTGCTTCGCTCGCTCTCTACTGTAGCGGTTAGGAGTTAAAGGGAAAAAGGGCGCGCTCGGTAGACATTTCGAAATTCGAAATTCGCGCGAATTTCGAAACGTCGGTCGGGCGCTTCGCTCGCTTGTTTCTGTAGTGGTCAGAAGGTGAGTGGGACAAGCGAAGCGTGCAGTTATGGTGTACGTGTACAAGGGGCGCTCCCGGTCAACTGCGTAAATTTCGATATGTCGGCCAGAAACACCTTTTTTACACTTCACCGTTCGCTTCACTTGTTCTCTTCTGTTGTGGTTAGGACATGGACAGGGCGAGCGTAGCGTGCTCTTATAGTGTAAGTATAAAAAGGGCACAGGCGAATTTCAAAACATCAAACCAAAAGCGCTTGCTTCTAAGGTAGTTAGGACGTGGGAGGACGAGCGTAATTTTATGGTGCAGATGTGTCAGGGACTTTTAATTTTTTTGAATTCTGATATATTTACAAGAAGCGATTTGGATAAAAAAATTATAAAATAAATCAAATTATCATTATACCTATCAGTTAGAAATATATCAGGCGCTCCATTATTCCAAAATAACGCAAGGATGTATTCGAGCTGATAGAGTTAGCACAATGCGGTTTTAACGGTTTTATTTTAAATTTAATAGAGTACGATACATTAATTAAAAAAAATATATTCTTGTGTAATTTTTAGAGTAATGGTCAACCCAGTATATTTCTGGCCCAACTTTCATTTAGTCGAAATCTGTTATGCAAAAACTGTTGTCATGATAACAATTGTGATGGCTATAAGAAAACAAAAATCCTAATTTCATGGTGAGGAAATGCGTAGTTGCCAAGTTATAGATCATTTAATTTTCACTTTAGTTTAGCCGAAATCAGTTAGAGAGAAAATGTTGCCATGAAAACGTTTGTTATGCAAACGACTAAACAAAAAACCAAAGCCATATTCGAGCGGTCTCATTGGTTTAAAAATATTTTCAACAACTTTTAGAACCAGTTTTATTACTACGTCATAGATTTTGAAAACGCTAAAATAGATGATTTTAAAACAGTGATGTCACTAACAGTTAAGGATTTGTGTGTGTAAATCTCTAGCGACAGATAATTTTTTACTTCAAAAAAAGCTCATATATTACCAGAGTTTTATGAAAAATGGATCGTTATATTTAGAATCCGACTTTAACCAGTTATTTAGAATTACAAGGTCAAGTTATCAAAAATTACTAAAAATTATAAACCTTCATAATTATGCATTTTCTATTTTTTCTTATAACTGTAATATAAAAAATCCTTTTTGATAATTAATTTTAATGCATGATCTACGCTACTATTTTTGACATCAATGACATTTCTATTTCCTTGAACAGTTCTCAATGAAACGTTTCAAAAACAGATGCAGCTGGTTTAAACCTATTTCAACGTGACGTCATTGTTTGGTCACTCGAATGGGAATAGTTCAAACCAGTTTCGAACCGCATGAAATATATTTAAACCAGTAGACCGCTCGAATATGGCTCAAATCTTGTGGCGATGAAATGCGTAGTTGCCAAGTAGTGGTTAGTAGGTGGGTGGATCGAGCGTAGCGTGATCTTATGATATAAGAGGAAAAAAGCCGCTCCGGCCGACGTTTCGAAAATCGCGCCCGCGAATTTCGAAACGTCGGCCGGGCGCTCTCGCTTCGCTTGTTTTCCTTTTTAGTGGTTAAGAGGTGGGTGGGAGGAGCGCAGCGTGATCTTATGATGTAGGTGGAAAAAAGGCGCGTCCGGACGACGTTTCGAACTTCGCGCGTGCGAATTTCGAAACATCGACTAAACAAATCCCTTAGTGAGAAAATGCTTATTTGCCAAGTCATAGATGGTTTCATTTTCACTTTAGTTTAGATTAGGATAATTATATGTTAAGAGTTAAAATAAATATAAGAGGCAACTGCGCATTTCCTCACCACCGGATTTAGGTTTTTGTTTAGTCGACATCACGGAAAGTGTTCTTTTGGCAACGAGTTCTCCGTAACAGATTTTAGCTAAACTCAAGTGAAAATTAAATTATCTGTAACTTGCCAACTATGCATTTCCTTACCACGGGTTTTGTTTAGTCGTTACCATGACAAGTGCCTCTATGGCAACAGTTTCTCTGTAATTGATTACAGCTAAATTAAATCATCTATAATTTGGCAACCACGCAATGCCTCACCACGGGATTTGGTTTTTTTGTTTAGTCGTTACTATGTCCAGCGTTCTTATGGCAACAGTTTCACCATAACTGATTTCGTCTAAACTAAAGTGAACATTAAATGACATATAACTTGGCAACTATGCATTTCCTCACCACGAGATTTGGGTTTTTGTTTACTGGTTACCATGGCAACGGTTGCCATGGCAACAATTTTTACGTTACTCATTTCGGCTAAACGAAATTTGACCCATATTTCTTATTAGCTTGATTTATGTCTTAAAACTTTTCTTCATAAAACTTTTATTCAAAACTTTTTTGTAAACCTATCAGGAATCTAAATATCAGTTACTTTCGTACACTCTGTATATAAATTTCGACTTATTCCTAACCTGTTTTTGTATCATGAGTAAACGAGCCATTATTATAAAAAAAAATAAAAATGTTAATATTTGAAAAGTACTCTTCCGAAATTAAAAATATTTGTATGTTTTAATCGACTCAGCTCTGAATGTAAACACCGGCAACATTGTAATAAGAAGGAAAAAAATCGATTTTTATTTTCTTTATTTTTTAATAATTTTATAATAGGTAAATCAGAACAAAAATATCGATTTGTAGAATACATCGATTATAAACAATATAGTCTTGTCATCGTGTCATCATATGATTAGTCATTGAATTTTCTACTAAAAAAATGGTGAAAACTTCCAAAATATAAAATGAAAAATTAATTGTAATAGTGTGACAGCGGAAAGAGATTTTACTCACCCTGTACAACAAATGTATAAATTTAAAATTTAATAATTTTTGATTTTGTTGCTGTTGTTACTCCCTCTGCTATTAAAGCTACTGCTATTGCTGTTGCTTCTATCGCTTCTGCTGCTTCAGCTGCCAATTGAGACCTGCGGAATTATAGGAACTCATTCTTTGCCACATCAGTTTATGATTTCATATTTTAAATTAAATGAATGTTTATAAAATAATAATTCCATCGTAACAGAAATAAGAATGATAATGACAATATGTTCATAAATAATATTATCACCTGGTAACCGAAGTCGTCAGATAGTCAGGGGAGGTGAGTTTAACCCTTGTCTTCTGCTAGGACTGCCATGTAGTGAAAGATTATCTAAAAGATGATAGCTGTTTGACGCATGTGATGCAATGCACATTTGAACAAGATGTGTAGTGCATGTAAGTCACCATAATCTGATTTAGAAACAGTGAAAGTACGCTCCTTAGAGAGAGTGATAATATCATTTGAAGAGAGTTTTTTTTTAGGCAGACTTTTAAAAATATCCATGCTATGTTGAAACCAAATGGGCAAACTTTCAATGTGTTTCTTTTAACCATTCCGACGGATCCCGTCCATGCGATGCTCTGCAAACATGAAAAATGGGGAAAATGCGGACATGAACAAATGTTATCACCCTATAGTTCTAGAGCATCCCCGGAAAATTGCTTCAGAAAGGTTTTGGAAAGAACTGGATTAAATTATTACTTTTCAGTTGAAAAAACTTCCTATACGTTTTCCAATGAAGCAGAATGGAAAGGTAAGAAGATAAAGTAATAGCTGATTTATTGTTGTTTTTACAATTTAATATGTTTTTAGGATTCTTTACTTCTATTAATACAGCGTTGCCCAACATTCCTGATGAGGAATTGGAAGAATACAAAGATGTCTTTTTAAACTTAATTGAAAACCACGTTTTAATTGATGGTATTGACAAGGGAACTAAAATAATGAACTTTGATATATGTGTGGTGTCTGCAAGTAAAATATCTAGTTAACATAGACACATTATAAAATAGACCTTTCGTGTTCCAATTTACTTTATGTCAGATTTTATTAATGCTGTTATTGTTCCATGTGTATTTCATTTACTACAACTTTTAAATAATACGTTCATAATTATTTAATTATCCTTCACATCCTTGTTCGTGAAAATAAAGATAACCATAAAATTTTACGTCACTCTCTATCGCTGCTTGCCTACATTACTCATTACCAATTGTTGTGTCGCGTGATTCACATCTTTAAACCGACCACATTCCAGCGATTATAGAAATATGGGTAAAAACTAAGGTAGGAAAATAATGTTTTTCTTTTTATTTAACTGATTTTTAGCTTGCAGAAGATACTACTTTATGTGTAAATTTCTGCATTTAGACGACAAATAAATATATAGAAGATACTACTTTACGTGATAACGGAGCAGTCATTCATAAAATCCGTCTGCAAAACGAAAAATGCTACTTAATGTGCAAATTTCGTAAAACTTTGACGAGGGCAGATATTACTTTATGTGTAAATTCTGCATTATAGACAAAGACATGTACAAAGGAGGCTACTTTATGTGATAACTATGATCTTATACTAGTACAGGTTTGAAAATGGTTTTTTTCATAATTTAATTGATTTTTAGCTTGCAGAAGATACTGCTTTACTGTAAATTTCCGAATTTAGACGACATATAAATATGCAGAGAATACATTATTCATATAAGCCGTATGCAGAGCGAAAAATGCAACTTTATGTGCAAATTTCGCAAAACTTTTGTGGCGGAAGATACTACTTTATGTGTAAATTCTGCAAATAACAAATAACTATACAGTGGAGGCTACTTTATGTGTTAACTCTGATCCAATTCTTATAATCTGTAAACTTGGCTAACTGCAACTCGAAAAATACTACTTAATGTATAAATTTTGTAAAACTTTGGTCGAGAAGATACTATTTTATATGTAAATTCTGCATTCAAACCAAATAAATGTAAAGAGAAGGCTACTTTATGTGTTAACTCTGATCTTATACTCATAAACTGTAAACTCGGCTAACTGCAACTCGAAAAATGCTACTTAATGCGTAAATTTTGTAAAACTTTGGCCGAGAAGATAATATTTTATGTGTAACTTATTTAAGCCAAATAAATGTACAGAGAAGGCTACTTTATGTGTTAACTCTGATCTCATACTTATAAACTGAAAACTCGGCTAACTGCAACTCGAAAAATGCTACTTAATGTATAAATATTTTAAAAATTTGGTTGAAAAGATACTATTTTATGTGTAAGTTCTGCATTGAAGCCAAAATCTACAGAGAAGGCTACTTTATGTATTAACTCTGATCTTATACTTATAATCTGCAAACTTTGCTAATTGCAACGCGAAAAATACCTCTCAATTTGTAAAGTTTGTAAAACTTTGGTCGAGAAGATACTATTTTATGTGTAAATTCTATATTTAAGACAAATAAATATAATGTGTAAATTTCGCAAAACTTTGGCCACAAAAGATAATATTTCATATGAAAATTCTGCATTATAAACAAATAAATGTACAAAAGTGGCTGTTTTATATGTTAAATCTGATCTTATACTTATAAGATGCTAGTCCGGCTAACCGCAATGCGAAAAATGCTACTTAAAGTGTAAACTTCAAAAAACTTTGGAAGCAGAATGTAGGTACTATGTAAATTCTGCATTATAGACAAATAAATGTCTGGTAACTCTGGTCTTATGCTTATAAAGTGCAAGGACGCAAAAATGCTACGCAAAGCTCATTGATTATATTACTGTATGGGTAAATCCTGCACCTTAAAAAAATGCCCCTTTATGTGCACATGAATTAGCCATTGATTAAATATAGATTTAAGTTGATTCAGAATTAGAATCTAAGGTATATACATTAGACTCGCCATCTTCACCAGAACAGATGTTTAAATAGTAAGGATCAAATTCAGTATCAGGATATTCTGGGAGCGGATCCTAATAGCAACATCTCTCTCGGAAAACTAATTAACGAAGAAATGGTAAAAAGTTAGAAAAATATTTGCAAGGCGGTTTGGAGAATGGCAAAATATCAAAGTTTCTTTGCGAAATCAAAATCTGGAATACTTTCACTTGGGTCCCCCACCTTAAACTCCGAACCAAAAGTTTAGTGACTAGTCACGTCATCAAATAAAACCGACAGCTATTTATATATGCTGCAAGACCAACTTGAAAGGTGAAATTAAAAAAAAACCCAAAGGACGAACCAACAAGTATTCAGAAAAACAGAGAGGGGAGAAGAAGTTATTAGGGAAGGAAATAAAGGTAAGAGAGATTGCTCGTAGACTGAATAAATTTGTAAAACATGTGGGCTAAATTAACTGATGATAAGAAGGTCCTCAGATATGTTAAAGGTTTTAAATTAATCTTTAAATTACAAAAGAGCTTTTTTCACCAAAGGATGTTTACTCTTAGAGAAAAACTAACCTACACACTTCATTAAAAAAAAGTACTTAACAGATACATAGATTCTCGCATTTCAAACTGGAAGATCTCAGGTCTGCCCAGAATATTTTGTTACAGGACAATTTTGTCAAAAATTAAATTAAAGGATGCCTCTTATCTCATATCAATACATAAAAAATAAGGAAAGTATTAAAAAAAAAAAGAAAATAACTTACAAATTTGAGTGTCTTACATTTGGTTTGACCATTTGCTCCATATGTTTTTGCAAACACTTTAAAAGCGGTAGTGCATCAACTAAGGCTTTTGGAAATAATCTTAATGATTTCATAATTACATCTTAATCTAGTGATGAATGTTTCAAACATTGTAATACAACGGTTGATTCTTTACAATCTCTATGACTCATCATAAATTAAAAAAAATTGTTTTTTATCTAAAGTGTGCGAGAACTCGATTGTTACGTAATGGGAAACTCAACCATCCCATGTTATAAAAAAATAAATAAATAAATAAATAAATAAATAAATGCTTTTTACGGTACATGTCAACTTTAAACCTAGTTATTCACTGCAGCAAACCTTCATTTAGAACTCCTTATAACCAGAGTTCTACCCTAGCTCTCATTATAAATAGTACCTAACTTTCATTATGGAAATTCTGAATAATAAAAGAAAATGTATATTGGGAAATCTCTAAAAGGGTCATCCTATTTTGCCAAAATGTATATAAACTTGAGATCAAAACCCATTTTTAAAATACTTCAGCAGTTTCTTTCACTTGAAAAACTTAAAACAGCTAAGAGCCAAACTTGTTATGCTTGCAGCCCAACGGGTATAGACCTTCTCAAAAATTAAAGTTGAAAATGTCAAGGTGAAAGTTAACAATATACAAATTTTCATTGATGAAATGCTAAAACGAGCCCAGCCTTTATTAGTACATTTTTAGATATTTCTCGAATATTTCCCCTTCTTCTATTACTCGTACCTTTACTCATGACGACCGCAGCACGCTGTAGGGTGATGGGTGACATACTTCTTCTTTTATTCGTATTTCCTATAACACCCGCAAGCTACTGCAGGGTGCTACGTAACATTGCTCCCTCCTCTCTAGTTATTCGACCCAAATAACTTCTCCTTTCGTCGTCCTCTGGCTTGATAGTGGTTGCTCGAAGAGTAATTTTATCAACCGGTTCCTTCCGTTCTTCTAGCCTTTTACTGTACCGGCATTGTCTAAACAAGGTCGCTCATGGAGAATGTCTGCGTTTCTAAGAAGACCTCTTCGATTCTCTACTTCCTGATTATTGCTAGAGAGCTAGCTCGATGTGGGTAATTGGCTTCTTCGAGACGCATATCTGCTGTAATTATTTCTTGTTGGACTTCGTGACGGGCTTCAGAAGAATAATCTGTGACTTTCCGGTATCATTTCTTGATTCTCAATTTATAGAATGAGCCCTGCTTTTACATGTTCTTTGAAGGTGCCCGATTCTTTTGCAATTGAAGCATCTCCTGATTTAATTTTGGCTGTTCCGTTGCATATTTTGCAAGATATTTAAGATCTGTGAGAGGTAAGGTTAAGGGAATATTGGCCTCCTCTATCTATCTATCAATCATCTGAATTAGGGCGTGGTTCAAAGCTCACTTGTACTGAAGCTCTAGGCTTATTGTACCCCTCTCAGTTTCTATCCCATCAGATTAATTTTCTTGATGAATTAAAGAATATGTCTGATGGGCGCTTTCGTGATTTCTTAAGGTTATGGATATTGTACCCCGAAGTATCATTCCCGTTCCCATTTAAGGTTCCGACAGTGTCATAGTATGTGAACAGGAGTTTCGTCCTCCTCTTTACATATTCTACACAGGGAGTTATCAGATATCCCTAAGAGATTTAGGTGTCGCAGTGTCCCGTAAGGAATTCTATTACGGCCTTAAGTTCGCATCTGTTGAGGTTTAGCAATTAATTTGGTCTGCTTGTGGATGGCCGCTCTATGAATGTTTTGAACTGTCTAAGTCCAAGAAATTCCAACCAGAGCATATGGTGTTCTCTATTTTTTTGTTCCTTTAACACCCATTTAATATGTTGGTATGAGATACCACATGTGGGTTCTGGTCCAATGAGAGTTTTTTCCGCTCCCTTGCTAGGAGGTCTGATTTTTCGTTTCCAAACACTCCCTCATGTTCCGGCACCCATTCAAGGGTGACCTTGTTATGTTCTGCCAGGGCCTGCAGGGATTGTTGGCAATTAAGTATTGATTTAGTTTGTTCTGCTACCCTTTTCAGTGATTTAAGGGCTGCCTGATTGTCTGTTATGAAAAAGACCTTCTTATCTCTAAAAGAGTAATATAGCATGACTTTGACGCAGGCATTTATTGCTGTTACTTTAGCTTGAAAGACTGTTGTCAGTGACCTCAGGTTCAGACTAATGGTCATCCCTGAGTTCACATGGTAGATCCCAGCTCCTGTCCTATTTTTCACTTTCGAACCGTCTGTATACCAGATTGATTCGTTTTGATTTTTCCTATTTTCCCGGCTTTTGGCCCTTTCTGGTATTTGAATATTGGTAGGTTTCCTGAAGTCGTAAATAACGGGCGTTCTATCCGATGGCATTCTTACCTAAACTTTTACATTAATTCAACTAATAACATTATCGTATAAAGTCTATCATAAAACTGCCTCCTTGAAGTCAGGATCACCGCCTTATATAGCTTGCTTTAACCTTCTCGAACCTTCTTGAATTGTCCAGATTTTCCTTGACGTGGAATGACATTTCTATACATTTCTAGAATATTTCCTCTTCTTCTTTTACTCGTATCTTTACTTATGACGACCGCAGCATGCTGTAGGGTGATGGGTGACATTCTTCTTTTATTCTTCTTTTATTCGTACGTTTTCTATAACAGCCGCAGGCTACTGCAGGGTACTCTGTAATAATTTTATATTTGCGTTTTTATTTACTGTTGTAAGATAAAATCTTACAGACAGTTTATTTCATTTATATAGTGCATCAATGAAGCTACTCTATTAATACTTATCTCTTTAATGGCGTACCGTCAAATCATTTTATCTTTTCTAAGAACGATATTAATAGATCTACTGACATCTTTTTTGTCTTTAACTATTCATTATGTAAATCTTCCAGAGTAGTTTAAAACATCATCAAGACGTTTTTGTTTCTGACATTTTTAATTAAGATAAATGGAATTCTGAATATTTCACATGCCATTTTTTCTATATTTCTTTTTGGGGTATGGTTTTTTGATTAATATGCAGTACACGTGTTTGTTTTTGGATAAAATTATTATATATTCATTGCCACATATTAGTTTTATGATAATACTTTTTTTTTATGTAAATAACAAAATTTTACATAATTGAAATACGTTTGGATTTACTACATTATTCTAGATTGTAAAAGTGAGACTAAACAAAAACTGATGTAATGGTTTAAATGAAAAATATTAAATTTCCAATAAATTTAAAGACTAATTATCTACGGACAATTATAAAAAGGTTTGTCAAGTTGATGTAAATGTTGCTGAACATAGTCCATACTCACTAGTATAAATGGTCTTAAAAATACAATCATATCATTGTGGTGCAAAGTTTGAAAAAATCATGATTTTTATTAAATCAATAAAACACAAAAAAATTGTGATTTTTCTGATTTTTTTGTTCTGAATAATGTATTTTGGTATATTTTAAGAGGAAGTGATACCCTTAATATTTTATTTATACTTCTCAAGCGATTTAAATGATTTTTTTACACATTTTATTATATTAATTTTTATTCTTAACATTTTTTGAATTGAAGCTGATTTGTTGAAATAAAAAAATGTTTAATTATACAATTTCTTTTAAAAACTTGCTTCTAAAGAAATTAAATAATATTATTTAACTATTTCTGAAATTTTAAATTTCTACTTTTTTCTGTTAATGTATAAAATTACTTTAAAATCCCTATTTTCAAATTAATTTTTTTTTGTTAGTTTACATTGAACCTAGCTATTTTGCAGCCAATCAGCACTTTGTCTTTATTATAAAAAATAAAAAAAACACTTGATTTAAAACTGGAGAAGTGCTAAATTTAAATTTTTCAGTATTTTCGTTTTCAATGAATATCTATAGAAAAATGTTTCGACTTAGGCGTATGTGGAAAATGTATATATTTAGTTTATCCTCTAAACATTTATAGAGGTGCTACAATAGGTTATACAAAATAACCGGAAAAAGCCTATAATAACTAGATAGGAAAGTCATGTGTTGGACACATCAGATTTTTTGTTTTAAAAACAATAATAGGTATACATAGTTATTCAAAGTTTATATCAAAGAAGGGTAGATTGACTTATAAAAACAGAATTTGATTAAACTTATAAGCAATAATGTTGTTTGGGCCTTATTTTCCATTCTATTTCAAATAAGCACAAAATAATTAAAACACAACATACGACAAAAAACCCACTTTTTTGAAATCTAAATATCTTTAACAACAATATAAACACACTACAACAAGTCGTTGAGAATAAATTAATATTATTTTTTATTTGTCAATAAATGAATGAACAATATAAAATAGTAGTAATATTGGTTGCCTAGATTTTAGTCATTTTTACCTTAACACAATTTTATAATCTGTTAAAAATTGAAAAAATATTGTTACGAAATTTCGTTTTATTTAACTCGTTTATATTGCGGAACCTCGCTCTGCTCGTTACGTAAATATTCACTCGTAACATAAAATACGGCATTTTGCAACTGGTTTCATAAATAGCTAAAGATAAAGGCGATTATGATGATGTAGAAATTGTTCACACCTATTGATGTGATTGGTTCATAGTCAATATTATTGTACACAAAATAAATTAAATACAAAGTAAAGACATAATGAATCTTTCTGATATTGAAATTATAATAATAACAACTACTTATTATATTAGTAATTAATAATTAATTGAACTATTAAACAACGCATTATTTTATTTTGAATTTTACTTATACTCCAACTAAAATGAATGGTTCACTGTTAGAGTTGCCTAGCACATTCTGTCAGGAAATCGAATATACAACTGAAACATGCAGACTCTACCGCATTCTAGCAAAAGATCCAATAAACTCTGTGGGGATTTTAAAAACTCAAACAGGGGAATGTACTAAAACTGGAATGTAAACATTAGAACTACTTCTTAAACCCTGATTGCACAATAAACCCGAATGCATAAGCCATATAAAGTTATAACAGAATAAATAGAAGAGCCGGAAGTGGCAGATACGATTTATATCTACACCGACGGTTCTAAAACGAAACAAGGCTCAGGATGTGGAATATACTCGAGATTCTTAAACCTAAACACAAAATAGGCTGTGAGCAATAGTGCCAGTGTAGTTCAAACAGAGCTAACAGAGATTCTCATAGCAGCAAAATAAATCACCAGAAACAATATCACTGGAAGGAACATGCCCATCTTTACAGATAGCAGACAAGCACTACTCACCCTGAACAGACCACGAATTTACTTAGGGTTAGTACTAGAATGTCACGAAGCTTTGGCTTAAGTATCCATCAACAATGTAGCCACCTTAAGATGGATCAAAGGTCACCCCACATCGAAAGGTAACCGTCTTGCTGATTTAATAGCCAAGAAACTAGCCAATCAAATACTTTTTGGACCTGGCTCTTCTATAGGCCTTTCTTATCATGTAATGAGCGCAAGCACAAACGCAGCTGCCTTGTTAGAATAGCGATATTTCAAAGTTTCGTACTGCTTTGTCAACAATAGCTGGAAAAGCAATACATCTCTACAGACAAATCAATCATTAGAAAAAATCGTTGATGGTGATTCACTTTTTCATAACTTTGTGGAAGCACTGGCCCCGCATATAGAAAGGGGACTCAGTAGCCAAGAAATAGTGCTAGGAACATTTCTTGACATAGAAGGAGATCTTGATAATACCTTCTTTAAATTAATGGCACCTGCCGCTGTTTAAAGGTAGGCCAAACAAAACGAACCAAGTACAATATCTGGGTCTAATCCTATATAGCAAACTTACTTGGAACCAAAACTTACAAAAAGTGGCCAATAAAAATGTAAAATGTCTCTCATTGCAGGGAGACGGGAATTTTGAAAAACATGTTTGGTAGCCAAAACTAAACCAGAAAATAGCCCTCAATACCCTCTCAGGAGTTTAGAGGCTGGCATGCCTTTGTATTACAGGAGCACTAAGAAGTACACTGACAGCCTCTATGAAAATAATTCTATACCTTCAAGCCCTTGACCTAGTCATAAAAGGGAAGGTCAGAATGAGTGCATATAGAATGAACATCTCCAAAAACAGGAATACCAGAATAACACATAAAGTAAATGATCCTATATTAAATATAGGAGCAAATCACATGACACCCCGCCTAACCTTTAACATACTCTTCCAGGTCAACTGCAACAAAAACGTGGTAAATAAGGAGGTAGATAAATACTTGCTTAGTGGTCTTGTATAGTATACGGATGGATATAAAGCTAGCAAGGGAACAGGCTCTGGCGTACATGGAGTTAAACCAAAATGTAATATCATCGCCTCACTGGGAAAACATACCACTGTATTTCAGGCTAAAATACGTGCAATAGAATTGTGTGTACGAGAGAATTTAAAAACAAACCATTATAATTCTTTCAGATAGCCCAGCAGCCTTAAAGGCTCTTGATTCAAACAGAATTAAGTCAAAGCTTGTCTGGAACTGCTTTGAAATACTAAATGATCTGGCAACCCTCAATAAGATAAAACTAGCGTGGGTACCAGGGTACCAGGGTACCAGGGCACGCTTTGTCTATAAAATTTTTGTAATTTTTTTTACGACAATAAAGCATATCTCTCTCTCTCTCTCTCTCTCTCTCTCAAAGATGTCCAAGGAAATGAAAAGGCTGAAGAACCCGCCAGAGAGGGATTAGAACCATCATTCACAGGTCTAGAACCTGTATTTGGAATAAACAAAACCTGCTCCACAAGCACTGAATAGATGAACATCCACAAAATACCAAATTCTGGCAATAGATAAAGAGGGCACAGAATCAGTAAGTTCATGCTTAGGGGACCAAACCCACGCATGGCTACTAAGGCACTACAACTCGCAAGACCTTAGAAATCCACCATTGTGGGATTACTAACGGGACACTGCTTACTGAAACACCTTTATGTGATGGGATTACACAATGGTCCCACTACGTGTAGACTCTGCATGGAAGAGGAAGAATCCTTATACCACGTGATCTTCGAATGCGAACCACTTCTTTCTAGGTGGCGTCTTATCCTTTTCGGCCTAGAACCGGAAATAACGCTCCAGGAACACTTGGTATGAAAATTATTATTAAAACTAACGAAAGACAGAGGACTATTCTAAAAATAATTTCTGAATACAGAAAAAGCAGGGGAATACAATAGACTCAAGAGACCGCAGTGTTCTGGGCCAAAATTAATCCTACCTGCTCATAACTAACAAGGATAAAGTTAAAAAAAAATTAATAAATGGAGATCAAAGCCCTTTACTTATGTATATTAGACGTAACTGCCCAATCTTTAGGTATAGATGTTGGCACCGAAAACAAATAATTTTAAGGACTATGCAACTGTGACCTGCACATAAATTATATTAATATTATATTAATATAAACGAAAAGAGGTTGTTTTGAAGAAATTTTGTTGGTTAGGCAACCCTGGCACTTAGCCACTTAAATTATTGATGATGACACTTAAGTTTCTGTTATCATTTTTATATTTATTTTGTTTTTTTTTTTCGCAAAACAAGGTTGTATTATCGACAATAATAACTTTTTGAATAAATAATTAGTTGCTTTATCTCTTAAAATAAAATTTTATCTAAGGCGTATTTTTTGAAAATAAACATTCTAGCCTCTCAATTAAAATTGGTCATTACTCCCAACCTAATAAGTTATCAATTTTTATAACCATTATATTTGTAAAGTTTGTTGTTGTATCAAGGACCCTAGATATTGCGAAAATTTCAAATTGCCCAAACGTATTTGTTTAATAAATAATATTTTATTATTTCATTTACCATTTAAGACATTTCCCAATTTAATTAACACTTTGTGTGTTATTATCAGATCCGAAAACATTTGTCGATATATTTTAGAAACGATAAGATTAATGTGTCGGTTATTACATATTTATATTTCCGCTTAAATGATTTTAATTTTAATTAATCAAATTTCCATGTATGTCAACTTTATAAAACCTGATTAAAATAAGGAAACAATTTAGTAGTTAAGCAATATTTTCTGAAGTAATATGGCTGCGTTCGCATTTCCAGAGTTATACGAAAAGAATTCTCTCATTACTTTGGTTTTAGCCAAAAAAATGATAGAAAAACATAAAGATCTGATAGTTTGGAAAGAAAACCCTTCCATACTAGAATTTGGTATCGGCGACGGCAGTAATTCGCAAAAAGTTCTTCGACCTCTTTTGCCTGAAGATTATAAAGAATATATCGGCACAGACCTCTCCAAAACCATGGTGGATTACGCCAGAAGACACATTGTAATGCCCAAATGTGAATTTTATGAATTTGACGTTAATTCTGAGCATATTCCTTCAAATTTTCAGTCGAGATTCGATTATATATTTAGTTTTTTTGCGTTGATGTACGTTAAAAATCCAGAGTAAGTACAGCTAATTTCTCAACACTAATTTTATTATAATATTATTATACAGAAAAATGATCAAAATACTAACCACTCCTTATTTAACGGAAAGTACCACTTCTTATACATAGTGGGCACTTTTTCATTGAAATGTATTGTTATTTCCTAAAGTGTTGATGACAGAAAATTAATTAAATGGGAAAAAAGTTGCACATTTCGAAGAAAAATTTGATGAAGTTTTGAAAATCAAAATATCAAGGACGGTTTTGGAGATATTCGATAAAAAACATACCATTTATTTATTGGAATATGGATCACTATTGGTCTTACTCATAATTTTAATGCATGTTCTATGCTGAATTCAATCATGTAACAACATATCATAATTAGTCAACATTTCGGAAGATTTGGACATCATCAGGTAAGTTTACAAGTATGGAGCTGTATTTTGTTGGGTAAAAATGTTTGCATTACTAAATGATATATTATCGGTTCAAGAAATTATGAATATTGAATACCAAAGTCAAACTTTTAACTTGCGTTATAGTCTTTACAACATGAAATATTTTCACGAGCCGGTCGTTTACAATGTTGCTAAAAACTGTTTTCCGTTTTTATCGTTTTTGCCCTTTTCATCGCAATATAAATCTATAAAGTGCATCCCGATTTTTAAACACGTAAAGTTAGCCTGGTGTATCACTTTTTGTTGGAATTTTTTAAACTAATTAATAAAAATATGGTTCCTTATCGTAAAAATAAGAAAAAAAAGTTAAGAAACTGAAGATAAATAGTTAATATAATTGCATATCCAGTAGCACGTCCCGATTATTATACAGTTAAATCAAGTTAACCTGGTATGTCCCATTTTATTATTGTGTATTTGACAGTCTGGTGTTGGATAAGCTAATGAAGTAGAATGATAAAGTACTGTCTGGGCATCCTTGACGAGTGTAAAAATCATTCATGATTCAACCTTCCACTCTTACACACGCAAATGACAAGAAGAGTTGTAAGCTTTGTTTTGGCGTCAGTTCTTCACTGACTTGCTTATATTTGTGATTTTTTATGCTTTGATTTCGTTAGAATATTAAATTATACCTATAAATTATATTCCGACGCACTATTGTATAATTGTTGCACAAAATGTTCTTAAACTGTCTGTTGTTTACAAACTGTGTAAAATGAAATTGTGCATAGTATGTAAACTTTTTTCTACACCCGTATTATAATAATGCACGTATATGCCCATAATCCGTTTCATAATGATACACATTATGCTACAGATTTTTCATTACGATACAGATTTTTAATAAATAGAAACCTACAATTTTTCAATCAAGCATGCTGTGCATTTGACGTTTGTCCTCCTTGTTTTAGATGTCAAAACGTATTAAACATTTTCGTAGATGGCTAAACTTCGATAATTATATTATCAAAATGTCTAATATCAGCGATATAGAAGACTCCTCCACACATATTACAATTTTGAAGATTTTTTTATAGAAATACGAGTAATTACTGTTATTGTATTCAATACCAACATAAATATAATATTTACAGTTCTTGATTATTTATCAGGTGTAGAAAAAATAGCGTATGAAACTCTCATGTAATGGTTATTACATGATCGTTGCATAATATACTATTTCATTGTCAGTTCTACCCTACCCTACTCCATTTCATTGATAAAATATTTGCTTTATTTTAAATTTGGATATTGAAAATATGGTTCGTTACAGTGGAAGTGAGAAAAAATATATGTACGATGCGTACATCAAATGTAACAGAAAAAGTGGACAAGCTGCGAAAAGATACCATAAGTTGTATTCAGAAATGAGACAATAATCTTCATTAATTTATTATTTGATAGCCTTAAAACGTAATACAGTAATAAATATTGTGTCTCCAGTTAATATTAACTCTGAAACGTCATCCAGAGCAACAAGCCGAGAATGTGGAATTTCTGCAAATACTGTGAAAAATACCTTAAAAACCATGCACATTAACAAATTTCAAACTGCACAAAAGCTACATCCTCGAAATTATAATTGTAGATTACAATTTTGCCCTTGGTTTAAATGAAACTTACATGACAGATGAAACGACTTTTACTAAGAGTAGAATGTTTATTAAAAAAAAAAAACAATAAACATTTTTGGGCCACCGACAACCCACATTTAATTGAAGAAGTAAGACCCCATTATATAAAATAATTGGTCCTATTATTATTGACGGAAACCTTAACTAACACAAATATTTATAATTGCTAGAAGATATGTTAGATAGTTTTCTTTAGAGAAATAAATTACTATTTAGTACCTTTTTTTTTGGAGGAGGAATCTTCTAACGACGCCGCTATTCCCGTGAACAACGGTAGTGTAGGATTTCAGCACATGCGCTAGTCTACCCACTAAACCTCCCCCTTTTCGCCACGCAGGTATCCTGGGACTATCGTTAGATATTACTTCAGGATACCGGGCTATCCTCTTTCTTTAGTATCCGTGTGTTGTCTGTATTTCTTTATTGGAACTGCCTGTCCTCTTCTTTTATTTTCATAATTAGTTTTATAAAGTTTTACGTTTTCGGTCATTTCCCTCGTAACAGTTTCCAGTTTTGATCTGTTTCCCTAGTCTGTAACAAATTCTAACCGTTCTCTCTCCCATCTATTGCATATAAAGACTGTATGAGCAGGAGTATCGACCTCTCTACAGTAAAGACATATCTCATCTGTCGCTCTCCCAATACGAAATGTGTATGATCGGAATAAACCATGTCCCGTGAAAAACTGAGTTAGGTAATACTTTGTCATTTTATGTCGACATTCTAGCGACGATTTTATGTCTGGGATTAATGTTTTGGTCCATTGTGCCACATCTCTTGTATTCTCCCACCGTTTTTGCCATTGAGTAACTGATCTAGCCCTATCACGACCCTTAACTTCTTCTAGTATATCACGAACAATGTCATGTGTACGTAGGTCTATAGGCGTTACACCGGCGATAACTTGTAGAGCTTTTGTCGAAGTCGTTCTGTAAGTTGATGTGACTCTCAGCAACGTCTTCCTTTGAATTGTTCCCACCATTCTCCTGTATTTTTTAAGCTGCATTACGTTTCCCCATACCGGTGCCCCGTAGAGGCCTATTGATTGGATAACTCCTGCTAGGACTTTTCGTTTTACCGATGATGGTCCTCCTATATTCGGCAATATTTTCATTAGTTTTATTAAACTTTCGTCTGCCCTTTTAACTGTGCTTTTAATGTGTTCTGTAAAATTTAGTTTCTCTTCTATCCATATACCTAAATATTTAACCTGCTATTGAGGAATGATGACAAGACCGTCGATCATAAAACTAATATTTTCACTTGCTCTAGGCCCTTTCATAATTACCGCCTTTGTCTTATAAGGTGATAGGATCAGGAAATTGTCAGTACCGCCAGATCGTCTGCGTATGCAATAGTTCTGCAATTCTCCAGTAACTCGATTTGTAGAACACCGTCGTACAATACATTCCACAGCGTTAGTCCAAGGAACAAGCCCTGCGGAACCCCCATCGAGACTCCTAAGGCATTTTGTTTGTTTATTTAAATTTTTCTTCCACAAAAGTAGTTCACTAAATAGCCACTGATGCGCAGGCCTTCAATCTAGTTATTATTAGACTCCACTTAGCTGTGTTAAATGCATTCTTGACATCCAGCAATATAAGCACGCATCATTTCTTGTTGGTTCGCATAACCGCGTCTGTCAACCACATGATGGCCTGAATTGGGGACCGAACCTTCCGGAAGCCGAACTGAGTTTCTGATAGACCTCTGATTACCTCCTGCTCCTTCATAATCTGTTCTCTGATTAATGCTTCATATAGTTTTCCCATCGTATTCTAATAAACATATGGGCTTATTTGGTTGAAGCACTTTCTATGTTGTCCGTTTTAGCCTTAGGAATTAGCACCACTCTTGCACGTTTCCATTGCGGAGGAAATCACTGGAGTGCAAGCAAGTTATTCATTAAATTAAGAATTACATAATGTGCAGCTTGTACCGCTTCTTTAACGCCTTCTGGTCAAATATTGTCTATACCTGCGGCTTTTCCCACTTTCGGGCTGTTATTTGCAGTTGTCAATTCATCAACTGAGAAAGGAGTAACTTCCTGGATTACGTAGTTTCTGTCCCAGATATCTATTTCATTTGGAAAAAGCTCCCATATAATTTCCATTTTATTTTCTTTACTTATGTTGCAAAGCACCGCTTGAACATTTAAAAGTGCCATAGCCAGCTTGTATCATTGTCTCCAGATATCCTGTTCTAATTTATTACAGAGTTCTTTTCACATATTTATCAGTCGTTTTAGCTCTTTCCTAACGATCCTATATTGCAGTTGTAGCACCTCAGTTTCGTCATCCTGATTTCTTCTTGATCTTGTTAGCCTGCATCTAATTGCGTTACATTGGTTTCTTTTAAACTCTATGTCACTATTCCACCAGTAGGGCATCTGTCGTGTGTTATTTGTAGGCCTTAACTCACAGTTTGCTTAGGTGTTCTTGAGAATACAGATAATTGCATTTATGTCCGGTGCGGGGTGCTCATGGAGTTTAACTTGAAGTGTTTCTTTTAGTTTGGACTTGTCTAATGTCTTTTTGCCGCTTCTACTTTTCTGAATTTTGGTTTGTTTGTCATAATATCAAAGATTATATATCTAAGGAGGCTTAGTGATTCTTCAGTCGAAGTCCGCCAGTTCTTGATTTGTTTTATAATTTTAGTGGTAGCCATGGTCACATCAATAAAACTTTTGATTTTCCCCTGACAAAAGTAGGTATATTTCCTCTATTGATGACTGCAAGATCTAGAGTGGCAAACCATTCTGCTATGTATGCGCCCCGTGCGTCTGCAGTTGGAGATCTTCGTAATGAAGATTTTGCGTTAAAGTCTACCAATATAATAGCCTCCCTATGCTGAGCCATAATGCGTCCCATAATGTTATTAATATCCTTTTTATATATTTCATTAAGAAAAATATAATAGCAGTATATATAAAAAAAATTTAAAAGTAGACATACAGCTCCATTAAGTTTGATAAAATCTACAACTCCTATGTTTTTTCTGCGACAAAAAAGTCCTACATACTTCCTATTTTCTCCGATCTATGCAGCTTTTTTAAGAATGTTCTTATTGGGTTCGCTAGTTAGAATTAAGTCGATGTTTTCCTTGTCTGCGGTAGCAAACGCTAGATCATGTGCAGCTCGCGCCCTTCCGAGATTTACCTGCAGTGCCTTTAAAGTGACTGCGTCATCCATTTCTGAAACTTAGTTAGGTTTAGCGATAGGCCCTCTCCTCTTATTTACCCCTACGGATTTTTCCTTAATTAACGCCCTAAATACAGGATATTTGATCGTTTCTGTGGCCTTTTATCTTACATGTCAAACAAGAAGGATTTTCTTTGCAATCACTTGACTTATGGGTTTCTTTACCACAGTTTTTACACAGATTCGCGTTATCTTCGCCTTTACACTTTTTCGTGTGATGTCCATATTCTAGGCATCTATAGCACCTCATAATGAAAAAACGTTGTCTTAGGCCGCAGTTTATCCAGCCTATTTTTATCCTACCATCATGTGTTATTCTTTTTGCGAGGTCCTTTTCTTGTATTGCTACCGTGGCAGCTTGTCCCCCGTTTCTGTTCGGTCTGACTTTACAGTTACAATTTTTTTATTTTCAGAGACTATTACTCTCGCTATTGATTCCCAGATTTATTTGACTTGCGTATCGCGTCTAGGTCGTTAATATGTATCAATGTTACTTGCTTATGCACTCTAATTTCGGTCGCATTCACTTTTTCTAAATCCAACCATACTTTCCGGTCCAGGTCTGAAGGTTCGCTTGGTTGGTTCCTTCGGCATTGTTCCCATCATTATATCATCTATGCTCCTACCACCGAAAACATGTTCGAAAATTTTTCTAGGATTCTCATTTTCCATACCGCCGTTGATAACCACGTGAATGCTTCTGGTTGGATGAATTTCTATAGCGTCTTTCAAGCTTCTCACCTGTGTGTATAATTTCTCTACACTTTTTGTTTCTTCTTGTATCATTCCCCATGGTACAGTGTACACAGCACGAAATTTTTCAGATTCTTCATTGTTTTTTTATTAACGGTTTTGGTTGAATTTAGGATAACATCAACTTTGTCGTCACTTTCTTTAAGTTGGCTAACTCGGGGAGAATCAGCTCTAGCGTTCTCATCGTTTTGTCCATTTTTAAGTTTTGCGGGTCTACAATTACAGCAATGTCACCTTCTTTATTAAGCGAAGACACATCTGTGTCGTCTATTTTTGTACATTTAAATACCTCTTCTGGCCAGGCTTCCTTTAATACTTGAGAGATTTCATTAAATCCTTTATCTTCCCTAAGAGTGTCTTTTGTTGTTTCAATCAAGACGTGTTTAGACATTTCTAGTTCCTTTTCCAATTCAGTTTCTGTTACTTGAGTGCCAATTATTGTAATCTCTCTTTTTGGCATAGATTCTACTTGTTTTTCGGGGCATGATTTTTTAGCCTGCATACCAGCATTTTCCGTATAGTCAGTAGCTTCATCGAGCCACGTATTAGATTCCTCGTTCTTTAGTTCTCTAGCACAGAGGCTCATAGTTTCAGAAAGATTTATCTGTTTAAATAACTTGTCCAAGTATTTTTTAAATACCTCCCTACTCCTTTTATTTTCTTTTTTATCCTTTTTAACGTGATACTTGTTATTTTATCCATTTGTTATAGTATTTTAAGATCAATTGATTTTGGGGGTGGGTCAGGTTATTAAATAACTCGTATTACCTTGAAAAAGAAGTTGGGGACCACTATATTTAAAACTTACTATACTTGACTATAGATTAATAATAAAAATATAGAAAATCACTAACCATTAAGATATTATATTTTAACAAAGTTTTAGATAAGGTAGTAACAAATTCTAATTCACAGAGATTTACTTAATTCAAAGGACCCCGCAGACTTTCAATGGAAATTGGGTTTCATCGAAATTGTCCCATTTTTTGTAGGGAGCGAGCTTTTGACATCCTGACCAAAAGTCCTTATGGGTGGAACAAAATCCTATGTAAGGATTTTGAGTTATTTGCAATAGAAGGCCTCGATTTTGACGAACCTCAAAAATCGTAGACACCGGGAAACAACACATACAAAAAGGTTAGAGTCTTTATTTTTTCAAAGTCTTGGACCAAAAAGTTATTCCAGAATGATTAGCAGTCATTGATGGAGACGCTGTGTATGAGTGCCCATCATTAGGCAACTCACAGGATGGTCCTGAATACTTTCGGAAAAAAATTGACCTTTTAACCAAACTTTTCTAAGTGTGATTTCCTGGATGAGTCGGCTCCGGAAAAGTTGGACTCACTCATGCCCATCAAGGGTATGGGCCCATGAGTTATCGGCCAAAAAAGGTCCCATTTGGCCGATACTCGAGAAGTGTGAAAACGGGGCGGAAAACTCATACAACGATGCTAATATGATCACGTTTAGACGGCTTTGGGCCAAAAAGTCGAACATGTTCAGTATGGTTGAAAGGTCAAGTATTTCCTAATAGTGTTCGTGACCATCATAAGAGTTGCCTAATGATGGGCACTCAAGCCCGGCATCTCCAGCAAACCCTGCTGGGCATTGTCAAATGACTTTTTGCCTAGATGATTTATTTAAAGAAAACTTATCTGTTGTAACAGGAGATGGTATATAAGGAGTGATGTATGGAATTCTAGGCCTTTTTCAAAAGGATTCTTATTCTCAATTCTGGACTTGAATGATCTTCTATAGGTGAACCAAACTTCGGTCTTCAGATGGCACCAAACTCTTAGGTATAAATCTCAATAAACTTAAATCTTCATAAACTTCTTGATATAAACCGTCTAGATATAACCAAGCTAAAAGGAAAAGGTAAAAATGTTAAGAAAGGAAATAGGAAATTTGCACAGGACCCAGATAAAATGCTTTAACTAATAATTGAACAATTTAAAACTATTAACTGAATAATTTCGCAGAGACTAAAATTAATATGAAAAGGAAAAATCTTATTTAACATATTAAACATAGAAGAGCATAATATCTTACTCCAAACAAAATAATATATAAAATTATATAAAACGTGTTATCATGTGTGTTATTCATGTGTTGAGGTTATGTACAATATTTGACATTTTAATTATGAAATCTTTGTACAAAATATATACTTTCAACAATATATCGGTATTCAAACTTGCCTTACAAAATCAGAATATTAAAACACAATTAGTATATCAGATATCCAAGATAATTTAAAATTTAAATCAACTTGATTCGTTGACAGATACAAATCGAATGAATTAGGAACTTCTGACACAAGGCATAAACAACAAATGACATTTGAGTAGAGATGTGTGTGTCAAAATAACGAAAATGGTTCCAACCGTTACACCTTGTCCATATTCTAATAAAGAAGTTGATGGTGGTCCTGCAATTAAATACACTGTCATACGCACAACTTGATATAAAATAAAAACCCCAATTAATTTTTTTCTATTTTTGCAAATAAACTGTAGTGGAATAAACAAATGGCAGTCATTTGTATTTTATCGAATATCTTGGAAACCGGCCTGGATATATCATTTTGAAAACAGATTTGGCTTCGAAATACGCAACTTTTCCTCATTTAACCAACTTTGTGTTACCAACGGTTTACGAGATACATGTCAAGGAAAACCATATGTCTAGATACACTATGGCCCAAATTAAACGTGTTTAATTTTTAACCATTATTAGCTTTTTATATGTGTGTGTTATGTACTTGTTATTAATTTTTAAAGGGATGGTGATATATCTAAGATGTCCAATTTTGGTTGAAAAATTTTGGATTGGACTGGACCTACAGAAAACTTTTTCTAATTTTTTTCTTTCGATAGATAAACTTTTAGAATTATAATAATAATAATAATAATTTGTTCACAACGATCCAATAATTGCAAAAATATTAGATAAAATTAAAATAATCATTGCTGTGAATAAAATAGAAGGTGGCCTAACGAAAATTTGAGTAATAATATCGTGGATTTTAAAAATTTTAGTGTGGAGGGGGATACTTTTTTTATTGTACGATCGTCACTTTAACCCTAAAGCAATGGAAACAATTAAAATAAGGTAATAAATTTAGAACCTGTTTGTTTGGACGTATACCCCCAAGCCGTGGAGGCATACATCAGGATTGATGTAGTTTTACTGCCGAATAAATCTTAACTTAGTTTGCAGCAGTAGCTTGGTCCATGTTCCTTTCAAGCAGCCATTCTTGATTTGGATTGTTTTGACCACTATCATGTCTACGTGTAAATTGGTTACATTTGGGTTTCTAAATTTATCCCCTTGATTATGTTTTAGTGAGGGAATCTTAAGCAAAAAACATAATTACAGAATATTTTTATAGGCAGGCTTTTAAAAATATCCACGCTATGTTAAAACCAAATGGACGAACTTTTAATGTGTTTCTTCCATTTCTTCCGACGGATTCCGTCTATAGAAAGCTCTGCAAACATGAAAAATGGGGAAAATATGGACACGAGCAAATGTTATCATCCTACAGTTCTGCAGCATCGCCAGAAAATTGCTATCAGCAGGCATTAGATAGATCAGGATTTAAGTATTATTTCTCAGTTGAAAAAACATCTTATACGTTTTCTAATGAAGAAGAATGGAAAGGTAGGTACACTTCAAAAGATTTATTCTTATTTTACAATGTTTTTAATGTTTTTAGGATTCTTTATTTCTATTAACACGGCGATTCCTAACATTCCTGATGATGAATTGGATGAATACAAAGAATTACTTTTTAACTTAATTAATAACGAATTATTAATTGATGGTAGTGTCAAGGGAAGTAAAATATATAACTTAGATTACTGTGTGATGTCTGCAAGTAAAATATCTAGTTAATACAACCAAATTATTCATGTTTTAATTTTACTTTATTTTAAATATTTGTGATTATTTGTTTAGGCTAAGCATATTTTCTACAACTGTTAAAACATTCATAATTAGCTGATTTTTGGTAATCATGCTTTTTGTCTACGAATAAAATATAATATTTCTATTATATCTACTGGCCTTTTAAAATTTAATAATTATTATTTGTTTAGCCCTGTAGATATAATAGTACATTTTTAACATTTCCTTTTACTTTGCAAAAAATGGTAAATTAGTTTTTTGAAAGAACAAATAAAATAATCATCCAATTTTTACTATTTACTTTCAACTATTTTAATACCGTATATTAGACCAGGCGCTAGAAATATTTGTGTACCTATGCAAAATACTTTTGTCGTATTCTGATAAATTATATATTCGATGTCATTTTGTGTTCCTAATTCAATTTTTACAAAACTGAAAAAACACTAACGGGAACATCATTTTCGGACCGGCTTTATCCTTATTCGGACTCATCAGGAAGAAATAAATATTCCCAAATCCAGTCCCTAATTGAGTCTACAGATGCGTTACATTCACTCGCCTACATTTTTGGAGGTTAAGTGAGAATAAGAAATTACATAGTAACGGTGTTTCCACTAGTAAGGATAATTAAAGCTCCCTTGTAGTATCCAGTTTAAAAACTAGATCAACATTTAAATCAGGAAAATAATTCTAAATTCAAATGTAACGTCTTGGTTATTTTTTTTTATTTATTGCATCCATTTAAAATTTCCAAATACCAGAATATAACATTTTGGAAACAAAACTAGTAGTGTTTAGGTCAAAATGGCTGCACGCTATCAGAGACGTTCAGAAGTCTATTAGCGTTTTCCATTGGAAAGTTCAGTGCGATCTGAGTGTATTCTTACTTTCTTCTTTTCCATATCGATAAACAAGGATACAAATATACTCAGTGAGTACTGCCAGTGCTAATGGAAAACGCCATTAGTCTGTCATCTATCCACATTCCAGACCGGATCGGTACAAGCATAAAGCAGGTATAAAAACGTAAAAATGTACACTCACTTATGCCCACTGGTATTGGTTCATTCTGTTAATGAAATATCAAATTTTTCTCGAGAGCGATATTGTGCTTTGTGTGAAGAAAATATCTGGAAAGATATCGGACCAAAATGTATATATTAAAATAAAATAATTTAATTTATCTTTATTGTGGACAGTTTATTGAATTTATATGGTGATATATTATGTGCGTTAAATTAGGGGATGTTCCTTTTTTATCATAAAATACAATTATATACGGATCACATTTATTATGGGATAATATATCCTACCATTAATAAAGTTAAATATAAACAGAATTGATGTTTATTTCACAATATAAGCACTCTGTAATCACACACTTAATTATTGCATATACTCAACACACCTTTTTTTCATTAGATTTTTAAACTAAATTAATCAAGGTTTTGAAGTTACTTGGAGTGATTATATAAATTAATACATTGGTAGGATGGTAAGTTAGTAAAGATTCATATGTAGATGTTTTGTGTTTAGGTATCACTAAGTATTACTTGTTTGGTAATTCTAAGGTACGTCTTAAAAATACAGATCAAAAAGGGGAGATCTAAGATAATGTGATTTAACGATCCAACTTCTCCACACTCGGAAAATGGGCCATCTTTAATTCCAATTCGAAATAGGTGATATGGGGTTAGACAACGGCCAGTTCTTATCCGTATGATTGTGGAAAGGTACCTACTTCATTATATTGTTTACTATTAAACCACGGAGTTTTGGGTGTTTCAGGGACCACTTGGAAGTAAAAAGATGTTTTCTTTTAGTGAATTCCATTGTTGAAGCCATTTGTTCCAAATTTCTTGTTTGATGAAGGATAAAGAGTTAGACTTATTAGGTTTAATATTTACAGGAATTTTAAGGATTCTTTCTATATTTGCTAATTGGTCGGCTTTATGGTTGCCAATAATGCCGGAGTGCCGTGGAATCCATGCCAAAGTGATGTGTATATTATTCATATTAGCAAATAAGATACCTTGTTTTGTAAGAAAGGATCAATGATCAGTTTCTGTAGAGAATTTCATATTTCTAATTTTTTGTAAAGCAGATTTGGAGTCCGAGAAAATATACTGAATTCAAGATATTTTTTTCGAAAATGATTTGCAAGGCATGGTTAATTGCAATAATTTCTGTAGTACATATATGTGTATGTTGAGATAGTCTGCTTGATAACACGTAATTGGGGTCTGGAGAAAATACTCCGAAGCCTGAATTATTAGAAGGTCTCACAGATCCGTCGATGAAGAATTTTGTGTAACCGGTTAGCTTGTTTGTCAGTAAAAATGGATAAGCCATAAGTGTCATTCCTAATTAATCTAAGATGTAAAACTAGAATTGAAGAGAAATGGATGGCCAATTCAAATTCATGGCATGGTAGCAATTTATTAGAATACATATTTGGAAGGAACTCTTTCATTTGGTTTATTAAACTTAATAATACTGGAGTGTCAGTTGCCTTTTTGTAAACATTTCTTCCTTTATTTAGTGTTGCTAAAGGTTTTAACAAATTAATGACAGGGTTATTTCCCCATAACTTTAAGGGAATATCCCCACTCTCTGCTTGCAAAGCATAAATTGGGGTTGATTTCATACAACCAGTGATGACACGTAAGCTCTGATATTGTCACAATTATTCCTTAAATTGAATTAATATTTTCATTCGGCTCAGTAAATAATTTAACATCCTGCATGTTAAATTATTTCTGAATAGTAGGTCAATTTCGAAATACTTTTAAATCGTAGAGAATGCATTTCATAGTTACAAAACAATTAAGTTAAAAACTAATGAACTTTGCACTGACTCGAGGATTTTGGAAGCATTGCGAAATCGAACCTAGTCGGTTTTTTTTTAGTCGGTTAGGAGAGTTTTGCGGGACAGCGAAAAAGGTGGTCGCGATCGATCACTGGGGAAATAACTCAGACATGGCGAAATTACCTGGCATCCATAATCTATATGACTTGATAGCGTTGTGTATTATGCGAAGGATTTTTGGATCACTGCCCCACACACGTACCAGAAAGAGCTCGTATGACATTTAAACCTCTGTTAATTTTTTGCTCAATGTAATTTATATGTGCATTCCATTTTAAATGTTTATGAATGTAAACGCCTAAATATTTAAATGAATCTGACCAGTGAATGTTTGTGTCAATAAATTTAATTTTTGGGAGGATTAATTTAACACGACCTTAAAAAAAAAGGATAGCCGACGATTTAGTTACAGACAATTTGAAATTGTGCTCATCCAGCCAATCTTTAAAAGCAATAATGAAAGAGTTTATTTCTATAATAATATTGAAGACATTCTCTCCACTAACCAAAATTACAATGTCATAAAGGTTTTTGGTATAATATTTAATAAAGATAATATATAGAAATTAAACAAAATAGGGTTAAGTGGAGATCCCTGAAAAAGTCCTTGTTTGGAAGTTCGTGGTCCATAAAATTTTACTTCTGACAGATGTTTTGTGTATGCAGACTAGAGATAAGGAGGCGAATTGGTATACTCGAAATACGGTCCCAAAAAACGAAGTCTAATTGAGCTTTTCTAATTCTCCGCAAGGGCGCTGGTGCTAGTACCGCTATTCAAAATACATGGCTTCTTATGGGAATTTAACATAATTTTGTTAAAATAATAAAAATAAACTTCTTTATTGCCAAATAAAGCAGAGAATATACTGTTGTATTTATTTATAAATAAGTATTGCATGTTTTAATTGATAAAATATTTAATTTTATCTATATAAAATGCAATTTAGGTAGTTATGATCCAATTCGAAAAAAATTGATAATGGTGAGATTTGGTAAGTACAATTTTGTTTCTAAATTTTTTGGAATTATACCTAAATATAGTAGCAAAATAAAACAAAAGATTTTTTATTGTTATAATACAGGGAGATTTGGGAATGTATATGATATTGCCACATCCTTTAATATCGGCTATCTCCTTTTTATTTTGCTAACAGTACCACCAGTAAAAACAGTCTCATAATATTTGGAAATATCTTTTAAAAGTGTAGGACAGCATCATCTCTTGAAAGTGCTATCGGCTCTAGGAACGATATATATGCTGCCACTGTTCTAAGCGTTTAGGATTCTATAAAAAACATTTACAATGACAAAATTGGGGTTCAATAAAAAAATAACAGTAGCAACTTTTTATCTAACATTAAAACTCTATAAAAAAACAAATTTAAATTTAATGTATAATTATTGTTGTTTGTAAAATTTTATTTTATAGAAACTTGTAATAAAATAAACTACATTCCGTGATACGTGTTGTGACTAGTTTACAATAAATATTATATTTTGACATAAACACAGTATTTTACTTGCATTAGAAGCTTCAAAAAGACATTGAATTGATTTCTCCTTGTGTTTTATTTAGTTTTATATTTGATTTGCATCCTGTTTTACAATGTGGAACGAAGTAAATCTTGATTTAATATTTTTTGTTACTCATGTTATTTGTACTCAGGTACTTTTTTCACATTATTTTGATTCTTTCCACCAATTTTTAAAATAAATTACTTCATTTTACATTGACTAGAAAATCAACTTTAGTCACGTCCGTCCTGCCAACTACAGTTAATTAAAAAAGGACAGAAATGTAGTTTGCAAAGGTTTACTTTATTACAATTTATTTAACGAAACGAAAATGGATAATTACTTACGACCCGAGAGGTTTGAAGCAGATCCAAACTCTCCAAATTCTGCCAAGGAATGGAAACGTTGGTCGAAGACATTTCAAAATTTCTTAGGATCTGTTCCTAGTTCCGAAAAGGGTCTTGCTGACGAAGACAAACTACAACTGCTTTTAAACTACATTGGTTTGACCGTTTATGAATCAGTAAGCGAATGTTCTTCTTTCACTGAAGCTATAAAAATTCTTGGGAATACGTTTGTTAAGCAACCTAATGAAATATTCGCTAGACATTCATTAGTCAGCAGAAGACAGCAAGCAAATGAAAATATCGACCAGTGTCTGCTGTCTAACAGCGGCCAAAGTGCAGTGTCCGCAATTATTCAGTAACCTTATTCCAACTTATAAACCAATTGCCACAAAAGCACGTAGATATTCTGAAGATGATGTAAAATTAATTAAAGAAGAAGTAGGAAAACTGCTGAAGGAAGGTATTATAGAAGAAAGCGTATCTCCATGGCGGGCTCAGGTGCTTGTAGTCAAAAATGAATATCATAAAAAACGCATGGTGGTGAATTATTCTCAGACCATTAATAAATATTGACAAGGGGGTAGCCATGTGTCAGTTGAGGTAATTTTAAGGTGAAGGGGGAGAAAAAGTCCTTTATATCTCACAAGGAAAGTCAATGTTTAATTATTTAACAAAACATTGAGTGCGACCGGTTTCGAAGTGTCATCACTTCATCTTCAGGCTCGCCTAGTGGAAAGGAGAATATGTGGTGTAAGATGTGTTAACTTGGAGCAAACGATATATAAAATAGTAAAAAAGAGAAAACTCACCATACTCTCCATCCACTAGGGAATACTACAAAACAAGTTTCATCAAATGTGGGGTGAAATAAATTGTAAAATGAACAAAGTTTACAAGTAATAAAAGGTTAAAAATATTTGAAAAAAACAAATATTAGTCAATTTAAATAGTAAAAATTTAAAATATTCAAGACCATACAAAACAAATCACATACATTAAACAGATTAAAAGATAAGGCTTATTTTAAACAACCTTGTTGTTTTTTCAAAAAACTAACATTTTTGAAAGGAGACCTGTCAAGTTAAGGCCTCTACAGGTGGTGGCAAGTATTAACAAAAAAATGCTTGGGTAAACCCATGACAGGGTATAGGTAATAAGATGTAAACCATGAGTAAAGAAATATTTATTATTTATTATATAAGATTTGGGCCATGAACCAATCACCAAGTGTATGTGATGTTGTAGGAAGAAGAAAGAAGAAGAAATGACTGGGTTAACTGTTGTGAAGCAACTGAAGATCAAATGCCATTTCACTTAATAAAAACTTAGAACTACTAGCAGTAGAAGCAGAGTCCATTTTACAAAACTTTGAAATTGACAATAAAGAAGATCTTAGATGTGGATTAGTTAACATATTCAAAAAAGAAAAAGAAACGTTATTAAATAATCTCTCTTCAAGAGGCACTTTTAATGATAATTTAATTAAAAACATTAATACAAAGATTAAAAATAAAGATCTAATATTGACAAAAGCAGATAAAGGCAATTGTCTATTAATTCTGAACAAATTTGATTACTTGTCTAAAGTTTACAACTTTTTGAACAATAACAGTTTCGTTATAATCACTAACCCCTTAAATAAGTATAATACCAAATTTAAAACTACCCTTAAAAATTGTACACATTTGATCAATGATTCCTTGTTTAATAAATTCAAACCAGATCACAAATTAATACCTAGGCTATATGGCCTTCTCAAAATCCACAAATCTGACAATTTTGATGACATACCAATCCGCCCTGTCGTGTCATATATAAATTCACCAACATACATACATCAAACTGGTTGAATGACATACTCAAAATCCATTATAAAGATCACTTTACACATACAGTCAAAAATAGTGTACAACTTGTAAACAACATCAAAAATGTTCACATTAATGATACAGATTCTTTGATCTCTTTAGATGTATCAAACTTATTCACAAATATTCCTATACCAGAGGTTCTAGGTTTTGTTGAATCACATTTGTCAAGTTCGAATATGTCTGATATTGAACTAGTAGAATTTTTGAACCTTCTCAAGGTTTGCTTAGAACAAAACTTTTTTTCATTCAACAATGAAATTTTTTCACAAACAAATGGACTTTCTATGGGATCTCCACTTAGCCCAATATTAGCAGACATATTTATGCACAATTTTGAAAAAGAAAAAATCCTTAAAAACAACCTTTTCCACTCAAATGTGAAATTCTATTATAGATATGTTGATGATATTTTGATTTTGTGGTCAGGTAACTTAGACTCATTAAATGACTTCTTGACTTATATTAATGACTTACATTCTAATATTAAATTCACATTAGAAATTGAAATAAACAAATCTATTAACTTCTTAGATCTTAAAATCTCACACAATAATAACAAGTTCAACTTTGACATCTATAGAAAGCCAACACATACAGGCACAGTAATAGACAATACCTCTAACCATCCAGCAACACATAAATTGGCTGCCTTTAATTGCTACTTAGAGAGGCTATTAAACGTTCCTCTGTCTACGGAAAACTTTAATAAGGAACTAAATATAATTAAAACTATTGCTATAGATCACAACTTTGAACTAGATATTATTGATAAAATGCTAACACATAAACAAAATAAAATTCAACAAAACTTAGTTTATATTAACAATCCTAATATAGTACATGAACTAACCACCAGTAAGAAATACATTTCTCTTACCTTTATTGGAAAAGCATCCTATAAAGTGGCAAGCTTACTTAAAGACCACTTTAAAGTATCTTTCAGAACCCCCTCCTCATTACATAAGTTATTTGTTCATAATAAAGATAAATTAGATCCCTTTGACTTATCTGGAATTTATAAATTAACTTGTAAATCTTGCCATTCTTTCTATGTGGGACGCACATTTCGAAATTTCAAGATCCGTTTAAAAGAACATTTGCGTTGTCTTAACCAAAATACAACAGGTTTTTCACATTTTGCCAACCACCTACTGGACTCAAATCACGACTTCGATTCAACTGAAGGTTTCGAAATCCTACATAGTTCCTACCATAGATTTACTCTTAATAGCTTCGAAAGCCTCGAGATATTGAGAAATTTAAAATTAAATCCTGTTGGTTGCTTAAATGCCCAGATAATGTCAGAAACTCCTCCTGTTTTCTCAACACTAATCTAAATTTATCGTTCTAACTTCCTTTTTAACCTCCCCCTTTATTTCTATTCACATATTTTCTTGCAAGGGGTACATTTCAGTAAGTAATTTTTTCCCACAAGAAACCAACGAGCATGTTTAAAGATTAGGTTAGATTGTGTGATATTCCATCCGTCATTTTCTTCTTTTCTTCTTTTATTCTTCAGTTGCTTCACAACAGTTAACCCAGTCATTTCTTCTTCTTTCTTCTTCCTACAACATCACATACACTTGGTGATTGGTTCATGGCCCAAATCTTATATAATAAATAATAAATATTTCTTCACTCATGGTTTACATCTTATTACCTATACCCTGTCATGGGTTTACCCAAGAATTTTTTTGTTAATACTTTCCACCACCTGTAGAGGCCTTAACTTGACAGGTCTCCTTTCAAAAATGTTAGTTTTTTGAAAAAACAACAAGGTTGTTTAAAATAAGCCTTATCTTTTAATCTGTTTAATGTATGTGATTTGTTTTGTATGGTCTTGAATATTTTAAATTTTTACTATTTCAATTGACTAATATTTGTTTTTTCAAATATTTTTAACCTTTTATTACTTGTAAACTTTGTTCATTTTACAATTTATTTCACCCCACATTTGATGAAACTTGTTTTGTAGTATTCCCTAGTGGATGGAGAGTATGGTGAGTTTTCTCTTTTTTACTATTTTATATATCGTTAGCTCCAAGTTAACACACCTTACACCACATATTCTCCTTTCCACTAGGCGAGCCTGAAGATGAAGTGATGACACTTCGAAACCGGTCGCACTCAATGTTTTGTTAAATAATTAAACATTGACTTTCCTTGTGAGATATAAAGGACTTTTTCTCACCCTTCACCTTAACATTAATAAATATACTCTTCTTGATGCTTTTCCTCTACAAAATATCGAGAAGCTCGTTACAGATGTCGCAAATTATGAGGTATTTAGTACCATTGATTTAAAAAGTGCTTACCACCAGATAGCTATCCAAGAGCACAAGAAACCCTTTACAGTTTTTAAGGCTTGTGGTAAACTTTCTCAATCTTGTCAAATACCCTTTGGAGTTACCAATGGTGTATCTTGTTTCCAACGGGTAATGGATGAAATCATTACGAAAGAAAAATTAAAAGGAGTTTATGCGTACCTTGATGACGTTACTGTTTGTGGAGAGAATCAAGTTTTACATGACAAAAATTTGAAAAATTTTATGGACGTTGTTCAAAGATATGGGCTAACACTCAATGAAAATAAATGCCAATTTTCCAAAAGGATCATTAATTTCTTAGGGTACTTAATTGAAAAGAAAACACTTGGACCAGACCCGGAACATTTAAAACCATTGCTAAATATTAGTCCACCAACTGATAAAGCAACATTACGCCGAGTGATAGGTATGTTTGCACACTATTCGAAATGGATACCCAAATTTTTACATAAAATTCATAGCCTTACTAATTGTGTCACCTTTCCTTTACCTGCCAATGTGCTTCAAGATTTTGAAAATTTAAAGAGTGATATTGCCAAGTCATTCCTTGTTACAATTGATAAGACCGAGGTACTAATAGTAGAGACAGATGCTTCCGAATATGCAATTGTGGCTACATTAAGCCAAATTGGAAGACCAACTGCATTTTTCACAAGAACACTTTCGGATTCTGAGCAGAGACACTCGGCAGTTAAAAAGGAAGCCTATGCAATAGTGGTGGCACTAAGAAAAAGGAAACATTTTTTGATAGGTCGTCATTTCAAGCTAATTACAGATCAGGAATCTGTATCATTTATGTTTGATAAGCACTCAAGTAAAATTAAAAACGAAAAGATTATGCAATGGCGCTTAGATTTATCATGCTATAGTTATGACATCATATATCGTCCAGGAAGGGAGAATATCGTGAGTGACTACTTCTCTCGAGTCTGTGGGGCCAGCAATAATAACAAGTTATTTGATATTCATCAATCTCTATGTCACCCGGAAATCACTCGAATGTATCACTTGGTACGGTCTCGAAACCTGCCGTATTCTCTAGAGGACATTAAACAAATAACTAAAGACTGTCCAGTTTATGCTGAGATTAAGCCGCGTTTTTACAAAAACCCTAATGCCCATCTTATTAAAGCTACGAGTGCCTTTGAACGATTAAACATTGACTTTAAAGGACCTTTATCTACAAACACTGCCAATAGATATATTCTTACTATTGTTAACGAGTATTCCCGATTTCCGTTTGCTTTCCCTTGCGCAAATATACATTCTTCTACTGTGAACCACTGTCTAAGCACTTTATTCCTTGTATTTGGGTTGCCATCATATATTCATTCGGACAAAGGAACTTCCTTTATTTCTAAAGTAACTTTCCGTCATTCTCATAATATATCGACGAGTAGAACTACCCCGTATAATCCAGAAGGCAATGGGCAGGTTAAACGATATAATGGTATAGTTTGGAAAATTATTAATTTAGCACTAAAAACCAGAAAACTACAACCTACCCAGTGAGAATTGGTGTTACCTGATGCTTTACACTCAATTCGATCTCTGTTATGCACCTCTATGAATTGTACACCACATGAACGGATGTTCATACACGATCGTAGAGCTTCCAACGGAATTTCCCTCCCAACTTGGTTATCATCATCTAACATAGTTTTAATGAGGAAAATTGTTCGTCAGAGTAAATATGAACCACTAGCAGAGGAGGTGGAAATGATCGAAACAAATCCTGACTATGCACTAGTACGGAACAGTACAGGAAAAGAATCTAGAGTCTCCATAAAACAGTTAGCTCCTGGAGGCGATAGAAGTTTGCTTCTCGACAAAGAAGGCAACAATGAAAACATTCCAAATCTTGACACTGTTGATGACACAATCCATGACACAATACCTCAAAATTCCGAAAATGAAGATGATCGAAATAATGATAATGAAAATATACTTAGAAGATCATCTAGAGTTCGTCGACCACCCCACTATTTCAGAGACTACACTCTGAAATAAAACTTGGGGAGAATGTCGTATATTTTATCTAGTTAGTTTGTATTCTTTTATTATCACATTGTATATTTGTTTATTTGTCAGTATATGCTACTTTGGCACTTTGTATTTGGCAAACATTTCGATAAATAAAGCCTATAGTTTGCAAAGGTTTATTTTATTACAGAATAATACATGATGTTAGGTTTATTTTAAAGTACAAACCGTACAAAATCTATAAATTTTAATACTGTCCGTTGTTCGTTCACCGTCATCGCAACTGTTTATATGAAGCATAGAAACGTATGATTTCTAATCAAACGTTTGATGACGGTGAATACGGCCTATGAAAGAACATGCAAACATAAATATGTCACTATTGTTTCGTTTTTATTTATTTATTTATTAAGTATACAGTTTTTGAGTATATTGATACATTTTCTCAGTAATTTTACTTTAATAAGTATACAAATTTACCTTAGTACTGAGACTATAAAGTTATAATACGGGATTCAAGATTAAAAAGAGTTTTTAGTGATGCCGGCGATATTATTCCGCAATCACTTAAAACAAAACCAGTGCAGTCTTATACTCTCCATTTAGTTAAAGAAATTTTTAAAAATGTAGGAGAATAATACATCAATCTTTCAATTTAAAACCGTGAAGAATTATTTATTTTATTGTAAATTGAAAATATATTATATTAGGGCTACCTATTTATAAAAATGATTGACATTGAAGAGAATAGTGATTTTTTATCAGAAAAAAGTGCTGTTTATCTGTAGTTCAAAAATTGTTCCAGCTGAACCTGCTCACAATTTCAGATTGCTACCTATGCATAACTTTGACCTGCGCATTAAGTTGTTCGTGTACGATTCAGGAAGGGTACATAGACACTCAATCATTCAACAGCGCCCGCACTATATCTTTTAATATGAAAAAAACTATATAAATATTTTTTTATTAGCATATTTATCCAGGTTGTCAGTCTACAATTCATAAAGTAATTAAACAGTAAAATTAAAAGTACCATCATGGCTGCTTTTGTATTACCAGAGTTGTACAAAGAAAGTTCCGATATCACTTACGTCGGTGCTCAATATATGTTAGAAAAATATAAAAATCTGATTAAATGGAAAGAAGACGCATCGATTTTCGAATTTGGCGTTGGTGATGGCAGCCATTCTAGACAACTTCTGTGGCCATTATTTCCTAGAAAATATAAAGAATTTATAGCTACTGATCTATCAAAAACGATGGTCGATTTTGCCAAAAATAATCAATCGGCTTCAAGAGCAAAAATTTGTAATTTCGATATTACTTGCGAAAATGTCCCATACGATTATAGATCTAGATTTGATAACATTTTCAGCATATTTACTATGATGTTGGTGAGAAATCCGGAGTAAGTACCATGGACTTTTAAATATAACATTCATAACATCGTTAACATTGACATCATAACATTCTCATTATTATTTTCCTATTTTTTTTTAAGACAGGCTTTCAAAAATATTCACACAATGTTAAAATCAAATGGGCAAACATTCAATATATTTCCATTAACCCTTCCAACCGACGACATCTATATGAAACTTTCCCATCATGCAAAATGGGGAAAATATGATCACAAAGTAATGGTTACGCCTTATAGTTCTCAATCACATCCACAAGAATGTTATGAAAAAGCTCTAAGGGATGCAGGATTCAGGAACTATCATTATATGATCCAAAATTTTTGCTACATGTTTAAGAATGAAAAAGAATGGAAAGGTAAGAATACAACTTTCGGTATATAGATATTAGTGCTAATTGTCGGCATTTTTAAATGAATACAATTATTATTTTTAAAAATATAACATGAATAACATTATGATAATCTAAAGCATTGTTTAAGCAAAGAAAATTTGAATGATGTAATTAATACGGCTGAACCACAAAAAGCATACGATTTATTTTTTAATAAGCTAAATCAACAAATTCAAAAATGTATCAAATCTACAATTAAAACAAAAAATATAGTTAAACTAAAACCATGGATAACAACATGTTTAGTACTTTCAATAAAAAAAGAGACACTCTAAAAAAAACTAACAAAAAAATACACTCTAGAACTTGAAAACCAGTATAAAAATTACAGAAACAAACTTCATTCCTTAATAAGAAAAACAAAAAATGACTATTATCAAAATAAAATTACACAAGCAGGAAACGATTATAAAAAAATATGGAAAATCATTAATGACATAACAGGTAGTACAAAAAAAAAACTAAGCAAATTAAAAACATATCTATAAAATCAGAAAATAATGATAATATAAACAATAAAAAAGAAAAAGCTGAAGAGTTTAATATTTTTTTACAAATTTAGGTGAAAATATGGCAAATATAGTTCAAAATAATATATTCTTTAAACCCGTAACAAAAAATAACTATTTTAATAAGCAAATTAAAAAATAGCTCCGCACATGGAGCAACTCAATAAAAAATATAAATGAATATATTATTCTTCCTGTAACGCATATCCTTAATATTTGCTTTCAGTCAGGAAAAATTCCAAGTCAATGGAAGGAATCAATTGTCACACCTGTATACAAATCCGGAGACCCTAGGAGCTTACAAATTATAGGCCAATTTCTGTTATCAACAACTTCGCTAAAATTTTTGAAAATGCAATAAAAAGTAGATTAATTAATTTTTTTCATAATTATAATGTTATTACAGATTGTCAATACGGTTTTATACAAAACTTAAGCACTGAAAATACGGTAGTTGATTTTTTGGAAAAGACGGTTAGCGCAGAAGATGAATCATTAAAATGTGCTGCAGTATTTCTTGATTTGGCCAAAGTATTTGATACCGTTTCCCATAACATTTTACTTCACAAACTTAGCATTAAGGATCCTGAGGGATTATTTATCTAACAGAACCCAGAGCGTAAAAATAGGCAACGTCGGAAGTTCTAAATCAGTAGTAAAGATGGGGGTCTCACATGGAACAGTATTGGGCCCAATTCTGTTTCTGGTCTACATGAACAACATTACACAAATTAATAACTTATCTGGGAATATCATATGCTATGCGAATGATACGGTAAATATTTTCGCTGGAAAAGAATTGAAAGAGGTTAAACTCACTGGAGAAACGGCCTTGAGAAAGATAAGTTTATGGTTAAATAACAATCTAGTAACTTTAAATGTTTTGAAAACAAAATGCATTAGTTTTAGTTCAACCATCGTTAACCAACCTATCAGCTTTTGTATAAAATTGCATAGTAGTGGCTGTCAAAAAAAAACGATTGTAACTGCCCCTTGATAGAAAAAGTTTCTCAAATTAAATACCTAGGTGTAATACTTGATCAATACATACGTTGGTCTGAACATATTGTCTATGTTAGTAATAGACTGAGAGCCCTAATGCACAAATTTTATGTTCTCCGGGATGTTCTTTCATAGAAAAATATAATGATACTTTATAACTCCCTGGTGAAATCCATATTAAGGTATTGCATAGTAGCATGGGGGTGAAGCATTTAACACCACTATTTTAAAAATTAAAAAAGATACTATTTTCTACAAATAAATTGTACGATGAATCGAACATACTAAACGTCAAATTACTTTTTTCTTATCAATGTATAATGAGAATATATATACCAATGCTGAAAATTTTACTCAAAAAAATACTCGCTTAACATGCTCAGTTGCTAATATGGGCTTTGATCGCGACGACCGAATCAAGAATTTCCTTAACGTGCCGTAACGAAAAAAAAACCTAACACCCCCTACTCCTACCGGCACAGCGGTGCGGCGTTAAACAATATTAACTTCTCATTTACTCAATAAAAGAAATCGAAAAATCGAAAAATCGAAAAATCGAAAAATCGAAAAATCGAAAAATCGAAAAATCGAAAAATCGAAAAATCGAAAAATCAAAAAATCGAAAAATCGAAAAATCGAAAAATCGAAAAATCGAAAAATCGAAAAATCGAAAAATCGAAAAATCGAAAAATCGAAAAATCGAAAAATCGAAAAATCGAAAAATCGAAAAATCGAAAAATCGAAAAATCGAAAAATCGAAAAATCGAAAAATCGAAAAATCGAAAAATCGAAAAATCGAAAAATCGAAAAATCGAAAAATCGAAAAATCGAAAAATCGAAAAATCGAAAAATCGAAAAATCGAAAAATCGAAAAATCGAAAAATCGAAAAATCGAAAAATCGAAAAATCGAAAAATCGAAAAATCGAAAAATCGAAAAATCGAAAAATCGAAAAATCGAAAAATCGAAAAATCGAAAAATCGAAAAATCGAAAAATCGAAAAATCGAAAAATCGAAAAATCGAAAAATCGAAAAATCGAAAAATCGAAAAATCGAAAAATCGAAAAATCGAAAAATCGAAAAATCGAAAAATCGAAAAATCGAAAAATCGAAAAATCGAAAAATCGAAAAATCGAAAAATCGAAAAATCGAAAAATCGAAAAATCGAAAAATCGAAAAATCGAAAAATCGAAAAATCGAAAAATCGAAAAATCGAAAAATCGAAAAATCGAAAAATCGAAAAATCGAAAAATCGAAAAATCGAAAAATCGAAAAATCGAAAAATCGAAAAATCGAAAAATCGAAAAATCGAAAAATCGAAAAATCGAAAAATCGAAAAATCGAAAAATCGAAAAATAGAAAAATCGAAAAATCGAAAAATCGAAAAATCGAAAAATCGAAAAATCGAAAAATCGAAAAATCGAAAAATCGAAAAATCGAAAAATCGAAAAATCGAAAAATCGAAAAATCGAAAAATCGAAAAATCGAAAAATCGAAAAATCGAAAAATCGAAAAATCGAAAAATCGAAAAATCGAAAAATCGAAAAATCGAAAAATCGAAAAATCGAAAAATCGAAAAATCGAAAAATCGAAAAATCGAAAAATCGAAAAATCGAAAAATCGAAAAATCGAAAAATCGAAAAATCGAAAAATCGAAAAATCGAAAAATCGAAAAATCGAAAAATCGAAAAATCGAAAAATCGAAAAATCGAAAAATCGAAAAATCGAAAAATCGAAAAATCGAAAAATCGAAAAATCGAAAAATCGAAAAATCGAAAAATCGAAAAATCGAAAAATCGAAAAATCGAAAAATCGAAAAATCGAAAAATCGAAAAATCGAAAAATCGAAAAATCGAAAAATCGAAAAATCGAAAAATCGAAAAATCGAAAAATCGAAAAATCGAAAAATCGAAAAATCGAAAAATCGAAAAATCGAAAAATCGAAAAATCGAAAAATCGAAAAATCGAAAAATCGAAAAATCGAAAAATCGAAAAATCGAAAAATCGAAAAATCGAAAAATCGAAAAATCGAAAAATCGAAAAAATCGAAAAATCGAAAAATCGAAAAATCGAAAAATCGAAAAATCGAAAAATCGAAAAATCGAAAAATCGAAAAATCGAAAAATCGAAAAATCGAAAAATCGAAAAATCGAAAAATCGAAAAATCGAAAAATCGAAAAATCGAAAAATCGAAAAATCGAAAAATCGAAAAATCGAAAAATCGAAAAATCGAAAAATCGAAAAATCGAAAAATCGAAAAATCGAAAAATCGAAAAATCGAAAAATCGAAAAATCGAAAAATCGAAAAATCGAAAAATCGAAAAATCGAAAAATCGAAAAATCGAAAAATCGAAAAATCGAAAAATCGAAAAATCGAAAAATCGAAAAATCGAAAAATCGAAAAATCGAAAAATCGAAAAATCGAAAAATCGAAAAATCGAAAAATCGAAAAATCGAAAAATCGAAAAATCGAAAAATCGAAAAATCGAAAAATCGAAAAATCGAAAAATCGAAAAATCGAAAAATCGAAAAATCGAAAAATCGAAAAATCGAAAAATCGAAAAATCGAAAAATCGAAAAATCGAAAAATCGAAAAATCGAAAAATCGAAAAATCGAAAAATCGAAAAAATCGAAAAATCGAAAAATCGAAAAATCGAAAAATCGAAAAATCGAAAAATCGAAAAATCGAAAAATCGAAAAATCGAAAAATCGAAAAATCGAAAAATCGAAAAATCGAAAAATCGAAAAATCGAAAAATCGAAAAATCGAAAAATCGAAAAATCGAAAAATCGAAAAATCGAAAAATCGAAAAATCGAAAAATCGAAAAATCGAAAAATCGAAAAATCGAAAAATCGAAAAATCGAAAAATCGAAAAATCGAAAAATCGAAAAATCGAAAAATCGAAAAATCGAAAAATCGAAAAATCGAAAAATCGAAAAATCGAAAAATCGAAAAATCGAAAAATCGAAAAATCGAAAAATCGAAAAATCGAAAAATCGAAAAATCGAAAAATCAAAAAATCGAAAAATCGAAAAATCGAAAAATCGAAAAATCGAAAAATCGAAAAATCGAAAAATCGAAAAATCGAAAAATCGAAAAATCGAAAAATCGAAAAATCGAAAAATCGAAAAATCGAAAAATCGAAAAATCGAAAAATCGAAAAATCGAAAAATCGAAAAATCGAAAAATCGAAAAATCGAAAAATCGAAAAATCGAAAAATCGAAAAATCGAAAAATCGAAAAATCGAAAAATCGAAAAATCGAAAAAAAAATTCCGTAACGAAAATGAATCTTACATACCACAGTGGTGCGGCGTTGAAAGCCGTGCGTCATCTAACGTCGGCAGACTTCGGCACCGTGTTTGTATGCGTACGACTATACGTCTAGTCGTACGCGTGTAGACTAGCTGCTAACTGCTCATAACTGATTCTATCTCTTTGTAAATGAATAATGATCCACAATAATCCACAACAAAATATGGGACCACCATTGACGCGGTATTTTCCAGATATTTAGATGACATCAAATCTCAAACTTATGTTTCTTATTTCAGTTACCATAAACCTATAGTTTCAATGATAAAAATTCCTGAATAACCTACATGTATTGTAAGATAATAAAAATATTTTAAACAATATTAACTTCTCCTTTACTCAATAAAAGAAAAAAAAATGTTTTCTTATCGGTCACCACGCTCAAAAAGAAAGAAATTAAATTAATATCAAAGAAAAAATACTGCATAAATAACATAAATAAATAATTATAATTGCATAAGTTGATAAAAAATGCTATGCAATAGCTTTACCGCGGCAGTCCCCGAGTGCCACACGTATTTTTTAATATAATTCCGATACACCTCAGTCAAATAATCAAAACAAAAAAGTTTAAAATTGAAATAAAAAATATTTATTAACAAATAAAAAAAAATTACGATCTAATGATATGATATGGTATAAATAAAAAAACATATCAAAAGCCAAAAGGCACTGGCGTTTCGTCGTTTTTGTCTACTTTTCTGTCTATTCTGTCGAATTTCTTCGTCCCTTGCTATTGTTTTTATATATTGTATCTTTTGTTAAGTGATAAATAATTATATCTAAAATTCAATACCTGTCTCTCAAAAAAATATTTACATAAATAGAGTCATCTGATTGATCAGAAGCAAAACAGCCAAAAATGCCTAGGTTCGATGCTCAATCAGATGTCTTTAAAGAACTTTTTTTTTATATAACTATTTTTTTTTTAATAAAAGGTAATGTATTTAAATATTTAAAAAATAAATTTCATTTGATTAGTCTCCAAAATTTTGGGACATAGCTTAACTATAGACTGCTAAAAATAAGATAATTTATCCCAACTTACCTATAACCAAAATTGACTGGTCGGTAGAAACAATATAATTTTGATATAAAAATAATTTCCCACATAAAAAAGATAGGCTGTGGTCGATTTTTATGATTGTTGGTATGTCATTGAACAATTTTTATACAGGGTTGGGCAAAATTGGAGGAACACCCGAATTGTGGCTTCATTAACCCTTATAAAGTTTTTTGTATATATAATGCACTATTTACTGACGCTTGGGGAGTTTTATTATCTGTAATTTTTTTCAAGATGACGTCATCGCAAGAAATTTTAAATGAATCACCACATATTTATATTTTTTACGGATAGATTTTTTCTTAAATCCACCAATGTAGGGTTTGAGGGTCTCTTAGTTCATAATAAAATAGAGTGTACACATTTAATTAAAAGAAAATAATAATTACTTTATCGAAGTACACAAATCTTTTAAAGTAAGTATTCAAAGTGAAAGCCTCCAATTGCCTGACAATATTGCCGCGTTTAGGGTTTTTATGTTTCCCTAAACGAGCTGAGGGGTTAATTATAGCTAGATGGTAGAACTACTTTAATAAAACATAATAATAATAATAATAATAATAATAATAATTGAGAATATTTATTTAATAAGTAAATGATTTAGTTTAAAACAGGAAAAAGACAATCTCCATTGAATAATGATAAAAATAACAAATTAATTAGGTACTCACCAAGGGTACACCATTTTAAGAGGGATGGTGCTTGTTTTGCTCTTTAAAACCAAGTGATTAATTATATTTAATATTTTATAAAGAAAGTTCGGGTTCATGCACTTTTGCTTGATCAGGTAATTCGTTGAACCGCGTTTACTGCTGTCTTTGCACCTTCAACGAATTTCCATAAAAGTATCAATTAATTAAGAAACTTGAATTTACACTTCCTCTTTAGAAATAATATCTTTAAATAAACTAAACAATGAATGTGACAAATGAAAATAATAATTTAATATGAGATAAATATTTTTTAATAAATGAATAATTATTTAACTATTTTACCTATAGTACATGAACCCTAAATACATTATTTGACAATATCCTAGTCTACCAACCAATGATCTTAAGGCATTTTGATAAATTTCAGGTGTTATTTCTTGAGCACCAATTTTTATTTTGTCTTCCAGCAAATGTGTTAGGTCTTTATAAACAACTGATTTCAAATGATCCCAAAGAATAAATCAAGTATGGATAAATCTAGTAACCGTACCGATCACTCAATATGTCCTCTTTCACCCACCCATCTCTACGGAAATATTGTGTTCATGTATTGCTACACTCTAGCACCATCTTGATGGAACCAAATTTCATCAGAAATTTATAGATGATTTCTATGATTTAGAAATAAACAAACTAACTCTGGAACTCTCTGCTCTTAAAGAAGTTGCAAATAAAGATTACCATACAGAGTTCCTCTCATGAAGAATGGTCCATTAACTGGGTCAACTTTCGTTTAGCCGAAATCAGTTACGTAAAAATTGTTGCCATGGCAACCGTTGCCATGGTAACCAGTAAACAAAAACCCAAATATCGTGGTAAGGAAATGCATAGTTGCCAAATTATAGATTATTTAATGTTCACTTTAGTTTAGACGAAATCAGTTATGAGAAACTCTTGCCTTAGAGACACTTGCCATGGTAACGACTAAACAAAAACCCAAATCCTGTGGTAAGAAAATGCATAGTTGGCAAGTTACAGGTCATTTAATTTTCACTTTAGTTTAGCTGAAATCGGTTATGGAGATGTCGTAATTTCGACTAAACAAAAACCTAAATCTAGTGGTGAGGAAATGCGTAGTTGCCCCTTATATTTAGATTAACTCTTAACACAATATTCTAATCTAAACTAAAGTGAAAATGAAACCATCTATAACTTGTCAACTAGGCATTTTCTCACTACGGGATTTGTTTAGTCATTAGCATGACAAACGTTTCCATGGCATCAGTTGCTCTATAAGAACACGCTACGTTCCTTTCGCCCACAACCTAACTACTACAGAGGAAAGCGAGCGAAGCGAGCGCGCCCGGCCGACGTTTCGAAATTCGCGCGCAAGAATTTCGAAAAGTCGGCTGGTCGTGCTCTTTTTCCACCTACATCATAAGATCACGTTACGCTCGTTTCACCCACCTACTAACCACTACTTGGCAACTACGCATTTCCTCACCACGAGATTTGGGTTTCTGTTTAGTCGTTAGCATAATAAGCGTTTCCATGGCAACAGTTTCTTTATAACTGATTTCGGCTAAACTAAAGTGAACATTAAATAATCTATAACTTGGCAACTACGCATTTCCTCACTGCCGGATTTGGATTTTTGTTTAGTCCTTATCATGACAAGCGTTTGCATGAAAACAGTTCTTCCGTAACTGATTTCGGCTAAACTAAAGTGAACACTAAATGATCTATAACTTGGCAAATACGCATTTCCCCACCACGAGATTTGTTTTTTTGTTTAGTCGGTAAGATGACAAGCGTGCCCAGTGCCCATGGCAACATATTTTGCATAACTTATTTCAGTTAAATGAAATTAAACAAAAACCGTAATCATCTACAACTTGGCAACTACGCATTTCCTCACCATAAGATTAGGGTTTTTGTTTACTCATAGCCATCACAATTGTTATTATGATAATAGTTTTTGCATAACAGACTTCGGCTAAACGAAAGTTGAGCCCAATAATTCTTCATCTAACTATCCCAGCCCAAACATTTAACTTTTGTGGATATTGGGATTATGTTCAGACTAATATAAGTAATTTTGTTTATTTAAAAAAGTCACCAAGATTCCACGGAAAAGAGAATATTGTTTTTCAACATATTATTTCCATTAATAACATCCATCATTTTCTGACAGAATTGCATTACTCTACCTGGGTAATTTTCATTCTTGGTGTACTTGCACTTTATAGGAATGAAGTTTTTGGTTCTTCCTGTACACTTAGAACGCACATTAAGTGCATTTTCCTCATCAATGCCTATCCCCTTCCGTCCAGATCTGGGATTGTTTTTCACACTTCGTTTTTTAGTGAACTTGCTCAAATTTCTGAATACTGTAGATTTAGAAATCGGGGAAATCCTAACAGAAAATGTTTTATTGAACAAATCACAAGCGCCTTACAGAGATCTCTTTCTGTCTCCAAATAATCATCATTATCATCAATAGTGTAATTCTTTCACATTCACTCAGTTTGTGATCCATGGTTTAAATTAATAAAAATTCTCAGTAGTATCAAATGTTGAGAGTTATTTATTGTCGCGTATTGGGCTAGTTTGGGCCAAATGAATAGACTTGTAATTAAACTTAACTTGCCTAATTGTCGCCATAAACAAGAATGATTTAAAGTTCACAGATTAATAAAAGGTGACCGATAATATTATAAAAAACCAAGTAAACAGTAACACAAAAACATTGGTAGATATTACTGTCAGAGATGTACAAGAATCGTATTAAAAAAACTGAGTGATTAATATTGAGATGTCAATATGACACTTATAATGTCGAAAACTGAAACCATGGCAAAACAATTTAAATTGGTACATTACAAGATAGTACATACAACTTTATGGATAGTTATTCATTAATTATTCAAAACAAGAAAAGATATATCTGAAAAAATATATAAATACATGGTGGTTCATTTAAAATTTTATCCGAATGTCTTGATAAATATAACAGATGACGAAAATCCCCAAGCATCATCTAAAGTGCATAAAGAATACGAAAAAAATTTCAGTACAATCCATAATTGAGCCCCAAACGTTCTGCCAATTTTGCCCAACCCTGTATATTAATCATAGAACTGAAATTAGGAGAATGGATTTGACGATTTAAGAAACGTTCTTACAAGGGGAATGAAATTAAGTTTTTTTTATTTTCCCAGTAGGTGCCAAAAGGGCCGTAACTGTAAAAATAATATAACCAAATGTTTCAGAAAAAATTATTTCTCTAAAAAACTGTTTTTCTTTTTTTAATCAAAACTGCATAGAAATATTTAAACATAATATGTATAGAGTGGATAAGGAGTTTTAAACTTTGTTCTTAAAATATGAAGATTTAACCCAAATCACTTAGAATATTGTTCCATACTGAGTTACATGGTGTTTATTTCCCATTAGTGGTCCTTCTATCCGAGGACCTCTTTGGTTTTTTGTTTGTCTTAAATCGCATTGATTGACCCCAAGTTCTTTCCTAAAAATTAAATAAAAAAACAAAATATGTGTTATTTCATAGAAGTGCAAAGCTTTTCTTGAATATAGATGTTGATTATTTTCTGTGATATTGTTACAAATGACGTATATACGTTATTTACATAGAATGTATAGGACAATCTTAAAACGAATATTTTCGAAATGTGGTCATTCGAACTCTTGTATTTTCGAAGTTTTATTATTCGAATTTTTATAGTTCGAACTATTTTCAAAATTTTATCATGTTCTGAATCAAACTTTTATTATTCGAACTTATTTAACTAACTCATTTTTTTACTATACATTTTAATTTTCAGATTTCATGTTTTCTGTCAACGCAGTGGCTGGCAATATTCCCGCTGAGGAAATCGAAGAATATAAAGAATATTTTTTTGAGCTAATTGATAAGGAAGTCTTACTTGAAGACAATAAAACTTTTGATAGTGAAGGTAGAAAATGTCGTTTTGTAAAACTAAGATTATCTCTTCTCGAGGCGATTAAAACGAGAGATTAGACAAACACATTCAGGGCCCAAAAATATATGTTCTTTATAGAAATATACATCAAGTGTTAAAAAATAGTTTAATAGCAAAGTTTGTAAAAAAGTTGAATGTCAACAATAATTTACAACAATTCTTGATATTCGATTGTATATAATACTGCCCCCCATGTAATGGATTTTATTATTTATTATTTATTATTAATTTCACATACCTGATGGTGAGGCTTAAGCCGAAGCTAGTTGAGTATCAATAATGTATAAACCTTTTTCTCACAATATATTGTGCTATGACTTTGAGTATGTTATTTCCTACACCTCTTAATTAACTTTATAAAATCATTAATTATTCATTATTCATTCATTCATTTATAAATAATTTAATAAATTAAAGTGATTAAAATATAAAAAGTTTATCATTTTATTTTTCAATTCATTTGACTTTTTTATCAACCTTGGGAAATCATTAAGTAATGTAGCCTTATAAAACTACACTAGACTGGTGATTAAAATATAAATAGTTTGTCATGTTATTTTTCAAATCAATTGACTTAAATTATACCTGTTTTTGATATAATTGTTTTTTCTTTTGTAATTCTAATTCAATGTCTATTTTGAAAACACATTTTCAACAAATTACAATTAAATTATATTATTGTTAGGTCATAACGCACTATTACGATTCTACATTAGGTATCAGTGATCGTTATCCATTTGCCATTTTAATATATCTCTAGTATATGTAGTAATTATTTCAAACATACAAATAAACCCAACTATTAGCTGAGTATTTTTATTTCTAATTGGTTCTGATAGCGTGTACTGAAAATACTCGAAATAATTCAGGATCTATTAGTACAAGTATTTTGCCCGTTATTAAAAGTATTGGAACATATTTTAGCTGGGCAAATAGAAAATATCTAAATAAATTTAATTTATTACCCACAAAACAATTCGAATTTTGCAGTGATCGCAGATAGGCCATTATCTTTGCTGATGTAGTTGATGATTTCATTTAGACTGAAGATATCAATAAAATAAGTATATTAGTATATTATTCCAAAGTTTTTGTTACATTAAATCATCAAATGCTGCTGATAATCATTCATTATTTAGTATAAAAAATCCTTTTTAAGCGATTGATATCAAATAGATGAAAATATGTAACAAGAAATGAAATTAAAGCTAGGAGTCTCTCAAGGCAGTATCCTTGGTCCACTATAATGCACTATGTACACTCTCAATAGTCTCCAATTTATTTAATAGCGATTTAAAAATTTTTGCTAAACTCTCATTTCATCACCTACTGAAATTAAATCCACCTAAATCATCTGCTTTACTATTATGTAAGGAACCTATAAGAATTAAAGTTCCAAACCAGATGCGGTTAAAAATAAATTCTAAAACTTTTCCTTTCAATTAAAATGGAAATACATAAACAAAAGTGCACTGCTTTGATTTTGCTTGATTTTTTTAAGGCATTTGATTCTTTTTGTCATGACATTTTGTCGGTTTCTCTTCTAATGCAATGGGCCATGTTCATATGTGAGATATGCTGTTTTATAAATTATATTGTAATAGTTAGTCCCTATACAAGTTATTCTAAATAGTCAGTTCGTTAAAAAAGCCAAAAGTTTTCAAATTAAGCCCAATTGAAATTTAAAATTTGAAATTATACGTCATCGCGAATAGACCAATCATCTTGTGTCGAAGTTTTTTTTGTTATACAAAACCAAGCCAACGAACAAACCGACACACAGAATGTCGAAGTGAACGCATATCTAAGTGGCATTAAAATTGACACCACCTAACACCTAACCTTAGTTTTTTATTTTGGTATAATTTTATTATTAATATGAATTTATCAGCTGGATTTATAAAAGCTGAATCATGTGTTTTACCCATTGTAAACGAAACTATGATTACCGAGATGATTACTGCATTTTTTAACAATACTTAGTTTACAAAAGACAGAAAGGTAAGACTTTATTTATAATTTGTTTTAATGGTAGGTAGTTACAGTTTATATGGAGCAATACACCTTATAGTAAAACATATTTATCTCAGGTTTTATTTTTAGATCTGCCAAGCAAGAATATGGAGATAATTACTTTTTCCATAAGAGAGAAGGAGACAAATTACACCTAAACATAAAGTAGGGCAAAAACCTTATGATGTGGTTGTTGTAATTAACAAAAATGAAATTTTTAGTGCACAATGCTTAGGATATGCTGCATCTCAAGGTTTGTAATATTTATTATGCTTTTTTGTTTTTATATCACATATAATAAACAGTGTATAAGGCCCTTTATTCCTATAAATATTTTTTTTCTAATTTTGACATATAAAGAGACATTTTTTGTAATCGCAGCAAGTGTTAAAATAATCTAGAAATAGATTTTGTTAGTACACCTAGTAATAATTATGATACTAAAGAATGCTGCAGAGCACCTATGAAATTTTGAGTTAAAACATATGCCATATTTTTAGGCTATTTTTATACCCTTTTCAAAAATTTTATGCTCCTCGTTTTGTGCAAAACTTAAAATGCACATGAAATATTATCATTTTTTTTTTCTAAAAAAAAAATGATATTTTTAAAAAATACATGGTGCTTGCTAACCTTCGAAAGAAACCAGCAGAGCAATTCGGTTTTTTAAAGCTTTTTTCTAAAATCCACACCCCATTTTTAGAATATTTTTAGACTCTTGAAATATTGTAAAACTTTACTAAAAAAAATTGCTATTTTTAAATAATACACGGTGCTTTGTTGGAACAAAGTCAGCAGGACACTTCAGTTTTTTAATTTGTTTTTTATATATAAAAACAACTAATTATAACACATGTTTAGGCTGTTTTAAAATCCTAACAATGTGGTAAGTATATTTGTTTTCAAAAAAAAAACTTTGAAATCAGCAAGGAATTGCGAATTTTTTTAAAAATGCTAAATTTCGAATATTTTATAATATTGTAGGAGCCAAAAAACGTGGTGTGGTTTAAAAAAAAAAAAACTGGGGTGCTCTGCTGGATTCGTTTGAAGCTAACAAAGCATCCCGTAATTTTTTATTTTGTAATACTCAATAGCCTAAAATGAGACATAGCTGTTTAAACAAAAAATTGTACTTTTAAAAATAGCAGTTTTTTTAGAAAAGCTCTCTATTTCAAAAATTTGAAAATGTGCTGAGATTGTTTTTTTTTAAGTTTTGAAAGTCCGAGGTTCTTTACTGGATTCGTTCTGCTCGTCTTGTTACATAAAATAAGGCATTTTGTAGCTGGTTATATAGTTATTTTGCAACTGCATATCTAACCCTTTTATTTTTTTCAGGTGGTTGCAAACATGTGGCTTCATAGAAAAAGTGAGGAACCATCTGTAACATCTACTCAGTGTTATTGGAAAGGCTCTAATTTATCAAAATGCGTAAATATTGATGTACACTTGGCTAGATTGTTAAAGAAACCTCTTCATCCACTACAGGAAATTAAATCAGTACTTTTATGTTCTTAGGATTTGTATATATATTTTTTATTTGTAAATACATTGTTGTTTACTTCATTTTTCTCATTTTTTATTAAAAGGTTAATAAATAAAATTTTCAGATTTTTATATTTTTGTTTGTAAACAATAATTGAAGAGTTTTTATTAAAAATCACCAATGTTAATAATAATAACTTAAGTCAATATTATTCTTTTTTAAAGCTACTATCAATAATGGTATTACTTTAGCTTGACCTATGATCAATTTTTAATTTTGTGATATATTTGGTCTGACAGAAAAAAATTATAACCCTTTGACATTGGTTGTTTTTACTTAGATTTTCATAAAAAATAAACGGAACTGCAAACATGTTTTACTATCGTAATAACGAATAGCAACATTCAATTTTTTTTTTCACATTTATCACTGTTGTCATTTTCGTAAAGGATTGATAAGAATGCACACTTTCTGGTTTTTTGAAAAAGGTAGCAAGATTTGTAATATTTTTAAATTTATCACCAGTGATACCACATGTAGTTACCCGATTTATTGGAATATATAGACTTTGTTACCACATTCAACTGAACTTGGTTGTTTTTAATATTTATCAGTGTGACATAGGCGTTTTTGTTAAAATATTTCATTTTAAACTGCTGTAAATAGGTACCTTTGGTTTGGTAGTTTTAGTCCCAAAAAAATCTATGCATATACAGGTACTCATTCCTCTTTGATTTGCTCGAAAAGTTAAAATTTTATAAAAAATTACATTGTCTGTTTAAAAACTCATTATAATCCCTGAAATGTGATAATTAGGTAAATTAAATTAAATTAAAAAACAATTAAAAAAAGATTATTAAATTAATATTTACTCTTACAAAATAGGTTCTTGTAAGTTAACAAGCAATTATGCAGATATTACTAAGTAAATGTACTTGCTTAAAATTCACCCAGAAATGTGGTTTTAACATGTTAAATTAACTAACCCTTCTTATAACTCTTTCCACATGTATTCTTAGAGATGCTATTGTTTTACTTAATTGTACATCTTCTTTTTTTCATTCTGTGATACACTAGGTGTGGCTTTACTAAAGTGCATCCCATGTTTTCAAGTAGCTGAATATTCTGAAACCCCTATCTGCCATTATATGGGATCCAGGAACCATTTTGTTTAAATACCCACATTTTTCTATCATATCTTTATCACTAGTTCTTCCACAAAATGATGAATAAATTGGGTATCTTCAATACTTTCAGGAGATTCTGCATTTTCTTCCAGAAGGGTTTTTAGGTTATACACCTAAGAATTTATAGTAGCCTCATTTTCAATTTCTTGAAGGGGACAATTATCAGAAATTGCTGCTACATCTTGATAATCCGGTAAATTTTTATTAAAAAGTTCACGAGAAACATCGATAGTGGAAGGTTGATTTTCTTCTTTCCAAATTTCTAGGAACACTAATTAATATTTTTGAAGATGAATGTGAATCATTATCACATTCTGGAACAAAACACTTTTTCGTAGTCATAATATTTATAAAAAGTACAAAATTAAACACTCAAATTTCAAATAAATTCTTGATCGAGGCACTATGATGACAGATGCCATACACAGTGCTGCCATTTTGTCATTTTCTGAATTATTAGGCGACTTTTAAAACAATGAAACTTTAAATATGGTAAAAGTTTAAACAGAAATAATACTTTCAAAAAACATTTGATATTATATATTTAAAAGATATTTGTTTAACGATGTTTTAGAAGTCTAAAAGTAAGAAGGAGTACACAAACGAACGTACATCACTTCTCGTAAATCTTCTAGCCGACAACGTTGTGGCGCTAGCTCCTATTGGTCTATGTCCGGTGACGTCATACATTTTAAAAAATTAATAACTCCGGCAAATGAATAGATAAAAAAAAAATTAAAAAAAATATAGTTTTACTTTTAACTCTATTATTCATAAAAAAAATTTCGAAATTTTTGAACATGCCCCATTATGCTTCTGAGAAATAATCTTTTACAACTGTCAATAGCACCTAGAAACTAATATAGGAGTATCTAACTCTTAAACAATCTCTAGAGGCGTTCCGCAGGGGTCAATTCTTGGGTCACTTCTTTTTAGTATTTATATTTGCTATCTAGTATCCCATTTAGGTTTAAAAAGCACGTTTCTAACTTTATACAAAAGTCCTATAGTTCTTTAAAGTTACTTTTTCCACATATTCTTTTTATCAAACAAACAATTATATTAACAGATTCTTTAGTTTTGTCATTTTTGATTTACAGAGATGTAGTTTACGGGTTTTGCTTGGATCAATTTGATGTTAGTTGTATTTAAAAAGTATAAAAGTCTTACCTTGGATTTATTTATGGTATTAGAAGATACCAGCGCATATCTCACAAGCTCAGAGAGTCCAAATGGTTAGACATGGCAAATAAAAGGAAACTTTACTCACTGTGTCTCTTTCATCGAATAATCGCAAATAAATGTCTACCATATTTACCATATTTACTTAAAAAACTTACGTTAAGAACAGATATTCATAATATTAATATTAGATTCAAGGGCTTGATAACCCCACCTATACATAAAACTACAATATTTCGCGTTATAATATTTATCACCTTTGTAATAATATTCCGGAAACATTTAAAAAATTATCTACTACAGGGTTCAAACGATAAATTATGTCTCTTTGAGTCGACAAATGGTTGGTATTGATTAGGCACTTTCCCTCACTTTCCTTTATTTTTGTTTTTTTTTTGGTTTCTTATGTATTTTTGTTTTTTTTTGGTGTGTTTTTTGTTTTTTTATGTTTTTATGTTTTCAGTTTAATTTTTTTTATTTGTTTATACAGGGCATTCCAAAAAGATTGGTCATAAATTATACCACGTATTCTTGGGTCAAAAATAGGGCGATTAAACCATACTTACCTATATACAAAAGTGCACCCAAAAATAGTTACAGGGTGTATAAGATAAAAATTTAAATGAATTTTTTTAACGTTGCTCTTAAACCGTTTGAAATTTTTTCACGAAATTTTATATGACGTGTTGGAATACCATGACTAAGAAAATCGAGTTAAAGGCAATATATTTTTTTTATTTTTGTAGGATTTTGAAGGGTGTCACCGCCCCTTTCTCTACTCAACTTTTTTGTAATATAACATTTTATTAAAAATCGAACCCTACTGAAATGCAACATCTATTTGGAAACTTTTTTGTTTCCTAGTATTTGTTTGTAACAAGTTTGGTTTAGACGATACAGTCACTTAAAATGACATCTTAAAAATATTCAATGTAAATTATACGTATGGAAAATGTAATTTTTGAACACCTGTTAAATTAAATTTTTTTATTTTGATGATATTAGTTTGTAATTTAAAAATAAACTTGATTTTAATATTTTTCATACGTAGAATTTCCATTGAATATTTTTAAGTTGTCATTTCAAATAGCTGTATCGTCTAAACTAAACTTTTTACAAATACTAAGAAATAAAAAGTTTCCAAATGGATGTTGCATTCCAGTGGCGTTTCATTTGTAATTAATTTTTATACTATAAAAAAGTTGAGTGGAAAAAAGAGCGATTACCCCCTCCAAAACCTATAAAAATCAAGAAAAAAATATTGCCTTTTCCTCGATATTATTAGTCATGATATTCTAACACGTCATAAAATTTCATGAAAAATGCCACCCTGTAACTATTTTTGGGTGCACTTTTGTATATAGGTAAGTACAGTTTAATCGACCTATTTTTGACCCAAGAATATGTGGTATAATTTATAACCAATTTTTTGAAACACCCTGTATATAAGGCCAGAACTTTGATTAGCAAGCTTAATGGTCCCATTGAGCTATGTTGCTTTCTGATATTTATACTATCGTTTATTGTCTAAATGTTTTTATGAAATCTATAAATATTTTTGTTTATATTGGTTTGTTCGTCAATGTATATTCTTTATGGAATTAAAAATGAGGTAGTTAGGTATGCTTTTTCGTAAATTAAAGTTTTTTTTTCAGGATACATCTACTCTCCTTTTCCTTTTTCTTGTTTATTTAGTGTTCTGTGGCCGAAGGGTAATCAGCGGGACCTTATTAATAAGCCTCGGCTGTCCGTCCGTCTGTCTGCCAGCGGACTGTATCTCATGATCCGTAATAGGTAGACAGTTGAAATTTTTACAAAATGTGTATTTCTGTTGCGATTACAACAAATATTAAAAATAAAAATAAATTAAAATTTAAAGGAGAACTCCCTACTAGAAATGTGTTTTTCTTGGCTCTTTTGCTCGATCCTAATAAAGTATTTAATAAGTACCTCCATAGTATTAAATCTTGTACAATGCGCGAATCTGACTCGCACTTGGCCGGTTTTATTTCCTTTATTAAGTACTATTTCACTTATATTCTATTATCTTTACTTTATTCTCTAAATGAGGAAATCCTGTAGGATATTGTAAAATATATAAATAAATAAATCACCCATGATGTTACATACATATTTATTTTATCCCGCTAAACCAAAAACTCAAAATATATCTGCTGAAACCATATATTGTATTTTGCTTCATTTTTATTTAAAATTATAAAATTCAAAAATCCATACTTATTTACATATAAAGATTAAATATCGTACTGATTCATAATGTAAATGTACGATGTAAGTAAATGCTTTACCATTTAGTAAGAGAGCCCACTGCAAATTTCAGCCGTCATCTGATAACGAAATGAAATATTATGCTCTAAAGGCATGTAACAACATTGTACTTTACCGAACGGCACCTATGCCAATCACTATCCTGAGCAAAGGGGTTAAAATAATATTTTATGTATAAAAAATCACATAAGACATGACAGCATGGGTGCCGCCACACGAGGGCCCTCCTTGGATTTGTGATTTTGGATTTTCCGCCATGGCTTTCGACTACAGACTGCAGCGTTTTAACCCTAGCTATAAGACCCCTCTGAAAATTTTTTGAACGGTGCCGTACATGACGGCGATAATTTTGTTTGCCCTGATAAGTATAATCCTAATTCATTTATTTATTGTTAACCTGAATTATTATTATTTTCATCTCTCTTTTAAACCATGTGTGTATGTGAAATGCATTGAATAAACAATTTGCCACAGATAGTCAACAATAATAAACTCTTGTTAGAGAATGTGTTTAAACCATAATCATAGTAGTATTTTATTGTTTTTATAACAACCAGTAAAAATAAATCATAATAATAAGTATACAAATACATCTTTACATCAGCAAAAATATATTCATATTGTTAACGGTTTTTATTAATCATGGATAGATTGTGTGCGGAAGAAAGTGTTTACCTTTATCAATGTACTCAGAAATGTTTGAATATGTTAGTTCCTAAACAACTTTCGAATATATTCATATATTTGTTGTATTGAATTCAATTTTCTTTTGTATTTTTCAAATACTTAGCTCAGAACAGTGTGGCACAGGTGTCATTTGGTAAAATACAAGGTTTCTACAAATAACAACCAAAATTTGTAGTGGGCTCTTGGTCTAATACCCCTTCATAGTAAAGTACTATTTAAACGAGCGTTCTCATACAACGCTTCAAAATAAACTACAAAATTTACTTACTTTAGATGTCAATTCTAATAATTATTAGATTAATTAAACCACTGTATTAATGTCCTTATTAACTGTTTTCTTTATTATTAAGTTTATCATGTTTATACTTATTGGATTTCTTTATATTTTACAGGTCCTAACTGTAACGGAACGTACTCTTATGTCAATGCAATGGCATATGTCAAGGCATACACATGACTTATTTAATAAATCATTTTTTAACCAACTGACGTCTTATTCACAACAATTCCTGACCTAAAACCTTACTAGCTAACAACACACTAACCTTACTATTAGTACGTACGGTTCTATAAGTTTCTTTAAATTACATTTGTTTTGTTTATTGTTAATTCAGTGTATGACCTTGTTAGTTAAGAATAATCGGGCTTTTGGGAAACAATGGACATCTAAGTCCAAAAGACACTTAGCTACAATTCCATTTACTGAATGTTTTCTATATAATTCATCTGTTACATTCATATAATATTGAGTAATAATGGTACCCCCATAATACTACCTTCATACTTAGACAAGGAAAGAGAGATGACGCGTAAAAAGTATATCGAGCACTCCTAGTATTTTGTACCGATTATTAATTGGCCGCCATTATTTTGGTGCTAAGCATTTCGGCGACACCACAGCTATTACTCGTGTTTATTTGTGATTTTTAAATTAAACAACATTTGATAGTTTGTTTCAATGGCTTATTGTGTATATCAGTGTAAAAGTCGTAGCGGCAAAAAATAAACAGATATTACGTTCCACAGGTAAATAATAAACATCAATCATTTATATATTTTCTTATATTTTTTATTTTATTTGGTAATTACACAGCTTGGTATTTATATAATGTACATGTCTCATTCCAGAGTAATAAATGTTACTAGCCAAGTTTGTTAATATTTTGCTTATCATTTATTTTTAAGCTTTTATTAAAATTTCCAAACAAGTATTTTTTTCAGTGGCGTGTCGTACAATTCTAAATATTAACTTTCATCAAATACAATTTACTGATGAATATACTTAATGATAACGGATTTGTGAATAGACATTATTTTCATTAGATATTACAGCACCGAAAATAATAATGACTTTATAACTGTAGATAGACAAAACCGATGGTCGTTAAATGTTTATGGTGGAATGATAGAAAGACAGTTAGTGAGGTTCTAGTTTTTTGAAGGCCATTTAAAAGGAAGAATTTTTTTAATTTTTGTTGAAAGATTTCTGGAACCTTCTTTTGGATATTAGACGAAAAATGTAGCTGCAGCTAGATGGTGCTCTCGCCCATTTTTCGCATAATGTAAGAACATATTTGATCCAAAAATTTCCAGATACATAGATAGTAAGAAAAGGCCCTACTAATTTTCCTTCCCCCCCCCCAGATCACCCGACTAACCACTCTATATTTTTTCTTATGGGAATATATTAAAAAATGTACTTCATCAAACTCAGCCGACCACTGCTGAAGATATGAAAATACGCATTCGTGATGCGTTTGCTATTATTAATAATTTAAAGATTTTTAGTAACGTCAAAAATAATTTTGGAAAGCCAATCAGAATATGCATTGACAATAATGGACATCTTTTTAAACATTTATTGTAAATTTTAAATTTATTGACAAATTTTGGAATAAATATATTTATTTAATGGCTATGTTAAAACAAAACTATTAGTAGATGTTTGAAATTTATTGATTCATTAAAACTATTGACAATAATTTTAAAAATAGGGTATAAAAACCTTATAGAACTTATAACGTAAATAAAATTTCCTTTATATTGGTATCATAAAATACAGAGTGTTCTATTTAAATCACCGCAGTACTGTAATAAAACTTAAAATTGCAAACACTCCGTACATTTTTTTAATATTTTAATGATTTTGATAAAAACATTTTGAAAGGAACTGCCAAAAATTCGTTAATTAATTATTTTGTAATCAAGAGTAATTAATAAATTTCGACAGCACTACATTTCCAAAAAATGTCAAATAATTCGGAAATTATCAAGTATAAAATCTTTATTAAATCAATAGTATTTATAAGTGCAGAACTTACAAATAAATAAATATAAATTTTTATTGGTATTCTGGTTTGGGACACCCTGTATATATGAAACTAATTTTAATTTGTAGTCACCGTTGAGTTGTATATTTGGGCCAAAGAAATTTTTATTATCGTTTGTAGTTTACCCACCAGGATTCGTCCCGTTGAGCGTGGCGCACCTTCTATACAGGGTGTTTCATAATATATGCGCAGGACTTTAAGACGTGATAGCTCATCAAAAAATATGAAAAAACGTTTCTATTAACTTACCCTCTAAAATTCACCATTTTCGAGATACAGGGTGTTGAAATTAAAAAAAAAAATTCTACACCACTGGAAAAAGTACGGTTTTGAGACGCCTATTTAAACCGCCAATGTTTTCTACGCAAAAAAGGTACTCTTGGTCATTCGCTCTAAAGTCGACCGTTTTCGAGAAAAATCAAATTTTGTTTCATCAAGTAGGTTTTAAATTTCAAAACAAAAGCTACCTCCTGTCAAAATAACAATTAGTTTGTGCCTGCAAAAGATAAATTTGTATTATAGAATTCAAAATGAATTACACAAACGCTGAAATGTGCGAAATGCATTACCTTTACGGATTGGCGGAAGGTAATACGGCAGAAGCAAGGCGGTTGTATCAAGAAAGGATGTCTTTCTTTGCCAAGTACCACACCATAACTTGTTTCAACGCATTCCCCAACGACTATGGGAAAATGGAAGTTTTAAAAAGAATACTGCTGGTAGTGGGTGGCCTATGGAAGTTGCAATTCTCCAAGAAGAGGCTGTCCTCAACGTAATTGAAGAAAATCCGACCACAAGTACCAGACAAATAGCTCACAACTTAAACTTATCTCACTCGACGGTGTGGAGAATTTTGAAAAGACAACTTTTGTATCCCTATCATATTCAAAGAGTACAAGCCTTATTGCCAAGAGAATTTCCGCCAAGATTGGCTTTTTGTAGGTGGATGCAAGACAAAATAGCTCAAAATCCTTGGTTTGGAGCCGAAGTTCTGTTTACCGATGAAGCATCTTTCTCGAGAGATGGTATTTTTAATTTTCACAATAACCACATATGGGCTGAAGAAAATTCACATGAAATTGCAGAACGCCGTCATCAGCAACAATTTTCCGTGAATGTTTGGGCTGGCATCGTCGGTGACAATTTGGTAGGCCCATATTTTTTTGCCGAACAGATTAGACGGTGCAGATTATCGACAATTTCTAGAAGAAGTGCTATCGGAGCTGCTGGAAGATAGACCGCTTCACGTAAGGCAAAATATGTACTTTATGCATGATGGAGCTCCGGCTTACTTTAGTTTGCTTGCTCGCCAATACTTGGACGACGAATACCAAGACCGTTGGATCGGTTGAGGAGGTCCACACCCTTGGCCCCCGCGATCTCCCGACCTTAATTGTTTAGATTTTTTTCTTTTGGGGCCATTTCAAAACCCTAGTCTACGCTACTCCAGTTGAAAATGTTGACCAATTAAGAGGGCGCATTGTTGTATCTTGCGACATAATTCGGAACACTCCGGGAATTATCCTGCGTGTTAGACAGTCAATGCGTCGAAGAATGTCTGCGTGCATTCAAGCTAACGGCGGACATTTCGAATATTTAATTTAACTGTTTATGATTTATTATTGTTTTTTTTTTTTAATTTTGCAATTATGAAGTTAACGTTACTTGTTCTAACGTTTAAAAATGTTGTTTCATTAAAAAAAGTTTTATTTCCAAAAATTTACCATGTATTTCAACATTAAAATTTGATTTTTCTCAAAAACGGTCGACTTTGTAGCGTATGACCAAGGGTACCTTTTTTGTGTAGAAAACATTGGCGGTTCAAATGGGCGTCTCAAAACCGTACTTTTTCCAGTGGCGTAGAAATGTTTTTTTCAATTTCAACTGGTGCATTTTAGAGGGTAAGTTATTAAAAACGTTTTCTCATATTTTTGGACGAGCTATCACGTCTTGAAGTCCTGCGCATATATTATGAAACACCCTGTATATATTTTTTTTCTTGCGTCCTATTTAATGTTCCGCGTTTATTTTTACGCTTTGAACTTGCTCTATACTTAAAAAGATTAATAAAGTACTAATAACATAAATAAATGTTCATTGTTTTATTTCCAACATGTTACCCCTCTGGTCAAATAGCATTGGTGTCAGAATGGACTCTAGTCTAAGCCTTTATAGTACCGTAATGATCTGTATTATATTTGACTTTCTTACTAGACTGGCGAATTTTGTCGCTACCCGCAAATCAGCAACCCTAGTCAACCTACATCTATCTCGTCTATGACACTTCGATAACATCTTACTGCCGTCCCGCAGCTGACAACCACGATAATTGGCGTGAAACAAACAAAAGCATCAACGAACACAACAAAATAATTTGCGAAATATTTTGGGCGCAACATGTGTAGCGTGGATAAACTAAAATCGTTTAGTTAATTTGGGACAGAGGACAGATCCTTATCCAACTGTTGTGGGGGCAGATTTTAGCAAACTCATGAAATTTTTAACAATAGGTCGAAAGGAAACAACTGTCGTGATAATTGCGTTCTTATCTTTATTCTTAATTGAACGTGGCATAGGTATTTTGTTGGTTGTTTAACTTGATTTAAAATGCTTTAATGACATTGGTGTGTGTCAAGGGGAATGTAGGGGCATTAATTATTAAAAGTGGACGTAAAATAGTACGCATAAAAAAGACGTACGTATGTTTTTAACGAAAAAAGGTGTAGTTTGTTGATAGGCGTCATCTTATTCCAAACACTTTTGATAAAGTACGTACACAGTAACTTTCTGAAATATATAACACCGTTGTTTTGAAAAAAAAAGTAATAGTAATCCATTTACAGCAATAAATAAAAAAGAAAATTTTTGAATCGTTGCAATATTTAGAAACATTTGGCCAGTCCGTGTTTCAGGTGGTATTAAATACCGAGTAACACAGGTGTCACATTATACTGCGCGTAGAAACGAAATAGAATTTCTAGAAGTAATTCTTTACACGAACAAAGGGTTGCGTGCAGATCTAGTTTATGAAATGGATCTCTTCATTTTATTGAAACGAAAGCGATAGAAAAGCCATAATCTTACTATATAAGTATAACAATTTTATTTAAAAATAAATTTGACAATTTTATACAGTCTGTAAATTTTCTTTTAACTTTCATTCACTAATTAACTCTATTTTTATATGTTGCTCACACCTTGTATGACACTTTTGTAAGATTTGGTTTATACGGTAATTTGAGGATGCTGCACCTTAATATAAAATTTATTCTAAAAGTTTGTCTAATTTGCAATACTAATTAATAAACATTCCCTTATGAAATTCAGGGAAAGATAGGATGAAACGAGAAACTGCAGAGTTGCCAGGGAGCCAGCGCCGGTTTTACCACTAGGCGCACTAGGCGCTAGCCTAGGGCCTCATATTTAAGGGGCCTCAGAAAATGCCAAATATAAAAATATTAAATTAGGCCAGCATAGCTTCAATCTGTTAACAGAGCAAGAAAAGCTTAATCAACGCGGCGCGACGTAATGGTGTAAATAGTGTAACTGAACTACTGTATGTAGTGTACTGCCTCTGTTTTTATTACGTTACCATGTGATTTTTAGTTTTAGACAGATGTAAATAAATATAACTTGTCAACAAAAAATATATTTGTCACAGAAAAAGCAAAACCTTTTATTCACATTCATACTCCGATATAACATACCAGGTTAACTACATGACTCCGACAAATTGGTGACCCCGATCTATAACATACCAGGTTAACTACATGACTCCGACACTGTACACGGCCATGGTTTTTGACAGTGATAATTATTGAATCAGCATATCTATTATAATAGTTAATCAGTTATATTTAATTCAACAAATTGAAGTCTGACCGGGAGCGCGTTCAGATGATTTTACACGGGAGTAGACTAATGTTCTTAGATCGTTTGCCCAGGTTACTCTAGAGAAATTCTCATTGGCCCAAAATTTGTTAACGGCAACGAAAGTAAACGTCAACGAATTTGAAAATTAAAGCTTCTACAGTTTACAGACATTTTATAATGTTCGATGTTCCTCTCTTTCCGTTGTTACTCGTGTCTCGTGTAGTTTTCCTCTTTACTCATTTAGTTTTATTAGCTGTTTTTATTTCAATATGTACCTATTCACCCTATTTATAATCGAGTTTATAATGAATGATCTATAAAATCAATAAGACAAGAAATTATAGATTATTTATTATAAAACAAATTTATTTATAGAATTCCATGTCCAAACACCTTTATGACACACAAAAATAATATGAAACAACAACTTATGTAAAAGAACTCTACGTTTTGACAAATTTACTCAAATTAACCCAGTCTAAACTGGGTAAAAAAGACTGCACTCTAGACTAATTTGACTCAACTTTCTGAACGAGAGTAGCTAAGATCCGTATTTATAAACAGAACTCAGCTGAGTTGGACTTAGGTAAGTCGTCCTTGAAACAACGTCTCTAAAGTTTCAGGTGGTTCCGGTGTTACACTGGAGTTTAAAAATGGATATTAGCAAATCTGTAACTGTTAAGTACATTTACGGATTTGTTACTACCCATCTCTAAATTCACGCGATATAACCGAACTTCGATTTTCGTTCAAGGACGACTCAGCCAAGTCCGACTCAGCTGAGTTCTGTTTATAAGTACAAGACTAAATGTCCAAATTGAACGCTTGACTGTTCTTGAACGAACCAAGACCAAATTGATCACACTCTTTTTGGTCGGAGCGTGTTTTCTGAACCCGCTCCAGGCGTAAAGGTAAGTTGGAGTAGAGTTTGTATTAAGGAATTTCTTTATAAGCTTACCACAACATATTTGGTAACAGCGTTGTGGTTACTTTGATGACGTCACACATACCGTGGTAAATTTGGGATTTGTTTACTTTGTTTTTGTTCAGATATATAAAAGTATTTTTGTCACAGACATCATTTGGTTTTCGTTCTTTTGTTATTTATTTAAATATGTCTCCTCCAACAAGAAGAAAAAAGATTTTAATAAGTGTTATTTGTGATGAAATAACAATGAAACAGTATCCAGTGCACATCAACATCGCTGTCGTGAAGAGTTATTTCAGTGCCCTGTATTTCAAATGTAATTTCTTTCATAGTAAATAGTTTTCTTTGGTAAATACAAAAATGCCCAACCCAAATATACAAAAAGCCATATAACCCGTAACCACAGAAAAATGTATCTAATTTAATCTCTTTACAATTATTTGCGCATGCTCGATATGTTCAAATGTGGACCTTACTGACCTTACTACACACCTTACCACTAAAAACATCATGGTTAGTAGTAGTTATGTATTTTGGTAACGTATGACGTCATGGAAGTAACCAAACCGTATAAAGAATTGCTTTGGTTACATAAGTATATTATAGTATGTTATGGTAAGCTTATAAAGAAATGCCTTTTGTATTCTATAGATTAATACCTAACATTTCTAACAACCTAACTATTTGCTTTGCTTGCAGAATGTCAGAATAGAATAGAAAATCTAATATAAAATTATCACAAGATGCGTTAACGGTAATAATTGCCCGCCCTATTGGTGAATAGTTCCTACTGGAACTGGTTTTCAATTTAATAAATAAATAAATAAGTAAATAAGTAAATAAGTAAATAAGTAAATAAGTAAATAAGTAAATAAGTAAATAAGTAAATAAGTAAATAAGTAAATAAGTAAATAAGTAAATAAGTAAATAAGTAAATAAGTAAATAAGTAAATAAATAAATAAATAAATAAATAAATAAATAAATAAATAAATAAATAAATAAATAAATAAATAAATAAATAAATAAATAAATAAATAAATAAATAAATAAATAAATAAATAAATAAATAAATAAATAAATAAATAAATAAATAAATAAATAAATAAATAAATAAATAAATAAATAAATAAATAAATAAATAAATAAATAAATAAATAAATAAATAAATAAATAAATAAATAAATAAATAAATAAATAAATAAATAAATAAATAAATAAATAAATAAATAAATAAATAAATAAATAAATAAATAAATAAATAAATAAATAAATAAATAAATAAATAAATAAATAAATAAATAAATAAATAAATAAATAAATAAATAAATAAATAAATAAATAAATAAATAAATAAATAAATAAATAAATAAATAAATAAATAAATAAATAAATAAATAAATAAATAAATAAATAAATAAATAAATAAATAAATAAATAAATAAATAAATAAATAAATAAATAAATAAATAAATAAATAAATAAATAAATAAATAAATAAATAAATAAATAAATAAATAAATAAATAAATAAATAAATAAATAAATAAATAAATAAATAAATAAATAAATAAATAAATAAATAAATAAATAAATAAATAAATAAATAAATAAATAAATAAATAAATAAATAAATAAATAAATAAATAAATAAATAAATAAATAAATAAATAAATAAATAAATAAATAAATAAATAAATAAATAAATAAATAAATAAATAAATAAATAAATAAATAAATAAATAAATAAATAAATAAATAAATAAATAAATAAATAAATAAATAAATAAATAAATAAATAAATAAATAAATAAATAAATAAATAAATAAATAAATAAATAAATAAATAAATAAATAAATAAATAAATAAATAAATAAATAAATAAATAAATAAATAAATAAATAAATAAATAAATAAATAAATAAATAAATAAATAAATAAATAAATAAATAAATAAATAAATAAATAAATAAATAAATAAATAAATAAATAAATAAATAAATAAATAAATAAATAAATAAATAAATAAATAAATAAATAAATAAATAAATAAATAAATAAATAAATAAATAAATAAATAAATAAATAAATAAATAAATAAATAAATAAATAAATAAATAAATAAATAAATAAATAAATAAATAAATAAATAAATAAATAAATAAATAAATAAATAAATAAATAAATAAATAAATAAATAAATAAATAAATAAATAAATAAATAAATAAATAAATAAATAAATAAATAAATAAATAAATAAATAAATAAATAAATAAATAAATAAATAAATAAATAAATAAATAAATAAATAAATAAATAAATAAATAAATAAATAAATAAATAAATAAATAAATAAATAAATAAATAAATAAATAAATAAATAAATAAATAAATAAATAAATAAATAAATAAATAAATAAATAAATAAATAAATAAATAAATAAATAAATAAATAAATAAATAAATAAATAAATAAATAAATAAATAAATAAATAAATAAATAAATAAATAAATAAATAAATAAATAAATAAATAAATAAATAAATAAATAAATAAATAAATAAATAAATAAATAAATAAATAAATAAATAAATAAATAAATAAATAAATAAATAAATAAATAAATAAATAAATAAATAAATAAATAAATAAATAAATAAATAAATAAATAAATAAATAAATAAATAAATAAATAAATAAATAAATAAATAAATAAATAAATAAATAAATAAATAAATAAATAAATAAATAAATAAATAAATAAATAAATAAATAAATAAATAAATAAATAAATAAATAAATAAATAAATAAATAAATAAATAAATAAATAAATAAATAAATAAATAAATAAATAAATAAATAAATAAATAAATAAATAAATAAATAAATAAATAAATAAATAAATAAATAAATAAATAAATAAATAAATAAATAAATAAATAAATAAATAAATAAATAAATAAATAAATAAATAAATAAATAAATAAATAAATAAATAAATAAATAAATAAATAAATAAATAAATAAATAAATAAATAAATAAATAAATAAATAAATAAATAAATAAATAAATAAATAAATAAATAAATAAATAAATAAATAAATAAATAAATAAATAAATAAATAAATAAATAAATAAATAAATAAATAAATAAATAAATAAATAAATAAATAAATAAATAAATAAATAAATAAATAAATAAATAAATAAATAAATAAATAAATAAATAAATAAATAAATAAATAAATAAATAAATAAATAAATAAATAAATAAATAAATAAATAAATAAATAAATAAATAAATAAATAAATAAATAAATAAATAAATAAATAAATAAATAAATAAATAAATAAATAAATAAATAAATAAATAAATAAATAAATAAATAAATAAATAAATAAATAAATAAATAAATAAATAAATAAATAAATAAATAAATAAATAAATAAATAAATAAATAAATAAATAAATAAATAAATAAATAAATAAATAAATAAATAAATAAATAAATAAATAAATAAATAAATAAATAAATAAATAAATAAATAAATAAATAAATAAATAAATAAATAAATAAATAAATAAATAAATAAATAAATAAATAAATAAATAAATAAATAAATAAATAAATAAATAAATAAATAAATAAATAAATAAATAAATAAATAAATAAATAAATAAATAAATAAATAAATAAATAAATAAATAAATAAATAAATAAATAAATAAATAAATAAATAAATAAATAAATAAATAAATAAATAAATAAATAAATAAATAAATAAATAAATAAATAAATAAATAAATAAATAAATAAATAAATAAATAAATAAATAAATAAATAAATAAATAAATAAATAAATAAATAAATAAATAAATAAATAAATAAATAAATAAATAAATAAATAAATAAATAAATAAATAAATAAATAAATAAATAAATAAATAAATAAATAAATAAATAAATAAATAAATAAATAAATAAATAAATAAATAAATAAATAAATAAATAAATAAATAAATAAATAAATAAATAAATAAATAAATAAATAAATAAATAAATAAATAAAAATAAATAAATAAATAAATAAATAAATAAATAAATAAATAAATAAATAAATAAATAAATATCGTACGTTCGCGATAATAATATTTTTTTTGACAGATTACGCTGTAAATTTGCATAACGCAGATGTTTTGCGTTTTAATAATTATTAGAGTCAAATAAAATGTATTAAAAAATAAAAAAAAATATTTTTGTATTTTTTCCCTTGGCTGTGACTGAAATTTTATTGAAAATATATCACAAAACACCCTGGCAACTCTATAGTTTATTAAGTAATACTATTATAAAATAGATACCTAACAAAGGGCCTCAAAGTTGTCTAGCGCCTAGGGCCTCATGTTAGGTAAAACCGGCCCTGCAGGGAGCTTTTAAGTTATTCTGACAACACTACAGCAAACAAATACTTGACTATGACTAGACAGAACCTGCTCTTGGTTACGGGCATTCTGACTGGTTATTGCCAAATACGGAAGCATATCCATATCATGGGGTTTTCAGAATCCGCGCTCTGCATGGTGTACGAACAAGAATATATCATCGAGGATATTCTCTACGATTGCCCGACGCTTTCATTTATTAGAAGATTTGTATTCGGCGAGTATCGGTTAACACCAGCCGACATAAAAGAAGCACCTCTTGGTGACGTTGTCAACCACATTAAATCTGTATGCTGGCTCAAAAGCTAGGAGGTGCCTCTCATCTTATGAGGATGATACATGGGCTTAGTGAGGCCTAAGTGCCGTCGGGTAGCCCACCCTCCACACGTTACAGATACAGAGATTGCCCTTACAAGCAAGTATTATTGACCCAAATTTCATATTAACGGCTTTACTAATAATCCAGTCATCATATGGAAGTCATGAAAAGTGAGACACACTGTATATTAAAATGTAGTAGCCTTTAAATAATGGCAGTTCTCTCCATTTCTTTTGATATTTGGTCCATTCAGGAACCGGATTTTGAAAAAATCATTTGGGAAATAAGAAAAATAAGCTCTTTACAACTCTATTCACACCCTTAAGAAAAAAAGATAATAACGGTATCCTTTTATATTATCTCTTTTTTATGTTTTATAATAGACCTTTTTCACAAATTTTCATTTGTAAATTTTTTAATTTTTTTCTCACAACTCTTTTCTGTAAAATCATAATTCTACAATTTTTTCATGGAAAATTTTAATTACTTTAGCCTACAAATTTTTAAATCTCAATTTTAAAAGTTTTTCTTGAAAAAAATCCTTTAATCGTCTAAGCATACGCATTTTTGATTTTTTTATATACAGGGGTGTTTCAAAAAGGTATGTCATAAATTCTTCCTGACATAGATTACCAAAAAATAAGTGGATTTGGCTATATTTACATATATTCAAAACTGGCTCCCAATAATGTTACAGGGCGTTATAATAACATTAAGCAAAACGTTTTTTTTTTGTAAAAGTTTGCTGTTGCGATTTTTTCTTTGAAATTTTTGCCAGTGCTGTAGATTTAAAAGCCCAATATTCCAAGGAGAAAAAAAATTAAACCAACCCCTTTAAAAAAGTTAGGGGGTTGGGTACCTTTTAACCCCCCCGTATTTTTTTTTGACATAATGAAACTTGCTTTATCGATCTTAAAATAAAAAATAACTATGAATTTTTAATTTTTTTTTTATGGTTAAATGAACTTTGTATCTTTCTTAGTTAACGAGCTATTTACAATTTTTTAACTGAATTTTTAGAGCAATTCTTCCGTCCTGGACTTAACATATCAACAAAACTAAGAGTAGGTCAGGAGTTATTGTAAAAAAAACGCATATAAAAATCAGTGGTGTACCTAGGGCGGTGCTTGAGCCGCCCCTGCAAAAACTACCTTTATTATTTATATTTTTGTAAAAATTTATTTTATTTATAATATTGGATTGACGCCACAAAAATGGTGTGCCATCCGTACTCATGGGTTCACTATGCCACTGATCAAAATACACGTTAGTTTGGAAATGTATTTATTAAATTTAATAGTAACTAAAGAAATAATTTTTTTAATTAAACAATTAACAAAAAATTAACAATTAAAAATAAACACTTGACAATAATTATTATACAAATTTTATAAACTATTTAATTTAGTAAATGTTCAACATGTCCTTCACCTCCTTAAATACAAAAATATAAATAAAAAGAGCAGTTTTTGTAGGGGTGGCACACCACTGATTTTTATATGCGTTTTTTTTGTACAATAACTCCTGACCTACTCTTAGTTTTGTTGATATGTTAAGTCCAGGACGGACGAATTGCTCTAGAAATGCAGTTAAATAATTGTAAATAGCTCCTTAACTAAGAAAGATACAAAGTTCATTTCGCTGTAAGAAAATTTTAAAAATTCATAATTCTTTTTAATTTTAAGATCGATAAAGCAAGTTTCATTATGTCAAAAAAAATACGGGGGGGTTAAAAGGTACCCAGCCCCCAACTTTTTTAAGAGGGTCGCTTTAATTTTTTTTCTCCTTAGAATATTGGGCCTTCAAATCTACAGCACTGGCAAAATATTCAAAGAAAAAATCGCATTAGCAAACTTTAAAAAAAAAAAAAAAAAACTGTTTTTTTGAATATAAGTTTAACGCCCTGTAACTTTGTTGGGAGAAAGTTTTTGATATAGGTAAATATAGCCAAATCCACTTATTTTTTTGTAATCTATCTAAGGAAGAATTTATGACATACCTTTTTGAAACACTCTGTATATTTCATATAATTGTTGTGGATTTTTTAAATTTGTTTCTGATCAAACATTTTTATCGATTTTTTTTTATTTAAAATACATTTTTATCGATTGTTTTTACTATTAAATGAAACATTTTTTTCGGAAATATTTTATTATAAAATCAACATTTCTATGGCAATTTTTTCATTACAATCCTTTAATTTTCAGATTTTGTAAAATACCTTTGATTCTCTTGAACAAACACAAATTAAGATATTATCATTTAATTGTACCTTTACTTATAATTTTTTAAATTTTTTATTCTTTTACTTTAAATATTTTTTAACGCATACTTTGCTCAAATAATAAAATTTCTCTAAAAAAAACAAACGTTAGAAATTTCGAACTAAAAAAAACTTTTTAATTTTTTAATAAAACATGGAAGGTTTTAAAAAATCAATCCAAAATCATAAAACATTGTATTAATCAAAACTTTCAGCTAATTATTAATATCAAAAGTTATTGATATCAACAAAATCTAAGATTTCGTTAAATTGATCGCAATTATTTAAATCAAGCTAATCAAATACAAACTTCTAATCAAAATTTAAACTGTTGGAGGTTAACGTACCAATTTTTCATGGAAATACTTTAAATTATCAAAGTTTCACAGATTTCAAAATCGAGAAATTGTTTTATCTTAAAACCTATCTTGCTAATGAGTCTTTACAGTTAATTAATAAATTGCTAATAACAAATAATCACTTTCAGATTGCTTTAGAATTACTAGTTTCTAGCTCTTGAGATATGTTTTCTTTTTGTTAACACATAGTAAACTCCTTATGTAAGTAAGCTGTATTAAACCAAATGCCCTATTTACAAATAGACATATTGGAAAATATCTGTTTAATGTAATATTAATATTTTATTAATCTCATTTACAAAAATTACAAATAAATCACTGTTGATTCTCCTAGTCATTTACAATCTATGGCGATTTGATTTTAAAATTGCTTGTTATGTACTGGTTTTTTAAAATATACCTGCCACAGTAGTAGAAAAATCTCAACTCACATACATATTAAAAGGAGATCATTCAAATACTAATGCTCAAAATTTTTAAATTGAATAATTTAAAATTTTATCCCATACTAAGTTTTTACTTTAATTATTGGTTGTGGCAAAGCTGATTTTATACGAGTAGTTTAGTTTGCATTGCATCTCAGTCTCAGCTGATTATTCCAAATTTTATCTCGGGTACTTATTTTACCTTTTTTGTTCTACTTGTGATGAAGATAATAGCTTAATTTCATAGATATATCCAGTTAGTTCATATTCCAGATTTGCAAAGAAATAATAGAAGGAAACAAAGATAACTGAAGGTATATATTTATCTCAACCTTTTAGGTTTAGAACAAAAGATAAGTAAATATTAATAATGCTAAGATAGCACATTCAGAAAAGATTAATTTAATGTAAATGAAGCCCTGCAGATTCTAGTCCATGATTTTGCTTAATTGAAATTATTAGTAATCATCTACAATCTTACCAGTCCTACAGACTTCTCTGATAAACAGTCGGTTTGGTTTTTACTTTCGACGATTTGGCAACTTAACGTTAACAAAATAAGTATCTAGGTACTGATTTTAGAGGCTTATTGTGTAAATGTTTCTATAAAGCCTGACATCAAACCTATTATTGTATTTACACTTCAAACTAGGTTTATGTTAAAACTTTCAAGTAAATGTGCAGGTTGTCCTATCTTACCAGTTACTAATCTTTGAGATAAGACAAAAAAATATGATGTGCCCAACACATGACTTTCCTGTAAAGTTATTAAAAATATTTTGAGTATGGTCCATCTAATCAAAAACTGTTCAGAATATGAATTAATAAAAGATATTTTCATTGCCAATGAAAATACTTAAAAATTCAAATTTAGAAATTTTTTCATATTTATTTATTACAGTATATTTTAGAGAAACTATATAATGAAAAAATTATAGAAAATCATCACAAACAACTTTTATTGAAATAATTTTTTTCTATGATCATAAATAACAGAAGTATACCTTAAGGTAGAAAAATTACAACTATAAAGTATCTCCAATTCTCAGACTATACTCAAAATCTAGTCAGCTCTCCACAAGATGGATTAAATCCTAAGTTCTCTTTATCTACTTTTAAGTTATTGTGGAAAAGGACACACAGACATCATTGCAAAAATGGGAAAAACTGATTCAAGAGACCCCAAAAACAAAGGTCAATCGAAAACTCGAAATCGAAAAAAAAATCACAATTCTTATACTTTTCTTACTTAATACAGGAAAGTAAAAATGTAGCTACATTCTTTAAAAATACCAAATTATTGTTTATCATAAGCCATTTTTTAAAGTTGAATTTTTCTAAAAAAAAATTTTGAAAATGTATATAGGTAGATATTAAAATAAAATTAGTCCAGAACAATACTAGTACAATAAAGATAGAACAAAGACTATTTTCAAAAGGAAAAACTTGTATTTCGTGCAAAACTTTTTATTAATCAATGCAAAGCGCTTTCGGCTTATTTGCCATCATCAGTGCTCATCTACAAAAATTGTGGATGTAAACTTACAATTTAAAAAGATTTTAAAAAATATATTATAAAATCTGAATTAGACTTTTAAGTCAAAAGTTAAAATAGTATATATACAATTGTTTGAACAAATTAAAAATTACAAGAAACAAACAAAGTGACAAAAAACTGGTATTGGGAATAGTGAGTGTGGGATAAGCCCTTACAGATCAAATCTGATCTCCAGAAGCAAGTTAGCTTGTGTGGAATTAAGGAATCATGCCACCCTCACTATTCACAAAATTGAAAAAAGGTTAACAAATTAGTTAAAATTTAAAGAAATTTACAATTAGAGGGTGACTGTGGAAGATATATTGAAATTTGAATCTAGAATACAATATTTGATATGAAGAAAGTAAAACGCAGAAGGCCAAAGTAAAAAAACTGAAGGTTTTTTTATATATTTTATATACATTATAATTATGAAAAAGTCTACCTACTGTCCACAACGTATCTAACAAGTTCCTGGTCATCCTCACTCCCAAAATTATATATTTCGGGATATTTACAACTTGCTAAATCATAATTTTATTAATATTAATATTTTCAAATTTAAATTTCTCTCTTTATTTTGGTTCAAGTTGTTTAACCGTTTCCACATGACAGTGGTGACAAGCGACACTTGAAGACTTTGACTTGTCAAATGTCAACAGAAGGAGGTGCGTTCACCTCAGTGTGGAACATGTTTCTCCGAGTGTGATTCGAGTGATTGGAGGTTAACGGAGATCAAAATTTGTTATTGAATTTAAAGATTTAATTTATTGTTAGTTAAATTTAAATAAATGTTTAATATAATGATATTATTATTTTGATGTCAAGACAAAACAAAAATGTCACTCGCGTGATTCTGATGTGCCAGCCCGGGCTCTGCAGAACATTCTTTCAGAGAACCCAAGATGGCACAACTGAACCCGCGGTCCCTAAAGGTGAATCTGATGTTTAGTCCTAAAAATTACTAAATCACTCAACAAGCGTACTCATGGTTAAAAGAGACAAAATAGAGAACAAAAAAGTTTTAAACAAAGGAGTACCATGGTCCCAAAGGTAGGCTCTGATGGGTGAAATCGAGTTTAGGAGGGGATGGCTCTCGAAGGCTTGTATTGGGTGACTCGGACCTACATCATCATAGAGGGTTAATTGAGTTGTCTATGGAGTGGTATGAAACTTCTGTTAAGGTTCACTTGAGTGTTGAGACAGAGTATATTGTTGTCTCTTTCGAGAGTAATTTCAACATCTTCATGAAAATCTAATAAATTGAAGTTTTTTATGTTTAAGTTAACTAATAATTTGGAGTTTTTTGTTGGGCTGAAATTATGTTGATTGAACCTTAAGTGATGTCCGAATGCAGATGTGTCCGGCTTCTTGATGTGCTCGCCTATCCGGACTCCCAGAGATCTACAAGTTCTGCCGATATAACTGGCATCGCAATCGCTGCATTCTGCAACAAACGACATCAGCACATAAACGGTAATGGAATAGTAAGGTTATGTTTATGTATTATGCATGGAGGAAGGATTGTATTATGTATCGAAAAGTAAACAAACCATGACGTCATGAGTGACGTTTTACGTGTGGCTAATTTTTCAGGATCGCGGCAGGTTAACGTGTGGCTAGTCACGGCCTTTACTTTTTGTTAGAAATTCTTTGTGATTTAACTAATAAGTGTATAAATAAATTAAATTGAAATGGAACATTTGTTAAATGAATGGGGCCTCAGCGACCTGATACCAATATTTAAATGTAAGTATATTTAGTTCTTGTTAGGTATTATTATATACAAGTAAATTTATAATCATAAGAACACGAAACAAACTGGAATAGAAGTAAACAAATGTATGATGCTGGATGGCGACTTTTTGGAAAGACGACTTCTGCCTTGCTAAGACGATCTACGAAAATTCTGATAAAATTCTGATTTTAAGATTCTTACAAATTCAATAAGCTTACATTTTATTTTATTATAACACAAAATAATAAAGGCCTATTTGCATTAGAAAATATTTACTATAATTAAAAGAAAAGGTTAGTAAAATATGCAAAGCTTATTTGCGAAGTCTAAAAGGACGTACTTAAAAATATTCATTTTGTAGATATGACCTCTTATCTTAGTAGGACAAACTTTTATGCTCCATTTAGGTTTTGAAGTTATAAAATAATTTTTTTTTAATTATAGGTGGAACACCTCAGAGGACTGAGGAATTTGGTATATTAATTAAAAGCAATTTTGAAAAATGTTTTTCGGTGGATAGGTACCAGTGAGAACCCTATTAAAAAGCAAGAACAGCCTGTTCTTATTTCAAGATTATTAATTTCTTCAATGAAACTATCCTATAATTAAACCAAAATCAATATATTTATGTCAAAGAGCATATTATTATTTTAAGAAATTTAGTTGTATTGGATTTAAGTACAAGGTATTATTGAATATAAATAAAATATATTTAAAAAATGTGTAAGACTTCTAATTTCAAGATTATTAATTTATAGGTAAATTATAGGTATTTTGGTTAGGGCAAGTTAATTCTAATCTTGAAGCAAGGCTTATTAGCTAATGTTGAACAAGTATTACTAGAATTTCAAATCGAGACGAGTTTTACTTGCGGATATACAAACACAACAAAGCATTGAAATAAGAGCATTCATCTTGAATATAGTATACCGTTTTTTCTGTGCATAATTTAAGAAAAAACATCGCCGATCTGTGACAATATTTTATTTTATTATTTAACAAACCTTCAATTTTTTAGGTTCTATATTATTCGTAAACTTAAAGTCAAATGTACTTGTAAGGTCATAAAATATATTTAAAGTACTTATTAGTTTTGTATAGTTTGGTTATTTTTACGCATTTTGTTTTACGAACGATCCATTTTGGCCTGCCTTAACCATCCTAGAACACCAACCACCTTCAACTTTTTTTCTACCTGCTGCCACGCCGGTTTGCCGACGAAGGGATGAAATTCTGACATGTAGAAATTGGCTTCAATCTTTAATCCTCGGGAGCATTGTTACTTTTCCTTACGTCTTAATTAATTGTGGGTTTCCGTGCTAAAGTCGTTCACTTCATCGTGATTGTGGCGGGTTAATCTTCGACTGACTGGTTAGTTACCGAAAGGATCTTAAACCGAAGCATTCGTTCAATTATAGGTATTAAATTTAATACGGGGTAGCTAATTAAGATACTAGAACATATGCGGGTTGATATCAATAGAATACAAAAGCTAGATGCATTTCTGGAGCACAATAGGCAGGGACAAATGGGACAAGAAGTGTGAGTTGTATTTGTTGTTCGCACCCTTTGTGATAAAAATTTTAATTAACTGAAACATTCTATCTTAATATATACAGGGTATATTATAAGTTCAGCCCACACTGATTGCTTGGCCAAGTTATAATAATGGTAGATCCTAAGATTGTTTGCCACTGAAGCTAAAATAGTATAATAATGGGCCATATTCACATGTGAGATATGCTGTTTTATAAATTATATTGTATTAGTTAGTCGCTATACACGTTATTCTAAATAATCAGTTTATTAAAAAATCCAAAAGTTGTTAAATTAAATCCGATTTAAAATTTGAAATGTGTACGTCATCGGGAATAGACCAATCAGCTTGTGTCAAAGTTTTTTTTGTTATACAGAACCAAGCCAACGAACAAACCGACACACAGAATGTCGAAGTGAACGCACATCTTAGTGACACTTAAAATTGACACCACCTAGACCACCTAACCTAACATTCGTTGTTGTATTTTATACTTTCTTTCTCAATTCTCGATTAATTTCTTTTGTCTGTGCTAATTGGTTTAATTTTAATATTAATATAAGTTTGTCAGCTGGATTAATAAAAGCTGATTCAAGTGTTTTACCCATTGTAAACCAAGATATGATAACTGCGTTTTTTTAACAATACTCAGTTTATAAGTGCCAAAGTTAAGCATGTTAAGACAGAAAGGTATGTAACACTTTATGTAAAATTTGTTTTAATAGTAGTTACAGTTTATATGGAGCAATACACCTTATAGTAAAAACATATTTATCTCAGGTCATTAGGGTTCAAAAATAAACATTTTACTTTTACCACATTATTTATATGTATAAGGAAAATATATTATACTTATAATATATTAGCGTACACTGATATCCACAAATATAACACTAGAAATTGGGACGATATATCTGTACTTTGAAGCAACAAGGGCCAATCTCTAATTTGAGCAAAAGAGCGACGTTTAAAGCTGTGCTGTTGGTATTGTTTCTATAATTAGAAGTAAAAGTATAATTATGTATTACCTGAGAAATAGCAAATTTGTTATTGTATAAAACGAGTTTATACAATTTGCCTACCTCAAAAATTAAAACTAAATAACATCTTAAACTATTTAAAAGGGTAGTGCACATTTATTTACTGCAATACTATTTTTATTTGGTCGAGGATTACCTACTTGTTACATGTCATTGTAAATAATTGTAATTTAAGTACATTTTTGTGAATGAATGACTACTTTTTGTAAATATACAAACTATTTTTCTGTTACAACTATTATGCACATGTCTAGTATGTACATGAATAAATCTAAGATAATATTGCTAAATTGAAATAAGAAAAACACAAATATGTTTATATTTTATGAAATAATTTGGAACACAGAAAAGTTGTAAAAAATAGGAATCCATAAAAATGTACTCTTGAAAATACTAAAAAAATAATCACTTTATTAAATATTTTACTATTTTTAGGTCTGCCAAGCAAGTATATGGAGATAATGCGATTTTCCGCCAGTAACTTAAAAAAGGAGATATTTGCACAGTAAGCAGAATTTCACATGAACATAAAATATTTTGTATTGTTTCTCCCACATTTAAAGTAATAATGAAGTCGATAACAAGTTGAATTTGATAACAAATCTTAAGAGGAAATTTTATTTTGTGCATCTCCATTATTGTTAGGGCTTGTGTATATATTTTTTATTATTTGTAAATAAAGTGTTTTTCATTTCGTTTATCTTATTCAGGTACTTTTATTTTTTAATAATAGGTTAATAATGTTATGTGAGCCATTTCATTATTCAGTCATGCTCTAACCCTACAAGTTCCTCTCTGTCTTATTTGGCCTTTAAGGCTCAACTTGTCCGATTATTATACATAATTAAACCCCTTAATACCAAACCTATGGGATGACTATGGCGGAGGTGATTTCGATGATGTTCGAGAAAGGACATGATAATATTTCTGGACTGTTCTGTTCTGGTCTTGTTTGGTGGAGAAGCTTCTCGACTCTACCAAATTTTAGAAATTTGTATATAAATATTGGTGGATGAGCCATCAGGGTCAGTATTATATGAACAGTGAAGATAAATAGTAATCAGTGATATATAGACAGCTGACAATAAAGTATCGGACTGTGAATATAAATAGTGAACGATTCAAAGACATTAGAAATATATATTAATTAGAGATAGTTGTGTTATAAAATAATTAAGTGTTTAAATAAATTATTAATAAATAAACTGTTGTTTGAAAATAAACAAACATCACATTGGTGTCAGAAGTGGGATCAGTATCTTTCGCTCTTTGTAATGGCTTATAGATCCGCTGTCAATGAATCAACAGGCCAAACACCAGCAAAGGTCTTGTTTGGGCGTGAGATGAGACTACCGTGCGACCTCGAGTTTGGATGCCGACTTGGATAAGATGTAGCTGGTGAAGATTATGTGATCCAGTTACGAAGAAGAATGGACGACATGCATGAATTAGTTCGCTCGCATCTCCAAATCGCCAGCGATAGGATGAAGAAACGGTACGATACTCAAGCTACGGAGGGATGTTTCAAGGAAGGCGAAAAAGTCTGGCTCCATAACCCAAAAAGACAAAAGGGTTATTCTCCGAAGCTTCAAAGATCTTGGGAAGGTCCAGAAAATATCTAAGGCGATCCTCTCAAATGGGCTACCAACGTTGTATTGCTTCATGGGAGCTTTCCTTTTTCGCTGAGGTCCATTACTCATAGCACAGCTGGTATATTTCTTACACCAGTCCTGAACATCATCGAAATCACCTCCGCCATAGTCGTCCCATAGGTTTGGTAAAAAGGGGTTTAATTATGTATAATAATCGGACAAGTTGAGCCTTAAAGGCCAAATAAGACAGAGAGGAACTTGTAGGGTTAGAGCATGACTGAATAATGAAATGGCTCACATAACAATAAATAAAATTTTCACAGATTTTACATTTTTGTTCATATACAATTATTATAATCTCTAAAATGTAATAAATTAATAAAAAGAAAACAATTAAATAGTTTATTAAATTATTTGGTATTTAGTCTTACAAAATAAGTTCTTTTAAGTTAACAATACCACTAATTCACACAGAAATGTAAAAGATTTATGTAAGCTACACTTCCCTTCTCATAAATATCATTGAGAATTTTAAAAACACTGTTGGGCAATCCTCAAGATCCTGCTCATAATTAAGTCCCCCTGAATCAGATATTAAAGATGCTTCTTCTGATTTAGACAAAACTACACTATCTTTAAAACTTTCAGGAGGTTCCGAGGGAGATTCTTGCAGAGGGGGTTTTAGGATACACACCTTTTAACTTATAGTAGGCTCATTTTAAATTTCCCGAAGGGGGAAGGGGGCAATGTCAGAAATTGCTGCTGCATCTTGAAAATCCGGTGTAGTTTTATTAAATAGAGATGAAAAACGCCTCTAGTAGAAGGTTATTTTCCAGTGAACTTTTTAGAAGACATTTTTTCTTTTTTTTTGTAGAATCAGTGAGCTGACTCTTGTGTGGTGAATAACAAGAACTGTGGAGCCATTTGTGTGGTACTACCCACTTCTTATATGTAAAGATTTATCCATCATTTAAAAAATGAACAGTTTTTAAAATCATCTGGTATCTAAAAAAAAAAAGAAAACATCGTTACTACAATGGTAGATGATTGAAGTCTAATAATAGGTTTGTTCCAACCAAGAGTTTTCTACCGTTTCGAAACGGTACACGGGATCGTTCAACTAGCTTGTTATGCGCAAACGCTAATCTGGCACTGTATTGTGGATGGGGTCACACTCTACCGGGATGGAACGAATTTATGTACCACTTTCAGTTTCGAACGATGCTGTTGGATAATTTTAGTTGGCGGGAAATAGGAATTACCCATATAAGGTTTGTTCCAACCCAACAGAATACCGAACATCGTACGGTCATCGTCATGCGCAGTAAATAAATCCGTTCCATCCGAAAATTGACGATTCATTGTACCGTCCGGTTAGCGTTCCAACCAAACATGGGACCGTTCAGGAATCAGTTTCTAAACTAAAAGTTTATATCGCTTGGGTTGACATGCGCACTGCGTACACTGAAACGAGCAAGGCCCATCTTTTTTGTTTGGATTTGACGTTTAATACTTAGTGGTGTTTAAGTTTTTCAATTAAATTGTTTTTCAGATTTTCTGCTTAATTATAAGTCATGAAGGTGTAACGTTCATTTTTGGCCCCACGAATTAATAAAATTGTTTTGGCTTACCTGGTTAATCATACGAAAAAAAAAAGGGTAAAATCGTATTGATGATATCACTATTATTTTTGTCATTAACTAATTTCACCTGTATTCTAACTTTCGGACATCATTATTATAATTTATTTCATCTCACCACTAAGTAAAAGCTAGTATAATACTTTGTACATTGGTCATATTTGCGGTGTAGTGTTCACTGTTTTAATTTGCCAGACTCTCCTAAAAATAGACCAAGTTTCGTTGTAAATTTATATATATTATGTATTTTAGTCTCACCTTTGGGTAATTAATTATTTACGATACCATTCTTTAAGATTCTCTTTGTTTATTTTTGTTATAGATGTCAGGTTAGGTTAATATTTTTTTTTAATTATGACAGTGAATGACACAAACGTCATTTGACGACAGAACACCGACAAGTGTCATGTTGGTGGGACGTTCCTATATCGGTTAGGTAAGGTAGTTTCACAATGAGCGATTTTAAGTCGTGAGGGATTTTGTTTTGCGATCGCTGTTGTGTTAATTTTTTGTCGGGAACAGTTTCCCAAATGTAGTTATACTGTAGATAAATATAGTTTTTAGGGTACCTTTCGTAAATGGTCTGTTAAGTTATAGTGGGGAATTCTTGAGGATGAATTTCTGAACCCACTTGGCTTGAAATTTATCGGAAAGGGATTTCGGCCATTTTGGACGGCTGACGTATTGTTTCAGTCAGTGGTTGTTGAATCACGAGAAGGATGATTTTTGCGTCGAAGTAGAATTTTCTTAATATTTAGCCCCATCGGCTTACCCTAATTAAAGGGGATTTTAGATTCTACTTCATGGTTAATTGTGGGTAAATGGACATTTCGTATTTTGAGAGGAATTTTAGTGTATTGGTAAATTCCTATGGTCATTGGTCCAGCCCATATCTATTATAGGATTTTAACGCAATAATTGGGAGTTCACAGCATTTGGAGTGTGGAATATTGTTGTGCTGTGAATCATCTCACGTGGTTCTCATCCTTGAAAGGCTACCAAGTTAACCCTTTACGAAAAAGGGTTTCACCCAGGGGCTTGTTAGCCCAGGATTAGACGACAATTTTCACCCAGGGGCTTGTTAGCCCAGGATTAGACGACAATTTTCACCCAGGGGCTTGTTAGCCCAAGATTCGTCAACAGTTTCACCTAGGGCTTGTTAACCCAGGATTCGACAACAATTTTTACCCAGGGGGTAGCAACTCAGGATTTCAACAGTTGTACATAGAGGGTTATATCGTCCGGAGTTCAACGGTTTCATCGAGGGAACACAGAACATTGGTATGCTAGTCGCCTAGCTTACTTGTAGCTAGATTTACAATGATGATTCTCGTTCTGGATAGGAAGATGGGAATGCTGTGAAAGAAGACACCCTACTATCAGGTTTTTCTTATACGTTATATTGAAGGTTTCATGCGTGCATTGTTAAACTATACATTCACTTTCAACCGAATGTTGTCAAGGTATTCTCAACATTATTTATACTTTTGAGCACAGAATGTTCTAGGGTTCTTTCACTCATAACATAAGTATTATCAAATGTTACATCGTTTAATTGATTAATATTTTAAATTTTTACCTAATTTAAGCACTTAATGCTGATGTAGTAATCCTTCGGGTCGCAGAACACTTGGACTGCTTCCACGTTTAAGTTGTAATTCTTCAGTTATTAAGGGCTACTGCCATAATTTTACTTTATTCAATTTATTCATTATTAAGTGGACCAGACTTAACTATAAGTTAAGCAATCTCAGAAGACCCGTGTGGGGGCAGAGATTAAGTAACCTCTTCCAATCTGGGAGTTTAAGTAAATAACCTCTGTGTCTAAAGTCCTTTATGTGTTCATTGTATTTTTATTTTCTTTTTTTGATATTTTTATTTAGTTGTATGAATTATACTTAATTATAAAATTTCATGGTTTAATAATTTTCTTTTTGGTAGTTTGGTCTTAACCAAAAGTTAAGCAGATATCACCTTCCAATTTGGAGAGGGTTATAAGCTTATAAGGATTATAAGTTTATTGTTTAGTTTATAATATATGATGTACTATAGGTGCGGTTATGCGCAAGATTTAAGTTAACTATTATTTTATATTTTATTTTTTTTTATGTAAGGTGGAAATTAATATTTTGCGCAAGCGTCATGCCTGGTACCAAGCTAACGACGAACCGTGCCATATTTTGATTTAATAATTTATTTTGGGTTATGCATATACATATACAGTGTAAATTTTCTCTTTAATTTCCTCCAATTTTTTTATTTTTTTTTTATTACCTAAGCCATTTGGTAATTAGTCTGTATATTTAGTAAATATTTTTTCTTTATAAAGGACACTGACAGCAGCAAGCAAAATATCAGGTGCGTTTTAATCATTCGCTTCTGCTTCGGAATTGTCAGTTTTCTTGTTTTAATCTGACAGATTAACACGACTAAACCGACAATTCCGGAAGCAGAAGCGGATGATTAAAACGCACCTGATATTTTGCTTGCTGCTGTCAGTGTCAGTGAATATTATTTTTGAAGTCACAGTTTATTGCTAAAGAATCAGTTAGCTCACTCGGACCAGTTGAAAGTTCAAAAACATCCACTCCAGGGATACAAATTCAGGATACGCAGAAGACTGCTGTTTTATTATAGGCGGTTGTCATATATTGTATTATCCGAGTTGCACAGTATATAAACTGAAACATTGAGATCCAAAGTGCCGACGCAGAGTGAGCGATCTGATTCTTTAGCTGTAAACTGTGTCACAGGGTTCAAAACGGCCGCGCCCTATGTTGGGCGTGTCGGACCTCTCTCTTGCCTCGTATAGTAATCAAAGTATGTGAGAGGACCATACAGATACCGATTCCCGAACGGTCCCATGTTTGGTTGGAACGCTAACCGGACGGTACAATGAATCGTCGGTTCTCGGATGGAACGGACTGCGCATGACGATGACCGTACGATGTACGGTTTTCTGTTGGGTTGGAACAAACCGGAACAAACCTAATATTACAATAAAACATTTTCATTTTAATGAAGAGTATAGATACAAACCTCAAAATAATTTAGCTGTTGCTTAAAGCGTTTTTGTGTAATAAGAGTAAAAATGTTCTTCTTTTTATATTTCTAGCAACACTAATAAATATTTTTAATATTGAATGTAAAATGTAAATCATTATCACATCTTGGGAGGAAACATTTTTTTCATACTTATAATATTTATAAAAACATCAAAATTAAATAATTATCGATTGACACAACACACAAATTCTTGATTGACAGATGACACATGCAGTGCTGTCGGATTGCCATTTTCTTGTTTATTAGTTGTCGGTTTTTAAAACAATGAAACTATAAATATGGTGAAAGTTTAAACATAAATAATACTTTTAAAAACATTTGATATTTTATATTTAAAAGATATTTGTTTAACGATATTTTAGAAGTCTAAAAGTGAGACGGTGCACACAAACGAACGAATATTACACCGTCTAACTGGCAACGTTGTGTGGCTCGTTCCTATTGGTCTAGTCCAGGTAACATCATAAATTTAAAAAAATTAATAACTCAGGCAAATGAATAGAAAAAAAAAGTAAATGTAGTTTTATTTTGAACTGTATTATTCATAAAAAAAAATCAAAATTTTTGAACATGCCCTATTGTTATTGATTTAGTCATTGTAGTGATTGAACATTATTTTAAAAAGACTGACTGCATTATAATAGGTAATCCGTTTGTGATAAAAAAAGAGATTTAATTAACATACATTTGTTCTTATTTTTCTTTTTGAGCACACATGTCCAAAGGATCTATATTAACGATTGCTCAAACATTTTTGGGAATTTCTAATGTATACAGGCTGTTATATTTTATAAAATTAATAGCTTCTGACAATTTATTCACCAACAAGTTTCAACATTATAAGTAAACTAAGTCTTTTCAGAATTTAAAATAAACCACCCCTCTGTATACTGAACTTGTGAAAAGTATCGAGGTGGATCTATAATTATCACCGTTCCCTTTATAGCAGCATTATAAAGTTCTTGAGATTTGAAGTGTGTGAGAAGTTCCTAAAATTTTTAGTAAGTACCTGTTAATAGCTGGGCAAACAACGGCTTTGGATGTATATAAAGTTATCAGATTATGTAAACAAAGGGTGAAACATAAGAGCAGTTCAAATACAAAACTCAAGATTTATTTTCTTTGATGTTATAGATTTTGAATTTTGTGCGAAATATTTAATAAAATATTATAATCGCTTTAAATACAAAATACGGGCCCGCGCCTAGCATTTTTGGCGCCCTTGTGCAAATTTAAAATAACGCCACAAATTTGTATTACGTTCCTATGTGAGTGCAGGTACGGGTTAAGTTAGGTATTATTATCCACTATTGAAAAATAATTTTAAAAAATATTTTCGTAAATTTATTTTCATTTTTATATTTTACAAGCAGGGGCGGTTTCTCTATAGGTTCATTTGTGCAGTGAACACAAAGTTCAATTTAATAAAAACACATTATTTTAAAATTACGTAAATTACAAAAATATAAATTTAATTTTAATATTTTTATTTTCATACGTGTTAATCTATATTTTTTGGTACATCATTGCTCTCTGGCTGATCGCGTCTCTGTGGCACAATATACCTAAGTATACCGCATTATGATTAGTGAGCCTAACACGAGTGAGACGATTTGGCAAATACATTTAGCTAAAAAGAGAAGACAACACGCCAACAGATCCTTCAAACTGTCAAATAATACATTACACCCCCTTTTTTACTCTTCAATGAATTTAGATGTCACTGCTCGAAAAATCTGGTACATTTGAGGAATCTGATACATTTTTTAGACAAATCTGGTACATAACAAAATCATATTCTGGCAACACTGTACCAAATCAAACAAACTGTTATTCGGTCTTCTGTTATACTGTCATTCAAGAAGTATAGATTTGTCATTCATCTACTACGAAAATAAAACTCTTTAAATAAAATCACGGTGAATGACAATAATTGTCTTTCATCCTGAATAAAACTAAGATTATTTTATTTAGAAAAACTTCTTTAAGGCAAGGTAAATAAAATTATTTTTAAAGTTGTTGTTTTATTTAACCATAATAAAGTTTTACGAATCTAATTTGTTTTATATTTTGTTTCAGTGTGTTATTTTAAGACCACTTCAAAATGGTCTATTTTGTATCATACTGTAAATACTATGAAGTAAGAAGTAAGCAAAAAATCCGCTAAAAGGAAAAATTTATTTATTCTGATAAGGTAACTACATCATTATGGAAATGTACAATAAACGTTTGATAAAGATAAAGACACAAATGATTTTTCACTTTAACAGTCTGAATCGGAAAAATGGATCAACCAGTTGAATTTAATATACCTACACATAATGAAAAACTAAGAAATGGTATGAACATTTGAATAGTTCATAAGTTATTTTTGCCTGAAATTATCAATCGAGTTATCCTCTAGTTTAGATTTTGTGCATACAAACCTGGTAAATCAGTTTACAGTTGGTAATAAAGTATGTTTCGAAAAGACCAATAAGTATCAAACAAATTTTGATTTTGATTAGGTACTTAACAAGTCACATCCCACATATCTACACGGTCTGGGTCATCACTCCTATTGGTAGACCCTTTATATATTAAAACATTAATATACTATCTACAATTAATAATTTGAAAATAAAGATGAAGCCGATTTATCTATTTAGATAAAATACTATTATTCTATTATTTATTAAAACACATTATTTTTTAATAAACTTGGACGTGCAAAAGTCAGCCATGAGCTAGGACATTAGTGAGAGCAAGAATACTTTGGAATGTGCTGTGAAATACACTTCGAAAGGGTCATATGGAGAATTAAGTGTGATAACATTTTACGATGTGTATCTCACTATTTTAGTGCATAGTAAATGTTCAATTATGTGCTGCTATTTCAAACTTTTAGTATCCTTTGATAAAAGAAGTTGAATATTATTGTTGACCTTTTTAAATTGTTTATTTTACCTTATATATATTTTTTTCTGTGAAGAGTATTATAGCTTTACTTTGTTGGTCTGTCCTAGTGATGCCGCGAGACGAGAGATTCGCGTCTCTCGTCTCGTCTCGTACGAGACGAGAGGGCCATTTTCTCTCGAAAAAAGATTCAAGACGAGACGAGAGAGTGTCATCTCTCGACGAGAATTTCTCGTTTCTCTCGAGCTCTCTCGAGTTCTCTCGCGCAATTAACTTTTTACTTTTTTAAAATTTTCAAATATTTACCGTAACTCAAAATTTAAAAATATCAGATTTCCAGATAGTCAAAAAGTTAACTATAAAACACCTATTCTATATACACATTAAGTGTTAAGTATGGAACGCCTCAATATAAAAAAACGTTTCTATGAACTTACCCTCTAAAATGCACCATTTTCGAGATACAGGGTGTTTAAATTGAAAAAAAATCTTTACGCCACTGGAAAAAGTACGGTTTTGAGACGCTTATTTGAACCGCCCATGTTTTCTACACAAAAAAGGTACTCTTGGTCATACGCTCTAAAGTCGACCGTTTTCGAGAAAAATCAAATTTTAATGTTGAAATACATTGGCGGTTCAAATGGGCGTCTTCAAACCGTACTTTTTCCAGTGGCGTAGAATTTTTTTTTTCAATTTCATCACCCTGTATCTCGAAAATGGTGCATTTTAGAGGGTACGTTAATAGAAACGTTTTTTCATATTTTTGGACGAGCTATCACGTCCTGCGCATATATTATGAAACACCCTGTATAAATAAAAATATATTTTTAATCAAATTATTCTTTAAAGTTTTAATATAAGCTAATTCTTTTATTAAACATCAATATTAATCTAAACAAAATATTAGGGTTGCAAAGAACTCCGTAAATACGGCAATGCTGAATATCTATCTTATTTTACGAATTTACAATTATTTTTATGAATGAATTGTAGTTACCGTAACCAGCCGCAACGTTGCCAATCGAGTCTAACAGATATTTTGTGTTTCTGACAGTTTCTGTGTGACTTATTGATTTATTCATTTATAAATTACTATTTTTGTGAACTTTTGTGAGAAATATAAAGAATTATGGTACATGCATATGTAGTGTTCAATAACGTAGATCATTTAAATCGAAATTTATCCCTTCATCGGTAAGTAATTTTAGGATAAGATATGTTGTTTTCATTTAAACCAGTGGTGTAGTGCACCCGTCTTAAAACTGTTTTGACTATACAATTTTTTGTACAAGATTTGATACAATTTCTTATAGAATTTAAATTGTATAGGATCACATAGTAAATTGTTTATTAGTTGTTAAATTGTTAAAAATGATTATCCAATTTACTGCAGGTTTAATAATATACAATTTAAATTGTACAAGAAAATGTATCAAAAACTTGTGTAGTCTAAAACAGTCTTAAAATAGTTTTTAAAGTGATATTCCTTTTATAAATTAGTAAATTATTCTTATACCAATAAATAATTATTGAATAGTGACAAAGAAAATTTAACGTAAAATGTAGAATACTTTTAAAATTATTTAGCTATTAGGCACCTATATATATTTTTTAATATTCTATTTAGGTTTCCGCAAGATCCTGAGAAAAGAAAACTTTGGTTTTCTCTAGTAGGGATCCTTGAAAATCAGCCCCAGTAAAAACCCAGAGTTGTGTTCAGAAAACTTTTTTCCTGAAGATGTTTTGGTGCTAAATATATCACCCCAGACGGTGTGAGGGCTTCCTATTTTTGGATAACTTATTCAACAGGTAAAAATACAAAATATTAATTTTTTGTTTACCGCTAAACATTATTTATTACCTATATGTATGTATATATAATGTATGGTTTTTAGTTCTGATTCAACTGTTTTTGGAACACCACCTGCAGCAAAAAAAACATTGCAGTAAGTAATAACACCAATAACTAAGCATAAACAAATTAAATGAAATTTTAGTTAACAAAATTAAGGTATTTAATATATTTAAAACGTTATTTTAAAAATTTTTACTTTTTTTTACGATATTTTTTGCCATACCAAGTTTTTTTGTAATTATTAATTAAAAAATTATATATTTTTAGGTCAGTGTTTTATTTGGATACCCCTACCTACTTAATGTTAATTTAAAATTTTAAATAATTTTGGTTAACATCATACCAGGCAAATATATAGTAAATGCCAATAAACTATAAACCAATAAATATTAAAAATCGGAAGGTAACTTGAATTCTCTTGTATTTGAATTTACTTGTACTTGAATTTATCCACATGAAAAAATCATTATAATTATATTACTAAAAAAATATACCTACTTATTTACGTATTTTTTTAACATGCTACTACAATACTGGTAAGTTTAAAACTCTACGCCACTGGCGAGCATATTATGGACACTGTTTACAACGTTGCCAGCTGGTCCTAAGAGATCTGTCTTTCTCTCTTCCACTCAATAACAATTTTAAAACAGTCCGCATTTGTATGGGATTTATGAATGAAACATTTTGTCTCTATGTTGTAATGTCTTTGGATGTACATCTGCATACTCACTAAATGTATATCCCGTTATCGAATTAAATTCACCAAGATATTTAAAATTCAATAAATTAATATCGGGTACTAAAAGATCAACGTGTCAACAAGATTTAAAATGCACACGTCAATGCAAATATTTATTTATTTCGTAGGTACCATAGTAACGTTTGTAAAAACGGTGCGTTTTTTAATACTGAGAACAGTTCTATTTCAATGACTTTCGTATCACACTTTGCTGCAGACAAAAAAAAATTGGAAATTTAAAATTTTTTTTTTTCTCGAAAATGGTTAATTTTATTGACAATAAAGAAGAGTACCCTTTCTTTAGCTTAATGTTCAAGGTATCGGAATTTAATTTTTTTAACTTCTTACCATATAGGTTGTTAAAAATGTAAGCATTAAAATATACAACCTAGTCCGCCCCTGGTAAACTAAACAAGCTAATTATATTTTAAGAGCAGTATTTTAAGAGGTTCTTACTACTGTTTATCATATTAAATTTTCATTAAATTATATTGCGTAGTTCGAAAGTTAATCAAGAAAAATTTGATGTGTCCAACACATGACTTTCCTATCTAGTTATTATAGGCTTTTTCCGGTTATTTTATATAACCTATTGCAGCACCTCTATAAATGTTTAGAGGATAAACTAAATATATACATTTTCCACATACATTTAACTCGACACATTTTTCTATAATATATATTTCATAAAATATAAAAACAGCCCATAAAGTATCCCCCCCCCAGATGTTCTACCTTCGTCCAAAATCTAATCATTTCACATTTCACCTCAGGCCGAAATAAAACTTAAGTTTAAAATTTAATGTTTTTTCCTTTATCGAGGTCGAAAAAAATCATGATTACTATACTTTCCTTATATCTGTATATAGATAGGAAAGTAAAAATTGATTTCCAGTGACGTCCTTTTGGAAGCCGTATCTCCGTAGGGAGGGCCGCTAGGAAAAAAATTATAGGAACTTCTCATCTTATTTTTTATTGTTCTATCTGAATCCGAGATACCTCCCATATTTTCCTGTATATCAGGTATCAGGAATAATTTAGACGATTAATTTTCGTAAAATATTAACAAAATTTTACCACTGTGTTACATCACCTATATCTTTGTAAATGGCAATAATTCTTTGGGACATTGAATTTACAAACTCTTGAGAATCATGTATATAGTCAAATATGTGTCAAAAACGCAAAAATATTACTTATATCCTTTTAATTTAATCTAAATTTATTAATCTGGGCGAATACAAAATAGAAATATTTAGAAAGGTAGATTATTTTTACTAAATGAATAAAATAATGCCTTATGTGAGAATAAAAATAGTAAAGTATTGTCATTAATTAAATCCCTCGTTAAATCCTAATAGGTTTCATGTTTGAGATTCATGTTTACTGCTCTTGATAAACAAAAAAGATTGAAATCACTTCGAATTATATTACAACGATCTGTATCTTTTTGATTTGATCTGTGATATCGGTTTATTAAACCAGTTAACAAAATACATGCTACAATCTTACTGTTAACAGATTATTCTTATTTATTTTTTATTTCCCTGTTATTATACAAATTTAAACATAATAAATTCATTCATAAATGCCCAAGAGAATTATGCAATAATTGACTGTATTTTGGATTACTTAATATTGTAAAATATAAAACATTGACTAAAATTTAAAATATGTTGGTGAATGAGTTTTCTCAAATTAAATTCGCCTCATGATTATGTCTTGGAAAAACATTTTCTATCACGTCTCAAAATGGAACATGTCACAAGCATTCGATAGTTGGCATTGCATCAGGCGTTAAAAACAAACGAGGTGCAGGGCATTCAAATTGGCTCTTAGCACGCCGGATACGGATATGCAATGGCCGTCGATGACTGCCTGGATATCGCCAGAAGGTGCTAAAAGTGCTAAAGTAGGTGAAGCAGACTCAGCGAATTGTTTGTACAAAGTAAATCGGGGATAGGGGATGTTTCCGAATGACGTTTTTTTTTGTTTTATGGGTGACAAAAGAATTCGTTTCACAATTGACCCAAAGTTCTTTCTGTACCATCGTTTAGGAGGAAATTGAAATGTCGTTACAATTATTTCTGAATTTGAGTATTTACAAATCAACTGCAATACCAGAAGCCACGACATGCATTATAGGGTCCTATGATTGAACGTTCACGTTATCCGTAATATACATGTTGGGTCGAGTTTTAATAGAAACGAGGCAAATTCGTATGATGAAAAGTTTTTTATAACACATTACTGTTATTTTCCGCCTGTTATGTTCTAATTTAACATGTCGCCTCAATAGACACAAATATGCCGTTAAGGGCCTAACATCCATGTTGCCACTTTAATACAAGAATTAGAGAATAAAATGAGGAGGTATATTTGGGTATAACTTTATTAATATTTTTTATTAATGAATTACGAAGTAAAAAACTTTATTATAAATAATAATTTTCTATTTAAGGACTGAACTGAACATCCAAAGAAGACAATTAGAGATCACAGTAATGCTTTTTAAACTTTGGATGAGATTTATTTTTCTTACTAAACTATAGACTTCCAAAAGAATCGTTGCAGTTTATAATTGCAAGAATGTGGCCCAATTTTAATACTCCTCAAAGACCAAAGATCGAGTTCAACTAGAAAGTTGAAGTGAAGGTCTAATACCTATATTGCTATAATCTGAATTCTTGGTATATTTGAATGTGTTCTTTATTTATATGATTTGTAAATGTAAGCCAAAGGTTTGCATTTTTTTAATATATTTGTTTTCCATGTGAGAATAATTTAGTTTTTTATAAGAAAATTAAGTAATTCCTCATACTGTTTCACAGTTGTTTTAGCTAATTTTCTCGCCATAACAAATTAAATAAAATAAAAATTGAACTGCAAAAAACTCTAACCTAAATGATTGTTGTTTCAACATTTAGAGAAATATGAAAAATCTCATTTTTTGAAATGAAATGGAGTTAGGTACATCTTGTGCGCACACGAAATAATGCAAATAAATATTTTCTTCTATTCCTAACAGCCAGCTTAACATATTCTGTTATCGACTCTCAATCATACCGATACGACACCTACTGTTATTTCATGTGTTATATATTCCCTGTTAGCATAACATAACAGATTCGTGTTAAAATTAACGTAAACGTTTAATCATAGGACCCATATTCTGAATAAAAGAGAAGTGCAATAAAAGTAGGGATATAACGTCACATTCCATAGGCATACTTGTAAAATAAGTTTCTATAATATAAATAAGGCAACGACATATAAAATGGTATGTACGCACTTCGTAGATTGAATTTTGAATAAAAAAGTTATATTATTTACAAAAAATAAAAATAAACCTTATGCTTCTGACAAAATTGTTGCACTTTAACATTAAACGAATTAAATTTAACCAATAAATAACAAGGAGGATTATATGTTGTTAATGGGATAAAACTTTTGTAATCTCTTGGCATTAAAAGTGACACTTCAGTACCTAAAATCAAAGATTAAAAAAATAAAAAGTTCAAGAAATAACTTTATAAGTCACTGTCTTCACTATAACTACTGGTATCATTATCATTGTCTTTTCTAAGGTTTATTATTATAGGGTCTATTAAGTTTCTCCATTGCTATATCCATTTTTCAAAATAAATTTTTCACTTTTTTAACATGATCAACTTGTTTTCTCCAATGTTCTCCATTTACATCTGAAACTGATTGAAAAACAAATTTCGCACATCAGTTAATTTAAATTTTGTATTCGAGGAACATAACCTTTTAATTGTGACCAGATCAGTTCAATGGGATTTAACTTTGTATGTCTGCGAATTTAAATTCCTTTTTCTCGGGCCGTCTCGTCTATTATATATTTTTTGAATTTGTTTTTAAGTTGTCTTGTTATTAGAAGTATTTCAAGGATTTGGGAGGACTAAGAATATTTTTAAAATCTTTCTTTCATCTTGTTGTAGGTAGTGACTCTTAATCGACTGTAATAGGATACATTATCCAAAACGATAACTGAGTTGGCTGGATTTTTATAATTTTCTGAAACCAATTTTCAAACATAGGGCCATTCATTTCTTCAAGGGAGTCTTCTGTTTTCTTTTACTCGAACATTAATAAACCATCTGGCAAAAATCCATCGGTGCTGTCAAAGTGGGTTATTATTAAACGATTTTCTTTTCCACAAAAGACCCCTTCTATAAAGGTTTGCTTTGGAGGTATCTTGCAAAATTTTTGTTACTTTATGTCCACCATTAACCCTGTTTCATCTAAATAAAATATCTGTTAATGCTGATTCCTCGCGGCCGCTACTTTCCTTAAATAATGATGTCTACGCAATGATTTCGTCATTCTCTGTTAGAAAGCTGTTTCTGACACGTTTTTTGTAACGAAAATTTAATTCATGTAATATTTTTTGCATATGAAAATATTATATATTTGGAAGAGTTGAACTATTTAATATTTTTGCAATGAGTGTATGTTTTTAAGTATAGGAATTTCATTTCGAAAGAAAAAAGAATGTACCATTTGCCTTATTATATTCTTTACCCAAGTTTCTATAAAGGTCTGTTTCTTCTTGGGGCTTTTTTGGAAGTAAGACTTCTCCAATAATTTTATCTTTTTTAATAATGTTTATACACTGTTCGCTTAGATAATCCAGTATAATATGTCTCACATTTAGTGGCCATTTCATCCAGAGAAAGTGAAACAAAATTTTTTTGGACTCAATTCTCTTCTGTCACAATTAAGTTTCAATAGAGACCCGCTACATGTGGTTGATCAACATAAATTCTTAGGAGTAATTTTTCACAAAAAGTTTACATGGAAGCAACATATAGAGGAAACTAAAGCCAACTGTTTAAATATGATTAACATCTTAAAATCATTAGCATGAGCAGAAGAGGAAATATTAACAAGGATTTACAGATTACTGGTCCGCTCCAAACTAGATTATGGAAGTATCCTTTATATGAGCGCCGCCAAAATTATCTTAAATCTCTTGACACTATCCAACCCACAGCATTACAAATATATCTGGGTGCTTTTAGATCCAGTCCCACTGAAAGCATCTACATTGAATCTTCTGAATCACTTTTTTTCATATGACGAGAATGCTAACTATTATCCTATTTTTCCAGGATATCTGCCCGCCCACAAAACCTAGTATTTAAATTAATTGACTCTATACAACCAGCTCCTGTAAACAGATCCAGATCATCGCTCTCATCTCCACAAATGTTACACTCTATTATAAAAAACACTAACCTTAACGTTACAACTCCCATAAAACTTTCTAAAACTCCTCTATGGAACAAACAACCTCCACTATTGAATACAAGCCTAAGCATCTACAACAAGTGCGAAACATCTTACATAGTCTTCAGACAAAAAATCAGAGATCTGATAAATCACCAGCCGTTCAACAAAATCCTATACACTGACGCCTCCAAAGAAGTTAATGGTAGTGGATGTGCTGTAACTACAGTGGGCACAACAATAGCAACATACAAACTTCCTGACTTATGTAGTATACAGCTGAACTATATGGAATACTATGAGCTTTGAGGCCTCCAGTACAGGATAAAAGTAAACCTGCCATATGTACAGACTCCCTTTCATCAATATACTCCATCAAAAACAACTACTCACAACATCCTTTAGTCCAAGATATCCTCGACACGTGACACCACCAACGTACTAGAGGTATCACTGTGAATATAAACTGGATCCTTTCTCAAGTAGGAATTAATGGCAATGAACGTGCAGACTAATCAGCGAAACACACTTGCTCTTCCGACTTAAAAATAGAGCAAATTCAACTTCATCAAGACTTAAAATCAACAGCTAGACAAACGATGATTTACACATGGCAAACACATTGGAATACACGCAACACAAAACTCCGTTCAATACAACTCACAGTTACCGCTCAGAAGATGCCTCCAATGACAGGAAAAGCCAAAAGCGTTATAAGATGACTTAGAATAGGTCATTCCCAGCTCACCCATGATTACTTGATGTCCTCACAGAATCCCCCTATCTGTGAATTCTGTGATAGTTTAAGACTTATAATTGAGCATATACTTTCAGATTGCAAACACTACAGCTCAACCAGTTTAGTGCTGTGATTTAGTTCCTTAAAGACTATCGACTGTTTAATTTAATTTGATTTTATACGTAACCAAATGTATCACAGATCCTGTGTCAGTGGCCACTAGATGCCGGGACACGTTAATTTTGATAAAAAGAATTATTTTCGAAAATTATTAAATACATTAAGTACGATATTTTTTTCTTTTAATTATGTCCACTAGGTCGAGTAGGCGTAAGTACTTGTGCTTGCAATATTTCCTATTGCACTAGCCATTCTTATATAACTGTAAAATTTTAATATATACTAATACATAATTCCGAATCAATTAAACTACATACGATACGGTTATGAATAAATAAAGTCTAATTTATCTGTCAAAATAAAAGGTTTTATTAAGGTTTTATTACAGTAAAAACCATGGAAACATGATTAAATCTAAACGAAAACTTTTATTAGGTCGATCAGATATATTAAAATTTTCATTTTAACTGCAAATAAGCATTGCAGGATGAGGTATAAATAAAATGTCTACTTCTTGAAGCTGTACTGCAAATTAAATTACTGCACTCCTTTCTTCTCTAGACTATAACTTGAGACACGAGCCACATTGGTAGAAATAAGAATTCTGGGCATGTACTAAAAACTAGAGGAAATGTTGTTTTTCATTAAAAACCTTTAATACTAAAACCATTAATATTGAGTCAAAAATGTCTAATAATTATTTCAATAAAAATAAAATACAATTATACCAAATTAATTTTAAAAACATAATATTTTCGAATAACCAAATAATGTTTCAAATCAGTCGAATTATTCCGATTATATTACTTTAAAAATAAAGTTTTTTGCTTTAACTTAGAAGCACCACTGTATTTAAAAAAGGAAAAATGTAAACCAGATCGTATAACATAATATTTTTAACTCGTCTGGTGCGTTGGCGGGTTAAATGAATGTATTGTTAAATATTTTTTAGGCCAACCATTTCGCTCATTACCCTTTTAGCTAGTTCAGCGTCCCTTTCCCTCCATTATGTGCGAATATTCGTTCACGCGCTGCTTTTCTACGTGACAGGTTTAAATTATTCCTAGTTTAAATTGAACGGGCCTTCGTTTTCTGACTAATTAATTAATTTAATTAGTAATATAATTGCCGAAACCCCGGTTTCGCTAATAAATTTTGTTTTTTGAATAAACCTCTACCAGTGGTGTGTCATACCATAAATTTTAATGCATAAATAAGTTTAATTTATACAGTACTGTTGGTGCTAGCCGATAAATGTGTGAAAACGAAAGATAAGAAGATAAAGTGTGAAAACGAAAGATAAAAAGTTAAAGTGCGAAAAACAAAGATAATATGATGAAGAGCGAAAAAAAAGGGAAATAATGGAAAAAGACAGAAAAAACGTGGGAAAATTTAAAGAAACACATAAATTAAATGCAAAATAAAGAAAAGAAAACCTAGTTTGTTTATATTATCACAAATTAAGGTAACTGGTAATTTTCACAACAAATTGGTTAGAGTTATCTATTATTATATCTAGATATTTATTTAGGCTTTACTTAGACACACAATAAATTACTAAAAGCAACAAAGAGCAGTTACAGTAGTTATTCAAGAATAAAACAGAAACTGGATTTCAACGTGTTTCTAATGATACAAAATTAAATTCGTGTAATAAATCTAGACAGTTACCAGTTTAGGATAAAATCATTAGGAATTTTAAGAATTTACGAGCAATACTACAAAGGATAAAAATTCGTGCAAATATAAAGAAACGAAGATGAAAATAAGCAATCTAAGAATTTCGTAATTCCGTTTTATCGTCTATAATAAAAATTTTTGAATTTGTTTTTATGCTGCCTTAATATTACGAGTAATTCTGCCTTCAAGGATTTAGGAGGTTTGATAATATTTTTAGAATGAAGTTATTTTGAAATATCTTCTTTTTTCCAACTTTTTGTAGGTAGTGACTCCTTTAGTCGACTGTGCTAGGATGCATTATCTAAACTGGATGTGTTTGTGACTGTATTGCTTCTCTGTACCTTTCTTTTAATGTGAAAATGAATTAAAAATGCAAATTGAATTTCTGTATATTGAAAATATGACATGACATTTCTAACTCACAAATATCTAACATATAACTATAGTAACGTAAAAATTGGATAGGCAGAGTCGGCTCCAACATGCCCCCCGCCTTGAAAGAATTTAAATGAGGTTGAATAAAAACAAAATAACACTGAGTCTGTAAAAAATGTACAACTACAATGTTTGGATAGATAAAGAACATATATTAGCAACAAAACGACGTACTTCTCAATTAACTGTCTTTAGTGTTACTGCACGTACAACGCCATATTTTCCAGGGTGTAAAACTATCACTCTTCCCAATTTCCAATGTAATGGAGGCGTGTTTTCTTTAATGATGATTAACCTATCCAATTGAATATTTGGATTATTAATTGACCATTTCTGACGACGTTGAAGTTCTGTCAAATAGTCCTTTGACCAACGATTCCAAATATGTTGCTGAATGCTATATGAAGAAGTTGAAAACGACTTAGTCTATTGTCTGGAATGTCTTCGTAATTTAATACTGGTAGTGAAGTAAAAGTTCTTCCAATAAGAAAATGAGCCGGTGTAATAGGACTGACATCATTTGAATCAGAACTTGCAGGATGCAGCAGTCGAGAATTTAAAATTGATTCGACTTGTAATAATAAGGTCAGAAAAGTCCTCATACACAAGAATGGCATTTTGAATAATTCTTTTGAGGTGAAAATTGGATGCTTTTTGTAAAATTCTAACTGTGAAAATTTTAATCTACCCCCAACTCTAAGAATTCCTTTATCTAAGAATGGAGATAAGGTATGAATATTACTTTTCTTGAAACTTGTTTTTCATTTTGTAACTGAGCAATTTCTGATGCGAAATGTTTCTGCTGAACCAACTATACTAAAAGGTTGAGTCCAGAGTCGAACCCAGATGGTTATAAAGGACCTGATATCTTAGAGTTTCTAGAAATGCAGTTATTAATGAATCGAAGGCAGTATGCTGCAACGTGTTTCAATTTATTTAGATTTGAACAATTTTCAATTTGAAAAATAGGAGAATTTGAAATGACAGTGTAAGATTGCATTGTTTCTTTTAAATCAGGCCAGTCGTGTTGAGGAAGAGATAACCATTTAGGATCAAGCCACCAAAGTTTTGAGTTTATTAACGAATTTGGATTTGTTCCCTTAGATAGGAGATCAGCAGGATTATCTCTGATACCAACATGATGCTAGGATTGAATATTTGTCTTGGATTGAATTTCCGAAACTCTGTTAGCTACAAAGGTTTTCAAGAGATTTGAAGGAGTATTAATCCAACCAATAATTATTGTAGAGTCAGTCCAGTGAAAAATATCATTAAATGATGAACGAAAGGATGTTTGAACCTTATGTGAAAGTCGTGCAGCTATTAAAGCACCACATAGTTCTAATCTTGGTAAAGTAACTACCTTTAAAGGAGCTACCTTTGTTTCTGCACTTAAAAGGTGTACATACACTGTGCCTAATACATCAACACTTCTAATAAAAGCACATGCGCCGTACGCTCCTTCACTGGAATCTGAGAAACCATGAATTTGCATGTGAATAGGAGATCGACATTTAACATGTCTAGGTATGTCGAAATTATTAAGATACTTAAGCTCATTTTAAAATCTAAGCCATCTTGTATGAATATCTGCAGGAACTGATTCATTCCATGAAAGTTTTTCTAGCCAAAGTTTCTGAAGAAACATTTTAGCTACAATAGTGCAAGGACTTAATCCAAGTGGATCAAATATTTGTGCAATGATGGATGAAACGATACGTTTAGTAACCTTTGTTGAAGTTGATAATGAATTATTAATATTGTACATTAGATGATCTGATTGAGAACACCAATAAAGACCAAGAGTTTTTGTCTTTTCATTAGACCCTAATTGCAAAATATTTAAATCTAATAATCGAATCCTGAACGTGGATTAAAACCTTTGGATTATTTGAAATCCATTTGCGAAGATCAAAACAACCTTGTTTTAGTATCTCTGAAACTTGTTTACAATATAATGATAATTCATCAATTGAATCTGAGCCAGTAAGTAAATAATCCACATAGAAATCATTTTGAATAATTGTCGATGCCATTAGGTATGAAACTTCATTTTCAGGGGCCAACTGAAATAGTGGCCTTATTGCTAAAACGGGTGCAGCTGATGTACCGTAAGTTACATTATTTAACTGATAAACTGCAAGCGGTTGAGTTGGATCAGAACGCCAAAATATTTGCTAAAGACATCTTTGAGATTGATTTAGTAAGATTTGGCGATACATTTTACAAATGTCAGCACTTTCTACATACCTATCTAATAAGAATTTGAAAACGGTCATTTTGAATAGTAGGGCCGACCATTTGAAAATCATTAATGGCATAAATTTGATATAAGGTTCCCTTAGAAAGCTATTACGTTGTAGTTTACGTTTTAAATTATAGAAGCGTTTGAGAGCTTGCTCGCGGGAATCTCCAAGTTTTGTTAGTGAATCTTTCAAAGAAATGTTAACAATGAAACGGCCATTAAAGTCACGTTTATGAGTTGAAACGAAAATTTGTTCACAATCCCTTTCTTCTGCTGAATATGATCTATCCTCGAAACAATCCTCTATTTTCCAAAAACGGGATAGTTGATTTTGAATATTAGTATATCGCCCCCCGCCTTGAAATTACATTTCAATGTTTTTTGAAAGGTTGCAATACATATGAGATTTTTTCCATAGATTTATTTGCCATAGAGTTATTGTATAGGGACCCTGAAATTATCCAACCGAATTTGGTTTTATGAAGGATAGGTAAATTGGGACCAAACTGTATTTGGCCAATGGAAAGTATAAACCAAAATAACTCGGCTCCTATGAGAAGATCGATGGGCTTTGGTGAATTAAATTCTGGATCTTGTAATTGTATATTTGAAGGGATGGATACTGAAGATGTTTTAATACTAAAGATGTTTTAATTCCCAAAGTAGTTAAAAAATTTGCACTTATGAAATTGGATTGACTTCCTGAATCGAGAAGTGCACGACAATCATGGCGATTTCCTTTGTTGTCCATAACTTCGCAAACAATTGTGGATAATAAAACTAGCTTTGAATTTGAATTAACACTGTATAATGTTACAATATCTGTATTTTGAATAAAACTATGCAACAGAGTATTGTGTTTAGCGGAACAAGTTTGACAACCACCGAAATTGCATTGATCAAGTTGATGACCAAAATTCAGACAGTTTATGCATAGTTTTGAAGTTTTCACTAATTCTGTTCGCTCGGGTATGCTTATTTTCAAAAATTTGCTGCAATTAAATAACCTATGATTATTTAAATGGCATGCCTGACAAATGCGAACTAAAGAATGAAAAGCCTTTTGAGACTTGTTTTTGGATACTGATGTTTAAAAGGGAGAATGTTTGGAAAAATGACTCTGATTTGTTTCTAACTGTCTATCTTCAATTTTTTTTAACATTTTGGATTTTTGTTTCAAAAAAAGCAAGAAATCTTCTAAGGTTGGTTTATCAGAAAATGATTTGTTCTCCCATTCTCTCGTTGTAGTTGGGTCTAACTCTGTAGTAATGTAATAAATTATTAACGTATCCCAATACTCAGTTGGCTCACCGAGAACCTTTAGTGAATGTAAGTGCATTTTAACCTGATCAACAATATGCTTAAGTGCTTTAGAAGATTCTTTCTTGATTGAATCAATGTTATATAAAGCTTTGACATGTTCATGCAATAATGCCCTTTTATCAGTGTATTGATCACATAATAAATCCCAAGCTATAACAAAATTATCTTTTGTAAGTTGAATATTTGCAATAGTCTCAAAAGCTTCACCACTTAGTGCAGATTTTAAATAGTGAAATCTTTGAATATTTGAATTGTTTGAATTATCAATAATTAATGCCTTGAAGCTATCTTGAAATTGAAGCCAATCGCATGGTTCCCCTGAAAATGTGGGAAGATTTATCAGTGGCAATTTGATACCTGACAAATCCTTTTGTAAATTATTATTGATGGTTGATTGATTATGGTTTGAAACTGAATTATTTTCAAAACCAGACTCAGTATTCGAAATCATAAATTTTTGTGCATGTGAAAGAGATGCATAAAAACTATTTTTGAATTCTTCTCTAGCTGAAAATTCTGTTTGAATGTTAACTTCATCAACCAAAGCATCAATTTGATTTTGTATTTCTGTAAATTCATTTATTAAATTTTCAACTCGATTGTAACGACGACGAAATTCTGTAAAATCTGTATCTTGAACATTTGATTGACCTTTTAAGAGAAAATTTTGAAAAATCGTTAATCGTGTTTTAATGCTTCCACGACTAGCATGCAATTTTTTTAGATCCATCTTAGAATAGCATGAAAATGGAAGTATTTAGGTACTAAATGCAATTAAAGAATATAAAAATGGAGAATAAGAAAATGCAATTAATTGTGTATGAGACCTTGAAAACCAAATACAAATTAAATCAATATTCTTTGTATGATGACTAGGAGGCCTGTGAAGTTTACCGAAAGACCGACTGCAAATATTAAAGGTGTCCTGTACTGAATGGTCAGAAATTTGAAAGCTTTATGTAGAATGCTGCTTGCATACGTTGTTCAGCTGAAGATTGCTTGAACGTGGGCTCTGGCGATTTCTGACTGATGAAAATCCAAAATTCCTGATTCACTGACTTATGGTGAACCTGAATTCTTGGAGTTGAATGTAGAATACTTTGAAATGAATGGCACTGTAATCCGCGCATAGAAGGACCAAATGGATGTGTTTGTGACTGTATGGCTTCTCTGTACTTTTATTTTAATGTGAAAATGAATTAAAAATGCAAATTGAATTTCCTTATATTGAAAATATTACATTTCTAACTCACAAATATCTAACATATAGTATCTATAGTAACGTGAAAATTGGATGGGCAGAGTCGGCTCCAACAAAAACAATAACGGAGTTGGCTGGAATTTTTATTGTAATGTTCTGAAACCAATTTTTAAACATAGGGCCATCCATTTCTTCATGGTAGTCTTTTATTGAAGGATGAGGTATAAATATTATGTCTACTTCTTGAACCTCTTCTACTTTCTACAAATTAAATTAATGCACTTTTTTCTTCTCTAGACTATAATGAATAGAACTCTTATTGTCCTAATAATTAGATCGAAAATTGGGTGGTGATGATAGTAGATATATTTTCTGATATAATTGGTAAAACCAGGAATTAATTGTATTACAAAATGACGACGTACTTAGCACTGATTGGTGGGTGAGAGGAGTATGCGAATGGTTGCTTGTATTTATTGAATATTAGATTGCAGGTGTATTTAATAGTGATAAAAGAATAATTTAAATGATCTGACTCGTTTTTTAAATGTGTTTATACCTGTTTTCAATACTTTTTTTACAAATTTACCAAACAAAATAATATTTTGTGGGTTACTAACTGCGCCAATGATTTTTCCATAAATTCCAGACACCAACGATATTTTCAACAGTAGACTCAAATGTAAATTTACGCTTTGTTTGTTCTAGTCAATTATTGAATGCAACTAACATTATGTATTAGCGAAGTGCTTTTTTGTAGGCTCTATTACAAAGTCAAACATTTAAAATTATACAAAACTGATCCATATATAAGTGGCACTCAACGTGATTCGGATATTGACATTTTATATCGTATAACTATTTAATTACAGAGTATAAACATTTTTTATAATGAAATATAAACAGTAGGTACTAGGGTAGTGTACACATATATATATTTATATAGGGTTATTCAGAAGTAATAGGTCAAATTGTGCACGTTCAGGTTTGCTTAAGTAAAGGGGGACAATTCCATTTAAGGACCATCAAAATAAAAAAAAAATACTTTAAGTCTTGGTCATATTTGAGTTGGAATTATTTTCCTTTTTTAACAATTGTGAGCCCGGCTATTTAGTTCCATCTAGTTTTATAAATAGGTACTACAAGTGACCTTTGATTTTGTTTACTTAAAAAAGTTGGCGAAACCTTTTTCACTACTTGATTTCGTATTTTTTTTGTAACTAACATTATTGTGTACTAGTGAATGTGTTTACCTTCGTTAATTTTAATAATATTAATAATAATATTCTCCCTAATTCATCTCCTTGCGAGTGAATTTTAATCCCTAAAGCCGACTGAGCGACTTGGGTCATATCAACAGAAATTAAATTTCTGCTTATACGGTATCCATCAAATCATATACCTTGCAAATAAATGCACATGGCTTTCTGTAGGATTCGAAGACGTTGTCTCTTTACCACAAAATTGGTTTGCAAATAAATGCGAGTGCCGCAGACACGAACTCTACCGCAGTTAAATTGAAAACCATCTACTGAAGAGTCCTAATAAGGACGAAACTGGTCCAAGAATGACGAACTCCATAGTGAGCAAAATCAAGGGTAGAGTGTTGGAATTTAATTTCTATCAACGATACACAAATACCAGTATGCTTCTAAATTCGATCGAATTTCGCACTTTCCGCGCATGACGTAACATGGCATAAAGCAAACAGTATTTGATTGACGTTTGAATAAGAATTATTTTTTAATACAATTTTATTTCTGATTATAAAAATATATTGGTACGTAATAAATATTTGGAATTTTAAATAAATAATAAAGTATTTTGCTTGTATGCTGTTCATTTTTGAAATACCTATTTGAAGAGTTTTAAAGTGTTTTGATTTTGTGTTTCTTATTTTTGGATGTTTTTTAAAGGGTTTATGTTTCTTCAGCAATTTTATTATTACAATAAAAAATCTATAACATGTCAAATTGTGCTGTGGCTACTTGTAAATATTAGCATATTTACGAAGGGAACGGACATTAAATATTTTCGATTTTAAAAGAATGATGATCTGGCTATGCAGTGGATTGTAGTATGATGCCGAAAAGGGTCAATAAAGTTAAAAAAGTAGAAGTTTTTATTTGAATAAAGAAAAATTTGATTTATATTTAATAATATTCAGTGTCAATGGTCACGTAAAATGTTTTGCAGAAACATAAACTTCATGTTCATTATCACTAGATGTTTTTTTGCAGCTCGTACTTGCTTTTCGAAGTCTGCTGTTTCGAAGTGCCTCTGCAGCAGTGATTGTTGGGATACAAACCCGCAAATAGCTGATATTTGAATCCAAATGTTGTACTCATACTAAGTATTCCCAAATTTCATGCAGCAATGCAGAAAAGGCAATGTGAAGAGTGAAGAACCTAATATACGAACAGCTAAAATAAAACAGCGGGATGAAGCAATAGGAATTTTAAAAGCAATTTTTCAAAAAGTAAATTTTTCTGAACAAGAGCTTACGTACACAGACCCCAAAAAAACTTATGCTTGGATTATAACATCAGTATATTGTTAGAGTCAGCGAATTAGGATATCGCCGCCACTGGGGTTGACGGTATTACGTCTGCCTGTTAGAGTCAGTGAATTAGGATATCGCCGCCACTGGGGTCGCCGGTACCACGTCTGCCCGTTGCAGTGTCTAGGACCAGGAAAGAGCGGGGACTTGAATTTCGACCAGCCGAACGCTAGGAAGTGATAGGCAATATGCCGTTAAAAACATTCTTTATTTTGTTCCTTAATTAATTATATTTTAAACATTGTTTACGAGATATTTAATAAAACGTTATAAAACCATGTTAACACGTGTTTTATGAAGTGACAATACAGGGTGTTATAGTATATAGGGCGATAAATCATTTTAAAAAAATAATTTTGAAGTTAATTCTTTTAACTTCTAACAATATTATGCATTTTTTTAAAGAATTCTCCTCTAAAATAAACGCTAACAGCCCTAAATCGAATCTTGTTCGTTGAAATTGTGCATTATTGTTTGACGTTCTTTGTAATAAACTTATATAAGATACATTTCTTTAAAATAAAGTATCAATGCTCATTGTATTTTATCACATATATTATTCTTGTTTTGGTTGCAATAAGAAATAAACTAAACATAAAATTTGTGCAATATTTGTACTTATACAAAATATTCTCTACTGTCAAATCATAAAGACCACAACCTTTAACAATGAAGTAATGTTACAGTTTTTTATTTTATCAAAAACGTCTCGCTACTATTTATCTATGTAGATGCGACTGATTTTTATGCCACGTGACGTCATATCATGTGAGAAGGATAGAGTTAACATGCGCAGGAAACCGGTATTTGTGTATAGTGATTTCTTTACCTCTGCTATCTTTCCTTTTGGATGTAATTTAATACCGGTTGAGGTATTAGGTAATTTATTTTATAAAAACTTAATCTGGAGAAACAGGTTTGCCACAATAAAATAATTGTAAGTCACTATTTTTTTTTTTGAAAGGGGAACACGTGTTTTTATTCTCTGAAAGATAACAAACGCCACGTCATACCTCGTACTTATTTATACAGTGCCTGCCAGCTGTGGTATGCAACTACGTGGGCAGTTTGTTAGGGATTTTATAGGTACGCCAACTTTCCTTGGATATTCACACATCCAAATACTAACTACAAGCGACCCTGCTTGGCTGAAGATATCGATACACAATAGTGAACCTGCTCTGCTGGACCGCTGCCCTTTAGCAAGATATTTGGCATTATCTTTAAATAAAACCCTTTAGACCAATCCAGTGTTGGGAAACTGTCACATGCAGTTGTTGCATAATGTGGCGAAGCATCACCCTGCTGAAAAATACATCATTCTCTGGAATCTGAATTGAGGTTAGATTCACCCAACAAGTTAGTTACCAGGTAGAAAAATGGGCCCAACAATATTATTTCCCAAAATTCCAGCCCATACATTAAACTTTTCTGGATACTCTGAATGCTGGTGTCTTATAATTTGAGGATACTAATCACTATAGTATTTGTAATTATCTCTGCTGAGTTGCTATTAATAAATAATGTGCATTCTTTAAAAAAAGCATGTAGAATATAAAAAATTAGGAATTATACCACCTTCACTATTCGCATTGAGTACAATTGAAAACAAGTTAACAAATTAGTTATTTTTTATACATTATAATGTATAAAAAAAAACCTTTAGTTTTTTTACTTTGGCCTTCTGCGTTTAACCTTTTTCATATTAACTATTGTATTCTAGATTCAAATTTCAATATATTTTCCACAGTCACCCTCTATTTGTAAATTTTCTTTAAATTTTAACTAATTTGTTAACTTGTTTTCAATTGTACTCAATGCGAATAGTGAAGGTGGTATAATTCCTTAATTCCACACAAGCTAACTTGCTTCTGGAGATCAGATATGATTTGTAAGGGCTTATCCCACACTCACTATTCCCAACACTGGGTTTTGTCACTTTGTTTGTTATCTTTTAATTGTTAATTTGTTCAAATAACCGTAAATATACAATTTTAACTCTTGACTTAAAAGTCTTACCCAGATTTTATAATTTTTTTTTTTAAGTTTACATCCACAATTTTTGTAGATAAGCACTGATGATGGCAAATAAGCCGAAAACGCTTTGCATTTATTAATTTCTTTCCTTTTGAATGTAATTAAATTGAATTTTTTCATGTTTATTTTATTTTACAAATTAGTAAAATTCGTAAATTATTTTAAAATTAGTTATTATGTCTTATTAATAACAACATTATCTTTTAATTTTATAGATTCTCGTTAGTGGGCCGTAGAAAAAATATACTGTACAATTCGAGTGGATTTACCATATCGCCTAAGGCTTAAACTTCGTCTTCGTGTGATGTGTCCATCATACCCATGCTTGTTGCAAAAACTACTATTTTCAAACATCTCCTTACATAATTGTATATTGAAATCTGGATTATTTTTATTGAGATCTTGCACGATATGCGTCTTATAGTGATCGATGCTTTTTCAAAATCCTTTGAAGATTACGACGTGAAATTCCTGAAGTTGCTGCTAATTTTCTGCTGCTTGAAGTAGGATCTGGTGCAACATCTTCTAAAATTGATATCTTTGTAGCCTTGTTAGTAACAGGGTGTCCATGTTTTTTGTTAACAACGGATCCAGATTCTATAAATCTAGATAATAAATTTATCATGTAGGGATGGCGGAGATTCTTATCGGAACGCCTTTAAGTAAAAATTATTGTAGTTTCCTAGGATCTGTGGTGTAAACTATATTAATTTGAATCGTTGGCTTAAAAGCAACGGATAATAAATTACAAATTAAACGAATTTTGGTATATAGCTGCAAAACTTTATTATAATTCAATTATTAGGCAGAAAACATTTTTTTCGATATATTTATTCGATCTACCGACCTTACAAGGTTAAACAAAGATTTAATTACAGTGGGAAGTCAATGAGTCATTTAGCTTGGGCATAAGGTCACAATCGATATCAGAGCAAGGAAAAAGCCGATAAACTAGTACGAGAAGATTCAAATGAGGCTAGGGATCCATCAAACAATGGATGGAAAAAGAGTCTCAAGAATGGTAGAACTGTCCATAATTGAGATAGGCCATGAGAGAGTTCAATAAGGAATAGTCTGACAAGTTCAGGAAATGCCTATTGGATCAAAGACGAAAAATCGTTAGGATAACAGCTTGTCTTTATTACCGGACACTGTAGCTTAATAAGTCATCACTACAACAGAAGAAGCAACATTGTATAGAACTGTTTTAATTGAGCCACCCTGTAAACAATAAATTGAGCTGTGAAATTTTCTTTTCTTATAATATTTGTTCAGTTTTTTTATCTGACTAACGCCTTCACAACACTATATAAAAAAATTAATATCTTCCTTCCCTGCTTTCGATATTAAACTAAATTGACTTCACGTGGTTCGCGAATGATAAAAAAAATCCCATCGTTTAATTTCTGAAGCCAATAAGACCGTAAGAAGTCATCAGAAGCCATTCGGAATTCCAGGCCTTCTCTTGGATGAAGTATCTGGTATCTGGAGTGAAGTCTATAATGCCAATCACACGACCCAATGGACACGAATGTTATTACTGGGAAGGATGGATAAACTTGATTTGTATCGATAGCTGCTCCCTGTAGCAGCAGGATACGTTCTGAATCTAATTTAGAGTCTATAGGGAATTTTTTACTCAATATTTGGCAACGTTATAATGATCTCAGATGAAAGTGGTGCGCGGGGAGAGGTGCAATGCTAAAAACGAATCGTGTTTGTTTGTTTTTAAAATAAAATCCCGGAATTTTTTAAGATTTGATCTTCGATCATACAGGATGAACTCGTTTTAAGTGTAAAAGTATTTGAAATACCGGGTGACAATGAGATCTAAGCCACATTAATATCTTTTTCATTTAAGAAGCAATTTGGATCAAATTTGGGACACACCTACTAGACATAATTTAAAACTGATACTTATACTTAAACAAAATGGCCTGCTTCCAATTTTACCGGAAATACAATTAAGTTTGATTTTTAAATGATTCAAGCTGTATATTTTATGTTTTTTGGAGTCTACGCTTCAAATTACTTATAACAGTGTGGCCAAATTTTATTTTTTTCGCATGATCGAATGGCCATGAAATGGAAAATAATGTTCTATTACCATTGAATAACTCAAAACAAAAACAATTTTCCAATTGAATTAAAAATACATCATTTATATAAAAATAAACATCTTAAATGTATTTTTTACTGAAATATCACTTTTTTAAATGGCACCATTTTTCCTTTGCCAACAAGCACCATGCAGCACTTAGAACATTATCTTCCAATTCGGGCCGTTCTTTATATATACCGGGTGACTCAGTTGTATTGTTCCAACGCCATATATTAGTAGTTTTAAAAAAATTAAATTCCAAATTTTGAACGTTTTATTCAAACCCTGTGTCCTCAAAAATAAACATAATATCCATATTCATTCACTTTCGGTTTGACCGGAAACGACCTTAACTTTTGAAATTTAAATAGCGCCCTGTATATTTAATTTAAAATTTGAATTTTACGCAAAATTTCCTTTCCAACGAGGTAATACACTTTGTAATATGGCTTACTAACTGAAAATAAATCGGATTTTCAAAAAATAGCAAAATAACGAAGAAGGCTTTGGAATCAATTGAAGTAAGGTAATTGCATGTTCTGTGTAGGGTCTGTAGGGTCTAATAATTATACACAATGAATGATGAAAAATTAGATATGATTTTAATTTATGGGGAACGTCGAAAAAACCACCGTCCAAAAGCGGATCTTTCTTCAAGAAACAAACTATTTTTAAAAGAAAAACTGCTACTTATGATGACCATAGTACTGATATTTTCGGAAGAGTACTTATTAATCCACATATTTCATTAGACAAATTGTCAAATTGAAATAAAGTACGATATATCTCGATCTTCTATTCAACGATTTTTAAACATTTACACATTTAGGCACATATTAAATGCATCTCCACCAAGCACTATAAGAAAGAGATTATAACAGAAGGCTTAATTTTACTTTTAGTTAAATTTTTGAATAAAAATTTCAACGTCTCTCTTCCTGAACGCCTTGAATCAATAACTTTATTTTTCTCCATGTATTCAATGTCCCCTAACAACCGAGAAATCGACCAATATTAATCCATATTAATGACTGACATCACAAGAGATATTATGATTCGGATAGCATCTACAATCTATGCTTGGACAAGATATGTTGTTTAATATTTATATTTTTATTTATAAAATTAATTGATATCAAAGTTCTAATTCAAGTAAGTACTAAGCTTTATTTGATTTACATTACTACCAATCAAAATAATATTTTTATTTCTCATAAACTTTAACAGTTCATATTTAAAAAAATATTTCATAAATCTTTCAAAATTTAATTAATTTTGTTTTTGGTATTATATTATAGCTATCTTTCCATAACATGACAATATATTTTTAAATATTAAAATTTGACAACACTGTTATGGGTAATTTGGCACGTAGACTCCAAACAACATAAAATATATAGAATGATGTATTTAAAAAATGAAAACTAGACACTGGAAATCGGCTATTAGACCGCTCAATAAAAAATAAGATATTAATGTAACCCTAGTCTCATTGTCAACCGGTATATTAATATTGGGAAACTTACAATAATTTATTCTAAAATGTATCCAATACGGTCCTGTCCGTAGCTAGAACTTTTGTCGAAAAATGTTGATCACATTTACGTCGTTGCAAGAACCAATCCCTAAACTTTGCGAGAGAAATACAGGGTTGGCAGCTACAGGTTTTTTGCAATTAGTACAATTAGGTTTTTTAGGTTTTTTCAAAACACATAAAGTGAAAATTCTATAATTTCAGTTTTTTTAGATTTTTTTAAGGTACATATTAATAAGAATTAACAATTTTATTATTCAACTCTCGGGATAAAGGGTGAAAAAATTTGTGTATCTAAATAGATATGCAAACATTTCGTTAAATGTTATACCACTTCTTCTTGATATTAATATTAATAATAGTGACAATTAAAAAAAATCAATTTATTTATTTTTCACTTGTTAGTTTTTCTGCAGAATGTAATTTTTTTAATATAATAAAATTTTATTTTTATTTAACTTTATTAATAATAACTTTTGACATACATGAACTAAAAACCATCAACACCTATAAAACCTTAAAACAGCTAAATAACCTAAAATCAGGAGTGAATTACAATACGGTAGACAATGCCAACGTGATTCATTAGAAAAACTGAAAATAAATAAAAAAAAAACATAAACAGACTTATTATTTAGCTACACAGCTACACAAACCTAGATTTAGATTTTTTTTAATTCTATGTCTTCCTAATTTTTGACTTTTTTTTTAATTATTTGTAAAAGTTCTTTATTTTAAAGACTTCTCTACAAAATTAAAAACCGTATCAACTTAGGATTCACCCTGTATATTGTGTCACAGTTTTAAATGCAATTACTGTATTTATACAACAATTTAACATAAAATTATAAATTCAAAAACAAACAACATTAATATTCTATTTATATATTATATTATTATTTAAATAATTACTAGTTTTTAAAAGTTTATGCTAGTTTTTGTTTCAAAATTTATTTAGTTTTTTGAATAGTTCAGTTTTTTATTTCTATGATTGTTTGACAAGAAAGATGGTATTTCCTTATAGAAGGTAAGTTTTTTTGACATATGTCACTTTTGTAGTACAAATTCCGGTTTAACCGAAAATGACACAGACTATGTAGTTTTAAATGGAATACCCTGATACTTTTAGATATTCAGAAAGGCTCCTTTTTTACTTTCTAAAAATGTAGCATATTTCCGAGACAAAAATAGTAATTTATGCAACAAGTGCATAAAGTAGTACTTTTTTTCACGAATGGAAAAGTTGACCGCATGAGCCGCCAAGCGAATGCGGCAATTCCATGAGTGAAAAAAAGACACTTTATGCATATGTTGCATACAATATTTTTTCTACAGCCCTATACAAATAATAAAATAAAAATAGATATTTGGAATATTTTAATTAAATTCCTTTAGTAAATTACAACTATAATAACGAATGCATAATGATTATTGAATTGGACAAATAATATTAAGAAAAATAACAAGTAAATTATGCATTTTTGTTTCTTTCATTTCGCAATGTGGATATTGAAAACACAATTGTTTGGTTGACTAATATGAATTTTTGATGCAGTCACGTTTGTTTCTGTCTGATTCATGGATAAAGCATCATTTAAATTGTGAATATTTGAAACAGTCAAATTTGTCTTTGCTTGATTCTCATATGATGTTGAAGGTTGGTTAAAAAAACTGCTGTTGTTAGGTCCTTGTAAAATTCGTGAAGCACAGTTCATTTTTGAATTGAGAGAATTGTTCACATACCCTTCGGCTACAGCAGTAGATTTCCATCCTCCATGTTGCTTTAATTGAAGAATGTCTCCACCTGAATCAACTAGAAGCGATGCCGAAGTACGTCGAAACGTATGACCTGTATATTCTTCTGGATGCGGTAAACTTAAATATTGTGCAATTAGCGATGGAATTTTCGAAAAATTGTTTATACCAACTACTTGTTTCGTACATTTTCCATTTCTATATGATAGAAAGAAATGGTTCGTGGTTGCATTCTTCGGTCTCAGATTAGCATAATTTTGATAAAAATGTATTAAATTAATGTTTTTACTGGTTTCTCCAATTACCGTAAAACGCCGACTTGTATGCGTTTTTGAATCTGGAATCGTGATGAGTAGAAATTGTCCCTTATTTTCAATGTCATCAATTTTCATTTTATACAACTCTTCTCGTCGACAACCTCCAGCTATTCCCAGTATTAATGTAACCTACGAATTTTTAAAAAATAAAGTAAGTAAAAACAAATTAAATATTTTAAACTTTTTTTTACCTTAAACATTAAATATTTCTCATCTGGAGCAATCAATAAAAACTTGTTAATCTCCTCCCTTGAAAATGTATTGGATTTCTTGGGTTTGTACCCAACCGATTTTCGTTTTAGAAATGCTATTAGTTTAGCATATTTATTTATGTCTACGTTATCATTAATAATTAAGGTTGCTTTTAGTTTAGAATAGCTGGATCATAATGTAGAAGACTTGAATTTTCTAGACTTTTCTTCAAAAAACGCTAATAGCACCCGCTCTGTAAAGCTGTGAATATTATTCTGGTTCCGCCATTTCATAAAAGTGTCATATTCTTTCAAATAATTTTCTTTGAATTTCTCCGGCAGCAAATTTAGTGTGGCCACATTAGCTTTTTCTACGATTTCTTCCGGTGTACATATTTCAAACTCGGAATCTTCACTATCCATCATAATAAAAATATAAAGAACTACTAAATTAAATCACCTCGAATTATTGATACTATAATAATTAAATCTGTTAACGTCAAATCAGTTACAGTTCATGTGCTGTCAAAGGTGACTTGATATTTTTTTCCGGTAAAGGTGTGGACGAATTGCACTAATCACTGTATTAGCTTATGGAAAGCGTGAAATAAAGTTAACGCTATGGCAATTTATTTCACGCTTTTCTACTTTTTTTCACTCTAAGCATAAACAGCCGTTTTAAGCGTTAAAAAGCGGTGAAATACAAGGTAATTTAAAGGTAGGGCGTAGAAAAATAATATTAAATAATTTTTCATATAATTTTCAAACAGTATTATTCTGATCACCGAATATGAAAAGATGATTGGAACGTATTAAAAGAATTGAAGAAGAATGATTGAGGGAAGTAATAGAGGGCCAAATTCAAAGGAAAACGTATTGTGGTACTTTTAGTAACGATATAAGGGTAAATGGAATTGGAATTAAAATGGTGCAGAACAGTAAAATAAAGTACAAAAAAACACATACCCGAATCTATAACGATTTCACATTTTCTTATCATTTGTTCCCAATATATATATATCTATCTGAATTAGTGTTAGGTTCAAGGCACACTATCTAGGCTTAATTTACCCTCTCTGTTTCTACCCCATCAGGTATTTTTGATCTATTCAAAAACGTCTGTTGGATGCTTTCGCATTTTTCTCTGGTTCCAAAGTGCAATTATTGTTCCCATTTAAAATTTTGGCAAGCACCTAGTATGTGAATAAAAGTTTTGTGTTCCTTTTTATATTTTATCAATAGGGAACTTTCAGATATTCTTAAGAGATAAAGAGTCCTTACCTTAATGCGGTTTATTTAGAAATTAAAGAATATTAAAAAATAAGTATTAAAAGAAAAGTAATAGTCGTTTTTTGTCAATAATTTTAATAACCTCTACTGACAGGTTTTCCACTACGATAATCTGACTTACGTATCCTTTAATTTAAAGTTTTCTAAATTATTGTCGAAATATAGACGTATACATACTGTGCGATTGCGAAACATTGAATCGAAAAAGACAGGCACAACCTATATAACACACCCTGTCAAGGACTTATACAAATAACAAAGGTGATAGAGTGGGTACTATGAATTAACATGGGTGTAATACAATAGGCCTCAGGCTTCAGTGTTATCGGAGTCTAAGTAAAACATTTAGGAAAAAGAAAGAGATTTATTATCTGTTTATATGTGGGATCTGGATTATCTTGTTAACGTTAAGATTGTCTACTTTGATAAGTGTTAACCATTTTAGATAAGTCATTTACTGACCATAGCTTTACGCACAGCTTTTCATCTTTCACTTTCCGTCCCAGTACATAAATATTTAAACAATTTTAACTTCTTGGTGACTTTAACTTTATTATTCGACGACATAGGTGCCTAATAATTTCCAGGTATATGGAAGTATATTTGTATTCAGAGTTAGTGCGTAAGGGGTAAGCTATTGAGCCCCGTATTCCTTTGATTCATCAAGAACGATTGTAACTGGAAATTGAATACCTCAAAGTGGAAATTCGGAAATTTCGCGACCGGAGGAGCAACAAGAGATTGTAATTATTGACTGGTAATGGAATTCGCTTATCTTTTCTCGGCTAGCTCTAATGGCATTGTGGAGTAACCTATACATATTTAGTTGATCTAGGGTCGTCACCACGGAAAGCCAACCAAGTAATATTATAATATTAATAATAAAATCAACAATTATTTTATAAAGCTAAAAAATGTGGTCATATTACTGTAGGACAAATTGTTCTTATAGTTTGGTTTTAAACAGGGAGATGGGAAAGAATGGAGTGCTCCTACTCGTACAGTTTATCGTCGTACTAAATAAATTACACTCAAAGGTGGAGCCCAATTAAATATTAAAAATTTGTAAAAATATAAATTTATTGTAATCAAGAAAAAAAGAAAAAGTAGAAACGTGTAGTAGGTTTTTTACACTCTATTTAATATAATTTAGGAGGATTAAAACACATCTGAATCGGTTACTAAAAACCCCTAAGCCAAATTTTAGCCAAGTTGGTTTTGATGCAATAATCAAAAAACTTACTATATTGTCACGATTCGTATAAATTCATATTTTTCCTAATTTTAATTAATTATTTAAATAACATCATGTACATAAAACTTTGTTTAATTATGTCAACAATTTGTTTTAAATAGCAATAATGTGCAAGGTTGGTTATTTATTAATTATTAAACATTAGTTTTAATAACAATAAACTATGAGAAAGTTATAAAGGTAATGTCGAAGGGATGCACGAGGCTTTTTCCACAGGGAACGGATCCTCCCTATAGGAGATCCCCCTTGTAGGAGATTCCCTGTAGCAGCTTCAGGTCATAATTTTTATAGTTTAAATTAAAAGTCATTTTTTAGTATTTCAAATAATTACATTTTTAAATAGTTTGTTAAGGGTTGTGACATGTGCCCCAAAGATTAGCGGAGTTGGTAAGTAAGTATTTTGTAGTCTTTTATATTATATTGAGCCTATAGTTGTGTATGTCGAGTTAAGACATATTTTATATAATCGTCGTAATTATAATATTATATTTGTTTTGAGAAAACATTGTGTTTCCTTCAGCCCTTTTACAGAGACGTGTCAGGTTCTAACATCAAGAGTAGAACCCTTATACAGTTAAGGGCTACGAATCCAAGTTTAAGGCTAAATAGTGTTAATGTGATTGAGTCCCAAATTCATATATTTAACCCCCGGGACATAGATAGTCCCACAATTATTTAAAACACGTAAATCGTGACACTTTGTCACGATTCGTATAAATTCATATTTTTCCTAATTTTAATAATTTATTTAAATAACATCCTGTACATAAAACTTTGTTTAATTATGTCAACAATTTGTTTTAAATAGCAATAATGTGCAAGGTTGGTTATTTATTAATTATTAATTAAAATTAGGAAAAATATGAATTTATACGAATCGTGACAATATGCATGGTATGGTTATAAAAGACCTCAAGTCTGCCTATTAAAACATTAGGGAGGTATAACTATTGAAAAAAATCTAACTTAAAAAGATCGGGGTTAAGGCAGTGAACTATGTATTTAAAACGGAACAACAATCCCTATTAACAAAAGTTAACCAAATGGAATTCGCGCATAACGTCACAGGGATACTAGTGAGATTGCGCACAAAGTGCCTTTGCAGGTCCGTTTTGGCCATTTCATGTAATTGTTTTTAAATCAAGAGAAATTAATATTTCTGAAACTCAACAATAAAAATCTCCAATTTAATCTTCTGATATATTCCTATACCACTTGAAGTAATACATTTCCAATTTTTTATTATATACGGAGGATGTCGAAAAATAGGACAGTTACACTTATTTTAAAAAAATGTGGAAAAATTTTACATGGAATCAGAGCCATCTATTTAAAAAAATGATATGTAATAAGTATCGACATATTTGATCATTTCTTAATATAAGAAACGTACTATATGCTTTAAAAGTAATTTGTAATATTATAAATTGGTTAAAACATATCTTTAGAATGTCTATAGATATTTTCCAAGAAGGATCTAATGAACACTGTTAAGCCTAAGAAACAATAGATCTCTTTACACAAACATATGAACTGGGAGCATAAAATGATTGAATTAAGGACACCTAGAATTTTATAAAACAAATCAAGTCTGCAACGATTAAAACCAAACAAAAGAAATTATAGAATCACGAATAACCTTAAAGTAACACTCAAAATTACAAAAACCAGTACTGTAAAATTAAGGGATTACATCAGCAATGCGTCCGAATATCCTAGATATCAAAAGTACAGTGTTTTCATGAAATTTTTGCTGCATATTTTAGGCAGCAATAGAGGACTATTTCTACCACGGACACCTGGCGTTATTGGCATTTCATTTTAAATATACAGTTCATTGGGTTGAAGATAAACATAAATCGTTTCATGAAGAAATCATAAATTCTGGAAACGTAAATGAACCAAAAAAGTAGTTGATAAATGTTTTTTTGTATCTCAAGGACTAAAACATGCATTTTAATCCCTCATTTTAGGGACTGAAGAGCCACTTTTACTCCCTTGGGACTAAAATATTTTAGTCCCAAAGGATTAAAAAATGTTAGTCCCGCAAATAACAAAACCAATAGAAACCATAGCAAACTACTTTTTGCGGGAGGTAATATAACAATATAACAAGAAAGAAAATAGTTTAATTTCTATTTTATTTTTTTTTTATTTTTTAAAAAATATGGAAAATGAAAAATTACGAGTTTATATTTATTTTAAAGTAATCGATGAAATAATCGTTATAAAATAATACTGAGTGTTTCTTTTCACATAATTATCGTGTAAGTTTTAGTCCCTGCGGTACAAACAATAGCGTATGTACCACGAGACTAAAGTGCATTTTAATCCCTCGAATAATTGTTGTTTGGCCAAACAATCTTTACTATCGGGATTAAAAGTGGCACTTCAGTCCCTCTGGTAAATAATATACTATTTTGCTTTGTTTTATATTATAACTAATAAGTATTGAAGTGGTATTATAAATGCATAATAAAAAGAACCACTTACTTTTGAACACTATCTAATTCAGCTTTGTTTCTACAGGTACAGATAAAATTAACCATGGAATTAAAAAAAAAATTTAAGTCTCACAATATTTAGCCATAGGTTTCGTTCTAAAAAAAATAACACCTTATATAGAATATTTTTAATGCAATGTAGAAAATAAAGCAGAGTTTGACAGGTATAAGGTAAAATTGTATAAAGAAGTGTCATTGGTTTATTTAATAAAACAATCATCTTTAGATATATGAAGAAGAGTTAAGTTTGAGCAAATCTTATCATTAAAGGTTAAATTAAAATATTATAATAATTGAATTATAATAAAATATAAACCTTTTTAAGTAGAGTTTCGATGATATCATAAATTAAATTAATTTTTATTGGTTCTTAAATCTGAGTATGGGTAAAAGGATGTTCGGTCGATAGCAACCCCTAGTTACGGAATGATGAGTGGATTCCAGAAATATCGAAAATGGAGACAGTTGGATGCATGTCACCTAGAAAACAAAATTAGTTTAAAAAGATCAATAAAGATTGATTTAAATAATTTAAACATAAAAAAGTATTAAGTAAGTCAATGACTTACAAATTATAAATAATATTGTGTTGTACACCACTTATGGAAAAGTGGCGACCTGTTAAATGTCATAAATTTTTGATATGTTGCAGTTCTATACATCCTAAGCAATAGTGTTCATGGGACCATTCAAATTTTTTGTGTAAAATCTTATTGTAACATCTTTTGGCATTCTATGAATATAAAAAGGGATCAAAAATTATTTTTATTGTACTAGAAGGTGAAAATATTAGCTAAAAAATAAATTATTGCTACATTTATCATGTCTGATGATAATACAAAAGATATTAGGTGCCATTTATAAAGGGTGATTCGTAAATATCGACATAGGCGAGTATTAATGTGAAACGCAATATTTTTACGGGACTTTTGTGTATTTACGATATATACAATTATCTAATTAATTGACTACAAGGTGATAAATGAAGTTGAATATTATTGTTGACCTCTTTAAACTGTTTATTTTACATTTTTTTTTCTACTCTTCATACAGTATTTTGTAAAGAGTATTATAGATTTACTTTGTTCGTCTGTCCGATGCCACGTTTTGTGTCTGCATGATTGCATGATGATTCAAAAACGAGAAATGATATCAACTTGAAAATTTTTAAGCAAAAATCGAGCTCTATAAGGGGACTAAGCCTATTGATTTTTAATTGATTAAAAATAGGGGGTTAAGATGGGTTGAAATTAAAAAAAAAATCCTAAATTAAAAACGAAAAGCGATATCAACATGAAATTTTAAGTAAAAATTAAGCTTAATAACAAGATAAAGCCTATTGATACTGAAAAAAAAAATGAATGTATTGAGGAGTTAAGGGGGTTAAAGTATCAAAAAAAAATCCTAACTGAAAAACAAAAAATGATATCAACTTGAAATTTTTAGCAAACATCAAGCTCTAAAAGAAGAAGAAGCCCTTTAAATATAAAAAAAAATCTGATTAAATATGGGGGATTTAAGGGGGATTGAAATTAAAAACATGAAATTTTTAGTAAAAATCAAACCCTATAATGAGATGAGGACTATTGATTGTGAAAACAATCTGGTAGAAAATGGGTAGTTAAGGGAGTCTGTTAAACTGCGAATAGTATCATTTAGAATGCCTGGCATTATATATCTTTATTCTAATTTGTACGTGTAATAGTATGTATTGTGATGGGACTGATCTTATAAAATAAACATTTAAAACATTTTAGTTCTTATTTTATTTGCTAATAAAAGGTATTTCAAAAATATATTTTTTATTTGACATCTGCGCAAATTGTGAAAATGATTAAACTTACAATAAAAACTGAAACATGGTAGGTAAAGTCTCATATAATATTTTTTACACAAAAATCAATGTCAAGCTTTCTACATAACCTGATATATATTTAAAAATAATCTCAAATTATGATGAAAAGTCAGTTTACTAACTAATAATATTCATAGATGGTTTTCAGAGTATTAAAAACAAAACAAATATTACACCAACTAAAATATTCATTTATTAATAGTTGCAGTTAACAGTATGATGTTGATGATAATAATAAGTAAACTTAATACAAACTCAAATAATAAAAAAAACAGCGATATTGGCTCTTGTACAAAGTTTTGAACCAAACTAACAAATGATAAAATTATTGGAAAAAGTGAACACCTATTTTAAATTACCACGAGCCCCGCCACTGGTTAGATGATGTTACTTTTTGTATAACTTAAATAATTATTGCAAGGTAGTAGTACAATAGTTGAGTGTGAGCTGAATTTCGTGAAAAGTTTACACGGTCTAAGATATATTAATTTAAAAAATCCTACTTTTCCCATGAGAATGGAGCACCCGTGCCAATGAATTGAGGAGTGCGGCCAGATGTCGTGTGACTGTATTAATAAAACTGGGACTGTTCCCTGACATATTTCACAAGAAATAGGAGGGACATAAGATGCCGCAACTCTTATTTGATTTGCTTGACGATTCACTGTAGCGTTTAGCCAATTAGATTATGTCCGAAACAAAAATAATTAGGAATGTGTCTATCTGTCTGGTTCTAGACCGTGTCATCCATATTGTAGTCACGCTCCTGTTATAATAACGAACTGCTTCTAATATTGCTTTTTTTATATACATCTTGTATATTTCGTATTTGAAACAGAATTCTTAATAACAAAATTCAATTTACGAAGAAATATAGGAATTATCAAATTTTTAGGAATAATAATCGTAATCCTAATTTTGCAAAAGACATAACAAAACGAATGCATGCACTGAGAAAATAATTTGTTAGTATTAAAGAAAATATATTAATAGTTAACGAATAAGTGTGATAAAGATGACAAAAACTATTTATTGTATGTTCTCACATAACTAATAATAGGTTAGTGATAATTTTGGTGTAAATTAATATTTCTTAATTGTTATAAAATACTATCTTATATATTAATAGCTTAATAAATATTTTTTATTTAATAATCATAATTTTTATGAAATTATTACAGATTATTATCAATGTACACATGCAATATTTACTATTAATAAAAAAATATTTCATTAGTTCATTACAAATTTAATCTATATTTCAAATAACTTTCACTCAAAACTGGTAATCGCTTATATGTAAAACTAATAAATATGATTGAATTGTAGATTGAACGTATATCTTCGTTATTATTGATTCTATTTGAACGAATAAAACGCTGCATTATCTAAAATATTATATAGATATTATATTTAAAGAAAAACATTCGCAGTAACATTTTCAAGAGGACGTTGCCATATATCTTCGTTATTATTGGTCCGATTCGAATAAGAAAAACACTAATTTTTTATGTATATAAGAAAAATTTTCAATAATTAAGTTAAATAGAACAATGCGTGAGCATGAAATAACAGCTTAATTTCACTATAGCACTCAAGGCGACCCATCCTTTCGTTCTGCCTGGGAGAGTGCGGCCGACGGTTCGCTACTACCGCCATCACTTCCCGCACCCCCACTCTTGACTGCCAGTGTTCTTTACATTATATTACAATGAGTAATCACACAAAATTTGTTTACCTGCTAACCTATATTTATATTCTATTTATTGAAATTAAATAGTATAGAAAAGTATCGCGAGTAAAGCCTAATATAACCCCTACCAGATTTTTTTAAACTTTATTTTATAAATAAACTTGTTTGAAATAATAGATATTACTAATATTCTTTGGATAAAGATAAGATTAGATAATGATCAAACTAAAATTTAACAGTTTGAGCATTTATATAAATCAAAGAATAAAACCTCAAAATCATTACCACATCAATTTTATTAAATTTAAACCCAGCAGCGACTAGTTTCGGCCTCACAGGGCCATCTTCAGGCCTGTAATACAATAATCTTTAATAGTAATAGGAATAATATAAGAATACATAGAACACTTACGATTAAACTTAAACATTTGACAGTATGTATAAAATATTAACATGAATCCATATTGTAGCGTTACAGTAGTGTAAAATTAAAGATGTGGAGGTGGAAAATTACATGATTACAAGACTTATATAAAATAAGTCATCAAAAACACATTAGATAATCACATGACCGCCAATAACTTTACAAAAAAAAAAAAAAAAACACTAAACGATGCGTGTCTTTAACCCTGGATCGGTCGCAGTGTTAGCAAAAATCAAACATTTTTTGTTTTTTTTTTCTCATAAAACTAAAAATATTTCATTTTTAGTATGTTTTTAATTGTTGTTTATTATTTTTTATTAATTTATGAACTCGTATTTTTTTTTTAGCAAAAATTATATTTATTTTATTAATTTACTAGTATTTTACAAATAATAATTGAGATAGACGAGTTCAGTCAATGACCTTGTCCTTTGGTTATATAGCAAACTCAATAAAGAACGTTTTATAATACAATGAAAAAAAAAACTGTAAATTTTCAATATTTATTTTGTAAACTTCACCAAGTACATAGGGTAAATATATTACATACATCTGATAATATAAATAATATTTATATGGTAAATTTACATAATACATTGTACTAAAATTACAATTTATTGGTACATTACACAGAAATGAATATCCTACATAATATATTCTGTAATGCAATATTTGTATTTATTATGTAAAAGTGTTTATATGGTATGTAAAAAAGAAACCACTAACATGTATCTTATAGGATACGTTGCCAAGCATACAACAAATTTATATTTTACTTAAATATTTAATTTCTATATTTATTTGAGATTCGTTTATTATGAAATGTTGGGAAGCAGTTCCTTAAATTCATCAAACAAAGTTTAACCTTGCATTTTTGGCAATAAAATGCAGTTGACATTTATACTATTCAGAATACACATAGTGTAACATGAATAGCAGGTTAGTTTATTTACTTTGATATGTGTTTGAGCTCAATTTATATTTCATAACTCTCATTGTTATTGAACCCTAAATGATCTTCAAAATAAATGATTCTTATTTATATTCGAACCTGAACCGTCTAGAGATTGCCATAGGCTAAAAAGGGAAAATGTTATGATAGATGAAGGACATTTTGAAAAGGATTTAGATAAATTGGTTTAACTATTAAATGGATAATTTCACAAAGACTACAATTAATATGAAAAGGAAAAATCTTATTTAATATATTTAAAATTAGTGAAGCATAATATCTTATTCCAAAAAATAATATATACTTTTATATAGAAGCTAACAGAAGTAGAGGTTATGTATAAAATTTGACAATTTGGTCGAGAAATCATTTAACAAAATATATATTTAATAACATATTACTAACAAAACGTACCTTATAAAATCAGACGGTCATTAACATAAATAAATATAAATTAGTATTTCGGATGACCGAAATAAATCAAAATAGAAGTGACCTATTCGTCGCTGTCTGTTAGATCAAATAAAAATGTCACTTCCTCTGATACAAAGCATAGACGGCAAATGACATTTGAGTAAGAGGTGATTGTATCCGAAATAACGAAATAACGGTTCCAACCGTTACAATAGGCATTGCACAGATGTATTTAAAATAACACATTTTTGATGTATCCTATAGGATACCTTGCCAACTTAAGGGCGAAACAATGCAGTTGGATAGTCTTTAAATTTAGTCTTAGAAGGAACTGGAATATGATTGTATGGGCCATCGGGTCGGTGGTGTAGCGGTCTCACGCGCTTATATTCATTTATAGGCAAGTTTGTGGTCAGAGACTTGTGGCTTCGAATCCTACACCAGACCATGTGGATTTTTAATTAAATTGCATGGTTCGTTATAGGATTTGATGTGTGCTGTATTAATAGAAATTCAATTTCTGTTGATATGACATGCAGATTATAAAATCGCCATGCATTACCGTCTCGATGATGGTGGGCGAGCTTTTCTAGGTTTTCCGTAACTGTAAGTAAAATGACACCATCAATAATCTTTAAGTCGCCCCCGAGCGCCACGGTAAATATTAATAATAGCCATCACTTCCCCTTTCAGTTGACTTCAGGGGTCGAAATTCACTCTTAAGGGGTGAATTAGGTAGAGTTGTATTATTATTAGAACGAGCCACTTTGAAAGTTTTGGTAAATACCCAAGTATCTTCCAGGTAAAGTTGTATCTACTCCAACGTCGAAAAAACAAAAAAAAAAACTTGCAGAAAGAGATTATTGTCGTTAAATACTATTCTAAGGGAATTTCATTGTGTGAATTCCGATGCCTGGCCAATTTGAAGATAATTAGCAGTTCCAAGGAAAAAAGAGGTCTTCAGCATGTGGTATAGCATTAGATATGACTGTACAGCAGCGTAATAAAGACTGTGTTTAGAGTCAAAGGAAAATAATTTGTTTTCTTGCTAAATCAAATTTAAACTCGCACAAGTGAGATAAGTTAGTTCGTGTTTTTATATTAATATCATCACAGTTTGAATTAGAAATCACGAATAGGCGTAATTCGACTTGGGTCTATTTGTGATAAATAACATTAACCAAATTAAGATAGGCCAAGCAAGAAATAATGGGATATTCGTAGAACTATAAAGGCTTGGTTTACGCCACTACGTGCATTCAATAGAGAATGTAAAGTTTAGTCAGTATGTGGCGTATCTCAATTTTAAGTTTTTTTTGAGATACACCATTACGTGTTTGGGGGACGATATGTTACAGCAAGTTAGTTAATATTTGTTGTGATTAAAAATAAATTAAATTAAAATTAACTAACAGCAAGCCTATTGACAAATGCATGAAACAACATAGTTCTAAAGGTATGTATACTACTCAGAATACACATAGGTATTGCACAAATGTATTTATAATAGCACATTTTCGATGTATCCTATAGGATACGTTGAAAGTTAAGGATGAAACAATGCAGTTGGATATTCTTTAAATTTTGTCATAGAAGTAGTGATGCCGCGAGACGAGAGATTCTCGTCTCTCGTCTCGTCTTGTCTCGTCTCGAACCAGACGAGAGAGACATCTTCTCTCGAAAACAGATTCGAGACGAGACGAGAGAGTGTCATCTCTCGACGAGAATTTCTCGTTTCTCTCGAGCTCTCTCGGGCTCTCTCGAACAATTTTCTCTTTGCTTATTTGAAATTTTAACATATTAGATTTCGGGATAGTTAAAAAGTCAACTATAACACACCTATTCTATATAAATTAAATGGTAACAAATGTGATACTTGTGTTATTAAGATTTTATAAATAGCGATTTATAAGAAAAAATATTTCATTTATTTAAAATTTATGCAATCATTTCTTATATTTAACCCATTCTGCTTTTCTGAGGTTTCTTTTGAAGATAAGTTGAAAATTTTTAGACGTTTTTTCGAAAAACTGTTAAAGAAAAGGTATTACAAACGAATGTATTATATACAGTGAGGACGAACATTGAACCCTCCACTATTTTATCTTATAAATGAAAAAAGATAATGACAAAACAAAAACGAGGTAAAACTCAAGAGATATTATATTTTTGTTATAACGAGATGCACTTTACTTGGGACACGTAAGATAGAGGGAGTTACTAGCTTTAAATTTTCTAATGGAAAGTAGGGTAATGTGATACCTCATTTTAAATATATTTTCTATATTTTTACGTTTATGTAAACAGATTAAGGTTTTATGTTCTTACAGAAATTACATTAAATAAATTCATAAAGTAGGTTAAATACTTTTTTTTTATTTACCGCTTCAACCTCAAAGGATCATTATTGGAGGTATAATACTTTATAAATGCTCTTTTTTACAATGTTATACAATAGATAATTAACATTTTGACTAGTACAGAGTAAATGACAGTATCTTTTATAAATTTAAGTAATTTTTTACTGGTAGAGAATTTAACACTGCACAAATGGCAATTTTTGTAGCTGATACTTTGTTCTTATACAGACATGTTCGGGGCATTTACTAAGTTACATTCTTGATAACTCTCATATTAACAATTATTATTTATTACCAAGAAAACGCTTCTTGTATTTACTTAAATAAATAAATTAAGAATATCAAAGGTGATTTAAAAACCACTTGACGAATTCAATTTTTCATAACTTCTTGGCAACAAAAGCCTATTAAAAAATTTTCTTCTAACATCATCTAACATTAAAAAAACATTAAAACTGTTTGCTTGGACGTAAATATAACCAAAATATCTTTCAAATAAGGTATTACATGACTTTACTTTCCATTAGAAAATTTAAAGATAGTAACGCCCTGTATTTTACGTCTCAAGTAAAGTACATCTCATTATAACAAAAATATCATAATTTTTCTCTAATTTCACATCGTTCTTGTTTTATGTCTCTATCTTCTTGCATTCTAAAAACATACTACAAAATGCTTTCATTTGACATCGCAGGATTGCATTAGAAAACTTCTAACTTCCAATTTAACATCTTCCCCCCCCCCTCCCCAACTGACTTACAAGACAAAGTATTTTAGTTTTTAGTTAACGACTAATCTGGGCTACTCTACTAATTACTTCAAGTTTCAATTGTAAAACGACTGTGACAGACGGACAGACAGAGAGACATAAGTGTTTCTTATTGTCAAATTTGGGTACTAATGCGCAAATTACTTAAAAAAATTCTTTGTTTTTGTCTTAAAAATTTTACCGATTTTTCATGTTTCGTCTTTTTCAAATTTAAATTTGATATTGTTTTATCACGAGAGAAATGAGACGAGACGAGACAAGACGAGTGAAAGGCTCTCTCGAGAACAGTTTTCTCTCGCCCTACGAGACTAGACGAGAGAGGCCGCTCTCTCGTCTCGTCTTGTCTCGCAGCATCACTACATAGAAGGAACTGGAATATGAGTGTATGGGTCTAGAACCAGTCACTCTGAAAGTTTAAGTAAATTCCAAAGTATCTTCTAGGCACCAGTTAATGTCATCTTGTAAAAAAGAGATTATTATCGTTAAATACTATTACAAGGGAATTTCATTGTGTGGATTTCAATGCGTGGCCAATTTGTAGGTATTTAGAAGTTCCAAGGTAGAAGAGGTCTTCAGCATGTGGTATAGCATTAGATAGCGTAATAAAGACTGTGTTGTGTTTAAAATGAAAAGAAAATAATTAATAACTACACTTATTAAAAAATCAAATCAAAAAACGGCGATATTACCCATGAACCACATCCCCAACTAGTCATTTGTAAAAGTTTACTTGTTGTAAAGGCAACACCCAAAATATTCCATCTCTGAATCGAAGTGAGAGAACAGATTATGTAGGCTCAACGCGGCAACAGCGCGTCATCGTCTGCTGACTGCATTGAAAACACCCATAGGTGTAGGTATCAGTCGTAAAGGAAAATATTTAATTTTTTATATTAATTTTCTCAATAAATATTTAAAAAGCCCACTGCAAATTTTTACCGCAAATTTTTACCGTCATCTGATAACGAAATGAAATATACCCGAAAAGCATGTAATAACATTGTACTTTACCAAATGGCACCTGTGCCAATCCCAATCCTGAACATAGTGGCTAAAAAAATATTTTATATTAAAAAATCACATAAGGCATGGCAGCGTTAATATTGTTTGCCCTTAAAGTTTTCCACAAAATAACATATTCAAATATATGTAGATATATATCGTTAAAGGAAAACATTGTCTTCCTCTTACCATCGCACAAAGACATCTATCCACGATTAGTAGGTAAAAATCATTAAAAATATGAATCAATTTTTGCCGATTTAAAAATTTATTTGTATGCCTATTGTTGTGATTCATTTTTACAGGTTGCCATAGAAACGTCAAAAAAACCTACTATAATTACAGTTTAAGAGAATTGTCTAACAACAGTTTATAATTATTATTCACTATCCCTGCAATTGGTTTATACAATGCCATCCTTCTTCCTTTCACACATACACATGGTTTAAAAGGTAAGTAAAAATATTAATAATTCAGGTTTAAAAGATAGGTTCACAAAGAATTAGGATTGTAATTTTGAGGGCAAACACAATTGTCGCTATCATGTCTTATGTGATTTTTTAAATATAAAATATTTTTTTTTTAACCACTTTGGTGACTTTGCTCAGGATAGGGATTAGCACAGGTGCAATTTGGTAAAGTACAATGTTATTACATGCCTTTGGAGCTTGTTTCATTTCGTTATCAGATGACGGTCGAAATTTGCAGTGGGCTCTCTTACTATTATTATATCGATTTGATATTCTTTATAATTGTTTTAGCAGATATTCATTGTATTCTAAAATTACTTGGTGTGTAAATAAGAAATTATGCGCCATAGAATTTGGGGACAAAAATTGTCAACGTACCTACAAGTGGTTAAGAGAAATCGATGGATATTATTTTTGAGTTTCTGAATTAACCGCTAGATTTCAAAATGCGTATGACCAATGATAAACGATTAAATAGTCAAAACTGGGTAAAATTTTGTTTCTGAATATGATTTTGATACGATCTACATAACTTTAACGTTTTTGTAAACGAGTCTCTATCAGTGGTAATGAGCGTGACGACCTCTAGCTGTGAATTTTAAAATAATTTCCAGTGATTACTAAGACAGACTTTTGTTAAAAAAAATATTACGTTAAATTGTTCTGCAGATATGGCCGGCATCCTTTCTTATTCGGACTTCCATACCTACCCTGTAGACTGACTAAATTAAGATTGTTTAATATATTATTTTTTCGTAAAATCAGTACCTACAGGTGTTGTTATTTTTTAACTTTAACTATTTAGCTATTTATTATTGAAAATATGAATAATTTGAATACCGACTAGTTTTATCACAAAACTTAGGTCAGTTTCACTTGCAATTTATTTGGCCGCCTGATTGCTTATTAATAAATCTAATGTCGCAGTATTAATTGAAAATCTCATAATGGCTATATCTTATAAATTGAAGATGATATCACCAAATCCTTGAAACTGGTTCTGAAATACTAAAGGGGAACTTAAATGACAAAATACTTAACTCACTTCCCATCAACTCCCTATGCATCATCTACATCTGCAAAAATAAATAAATAAACAAGTTATAAAAGTAATTTTATAAAACCGACTTTAAAATCGTACAGATGCCCTTAAAAATTGAGTTTTTGATTTTCTCGTAAATCATTAAAGCCTGATCAATTGTATATGGGACCCCACTCCTAAGGTATCCCCTTTCTAATAAAAAAGAATCATAGATATTAAACAATGTGGTAAAGAATTATCGCTGAAAATACATAAAAATTAAGAGTTTGATGATTGTCTCATGGACCCCATTATTAAATCTTAACCAAATTTATAAAGGACCACCTCTGAGGTACCCCCTTTTTAGCAAAAAAAGAATCATAAAATCTGATATCGTTGCAAAGAATTATCGCTGTTTGTCAGATTCTTTACAATTATAATTAACATTAAATTTTTGTAAAGTAAATCGTTACCTATAAAATCTACAAATAAATTACTGTACCAAATAAGTTTTGAATTAATTTTTCTGCATCAATGAGATCTTTAACAACATTTATATTCATAAACATAACCTAAAAATCAACTTACCTGTGGAAGGAAAGATTAACATATAAATAGTCAGGTTTTTTACAAACAAAACAGTGTTGAACCATGTTGATAATAGGTTTGTTTTCACATCAAATCACAAACTTGTTTCTTACAATTTTCAAACCATTCTTGTGCGCATGTCAGGCTGGAAACAAATTCGAAACTAGTTTCTGATTGATGTGAAAACAGTGAATAAATGTTTAATGGGTGGCCTAGAATAATTTGAAATTACAGCCAAATTAATTTCCAAACAAAAAAGAATAAGTAGAAAAACTGATGTACAGTCCTGACAGCTTAGGCCGTTAAGCTAAATAAAAGAAGAAATATTTAGGTTAGTTTTCAGTTTGTTTCATTATTTGAATTTGGATTGATTTTGGATTAATTTAAGGAACTCTTGATTTAAATATGAATTTAAATCCCATTAGTATTATCAGTAAGTATTTAATATTTATTTTATATATTTACATTGTTATACTAACCATGTATTTTTTTATGTAGTCCAAGAAGAGTTGACTGATTCTTCAGCAGTTTGGACTTGGACAACAAACAATACAAAATGTCTCTTGGACCACTATGTAGAATATAAACAAAAATTAGGAACAGGACAAATCAAAAACATGAAAAAACTATGGGAAGTGATTGCAGCAAAAATGAATGGGCCAACGCCAGCACAATGTGAAAATAAGTGGAGAGTGCTAGAGAGGGCCTATAAAAAACATGTTGATAATCAAAACAAAACAGGTCAAGGACGAAAATTTTTTGAATTCCTCGAAGAGATGGATAATATAAAAGAAATGTTGAGCCAATTATATTACTATCAAGTGCTACTGTAGATAATCCAAAAGCTGTGGAAATGTTGGTTCAGGAAGATGATTCTGAAACTAATGTGTCCAAACCATCCAGTTCAAAGCAAATGCCAATATTAAAAACAAACAAAATAACCAGAAGGAGCAACCCTATTTTAAATCGAAATGTGATTTTAGAAAATATGAGAAAGGATAAACAAGAATATCAAAAAAAGCGTTTAGAGTTAGAAAATCAAAAATTAGATTTCTTTAAAGAAAGAAATATTCTGTTAAGAGAAAAAAATGATATTCTTAAACAAAAGATGTGCAAAAATTGGCAAGAAAATTTGAACTTTGAACTTATTTAGTTTGAAGTTAGAGTTATTTTTGGTTTAAATAATTTCTTTTAATAAATGTTTAGTTTGTTATTTAGTCAAATAATTTTTGTATTTATGTTTATTTTGATATAATATAGGTAGTAAGGTAAATTCAATAAAAAATATTAATAATAATTGTATTTTATTAAATAGATATCAAATCGTTTATTTATAATATAATAATTAAATATTGAATAATTGCAGAATACAATGAAAGCAGTCTTGAGTAAAATATTAGCTTCGTCAAACTTTTTTCAAACCAAAACAAAGCAAATTTTTGTTTAAAATTTATATGTGGGGGATAGTTTGAAACCAGCTGGTAAGTATTTTTAATCTCAAGTGAGATTATTGTAAAATATTTACAATTGTATTTCGTTTTTGTACAGCACCTTGATTTCTATTTTCTGGAACATTTTCAGCAGCATCTTCATCATTTATATTATTATCTGGCTCGAGTTCATTATTTAATGCAAAATTGTCATTGAGGGCTAAATTATGTAAAACGCAGCAGGCTCTTATAAAATGAACTGCAGTTCTGATGTCCCTTAATTTGACGTGATACAGTTGTCTCCACTTTTGTTTTAACAGGCCGTTACAATGTTCTATGTAAATTCTATTAGATGAGTGTTGTATATTATAATTCACTTGGGCCCTAGTTAACATACCTCGATCAGGAAATGGAGTCATTAAATTATACATTAAGGGATATGCCTTATCCCCTAATAAGTGAAATTCACCACATTTTTGTGGTAGCTTACCAAAAATCTATGAAGTCCTAAATACACGAGCATCATGTACCGAGCCTGGATACCCCACAAATATATCTCTGATTTTTAGCTTGTCATCACACACAAGTTGGACCTAAAAAAAATATGTGTAAGCATGAAATAATTAATTATTTATTTAAACAATTTACTTGGATTGAATAATATCCTTTCCTATTTATATAGGAATCAGGGTCCTCCAATGGTTTATCGATTTTTATGTGGGTGCCATCCACAAAGCCTATGATTCCAGTGAAACCATTATTTTCTTGAAAAAATCTTTCAATGGTTAATTTTTCTTCTTGACTTGGCCACACAATTACCTCGGGTGCCAAATTACTTAAAAAATATGTCATTCTCTTTATTACCTTATGTAATGTGCTAATGCATATATTAAATTGGTCCCCTGGCAGTTCGATGACCAGCAAACCACAGGAAAATATGGGTAGTCTTAGTGGGAGTTATTTTTTCATGAGGTCCTAGTTGCCATTTATAGTATACACTGACTTCAAATCTAGCAGCAACCTCTTCGGTTACATTTCTACTCACACGAAAATGTTCCATGTATTCAGTTTCATTGAATTTGGGCACAATTTCTTCAAAAAATCCCTGGTTTTTTGGTTTTATTCTTTCTTATAAAAGAATATCCAAATCGGAATCGTCAGTTTCGGATGACATTTGATATTCAGATTCATCAGAATAATCCATTTTTCCCTTGTTTTTTAGATTCTTGTTTTTTTTTAATAATTTAATTAATAATGAAATAATATTTTTACAAAATAGCTAAAATAACCTCAAAAAATGTAACCACAAAATTTGACATTTAACATCGTATTATGCGCATGTGCTAACAATCTGCTGGAATAAAATCCTCAAACAGCTCGGACTGTTACCAAACTGTCACGAAATGATGTGTAAACAACCGACTAGTGGTTTGAAATCAGTTGCAAACTTATGTGCGAACACAAAAAACCGATTGCGCATATTCCAAACATCAGAAACAAGTTATGAACTAATGTGGAAACAAACCTAATAAGTATGCCCTATTTAATCACATAAATAATCAAACAAACCCAGAAAAAACACTTTTCACAAAAACATAGCTGCAACCAACCAAAGACAAAGAAATTTTACGAATGAAACAAATTTAAAACGTAAATGCGCTGTTGCCAGACATAAAATTTCTTCAGATGATTTAATGACACACAGAATTGCAAGCTAATGCATTTACACTACTACTGTTTAAAACACTGTAAACTTGGCAACAATGTTTATTCAGATTATTGTATTTCAGAAATTTTGTAAATAAATTATGTCTATCTTAGTTATATATCTATGATTTGAACCGAACAAATGTTAACATTATTGAAAACAATTTTAATTTATTACGAGTCGCCACTGAGTTTACGATGAAATTTTCAGTGATAAATAATGATTTCCTAATAGTTAATAAATTAAAAATAAAAACAAATATGTAAACTAATTATTATGAGTTGTTACTATTTATTTGTTAAATATAAATTTTGCTTTGTTAAATATTCATAATTTATTAGCAAGTTTTAAAGTTAAATACTATATTAATTTATTAATATTTAAATGTATTTGTTAATATCTGAATGGTTGATGCCTTTATTTAGAGCAACTATTTTAGCATATTTAGTTTTTTTGTGTAGAATCAGCAAACAATTTTGTTGTTCCTCTTAAATTATTTTTTTATAATATTTTCCGCTTCCACACGAGATCTCACCCCACCATTAAAGCTCTAACTTAACTCAAACGAAATTACATTTATTATTTTCTACTTTTTCCAAATTATCTATACTTCAAAGGTTTATAACTGGTAAACAATCTCGGCTACAAAAAAAATACCTTTGATATAAACCTGCACGCCGCCACCCAAAACAGCTGAGTCGTACGTAATGAATTTCTAGAAAATTCGCCTCCACGATTAATAATTTTCCCAGCTGATAACCGACCCTAATTTCAATAAAGCAAGAAAATTGTGTGCATATACGTTGTGTATGTATGTATATCAAAGGGTAGGATTTTGTGAAGTGTTCAGAAAGCAATTATTAAACCGAATGTTACCCAAAGCGACCGCTTTTGGCCGTGAACCCGACGATTAATTCTAAAATCCCGCGTTTTGCTTTTAAAGCCAATACGCACATTTCGGGATCGGATTTTATCGGGTACATATTGGCTACTTATCCTGCAATTGAATAGAAACCAAACGGAGTTTGATATAAGACCGGTCATAAACTTTTAGGAACAAGTTAGAATCAGGCTAGAAGAGATCTTTAATAGGAAAATGCTAACTCGTGTAATATTAGCGTGCAACAAATATAGATGGCGTTAGTTTACACAAAGTTTTTCATTGCGGTTCGTCGAGCAGGTTCAGAGTGACGTAAGGGTACGCAAGTTGGTAACAAAAAAGTGGCCGCCTCTCGATAAAAACTGGCTATTCAAAAAAGTGCTAGGAGGCAAAAGAATTTAAAACATTATGTATTAAACCAATGGTGTCACACAATACTAATTTAATTGAGACGCATAAGTTTGGGGGGTTTTAGGGGTTCAAACCCCCCTAAAATTTTTTGTGAGCTGTACAGATTTCGTGATTTTATTTGAAAAAGATGCTTTTACCATAAGAAAGCCATTTATTCATTATCATTACAAAATGTTAGAATATTGGAAAAAATCGATTTTCATTTTGTACTTTTTTGTATTTTTTGTAACTTTTTTGTGTGCACATTTGCACTAAGGTAAGTTATGTTTAGTCGAGTTATTTTTGACCCCAGAATATGTGGTTCCATTTATGACCTACCTTTTTGTTATATCCTGTATAAATAAAATAAATTTAATAATGATATTTTACTTTTACAACAAAACATGCAAATTTATCTCTAAAAAGCCGGGTCCAGATCAATAAATTTGTTTATTGAATGTTGTGTGTTGAATTCGACAAAAATATTTGCGGCGCAAATATTTTTTTTATTGTTGTTTTGTCGCGTTGTGTTGGTGTATCCAATGCGCATTTTCGTGCGTCGTGCGTAATTGGTAAATAAAATTGGTGTTTATATTTGCATTTAGCAATAATTTGTGATTGAAATAATAGTACAAATAAAAAAAATATTTAAGTCCACATTAAAACAAACACTCGAGGATCGTTCGACGCAAATCTCTTTGAAGTTGGCAGAAAAACCGACAGACCCGTGGATAGCGTGTGTTTTTTGTGCGGCGCACAGTAGACACGAGCAAATTTGCGCCAAATACAACGCACAACGTAAATATTTATTGATCTGGACCCGGCTTAATAAAGTAGTTATGCTAAATCTATAGTTAACACTGAATCTGAACGGTTCCTTTAAAGGGGCTAAATCAGTATTTCCCAAAGTGGTCCAGGTGGACCCCCAGGGGTCCATATTCAGTACAACGCGTCGAGACTTGTCGTCCCGTCCGCAACGCTTGTTCAGACGTGCAAATTAATACGACTTGTGGTGTATGTGCTTGCAATCTTGCATAAACGTGTTTAATTTTTTACCAATATAAATACGAATGTCAAGGATAATCGTTACTCATTTGTTTCTGGAATTTCATAAAGAAAAATGAATCGATATTAGTGTTGGCCAGTGACTGAATTTGTTTCCAGACTTTCGAAAAGAAAAGTAAAGTGAATCGATATTAGTGATTACCAGTGTCGGAAAAGTAACTTATGTTCTTACTTTATTTTTATTACCTATCTAATTCATTTAATTATTGCGGAGTTTTGATATCAAAATATTGTTTCAAATTCTTTATAGAATTTACAGAAATATATTAAAATATAATAAATGAAATAATAATTTTATATCACATTAAAATAAGTTTAGCTGTTTTCATAAAACTCTATTATGGATCTTAGCGATTTATTGCTTTTAATAATTAGAAACAGTTTGCAGCCGGAACTTTGTTTATTTCATATTATTTATATTAATTATGTTAAAATAGCCATATCCTGTTAAGTTCGAATCGCCTTAAGATTACTAAAACAATGTTTTTTTTACTTATTTATTTGCACATTTACAGGTAGGTAATTGATACAAAACATGACCGAATCTGAGAAGTATCGTCAGTACAGTGTTGAATGTTTAAAATTTGGTTTTCTTCCATCAGAGGCAGACAAACGATTGCCCACATGCCTTTTATGCAACAAAGTTTTGAGCAATGACTCTATGAAAACATCAAAACTGGAAGATCATCTAAGAAGGTGCCATCCTGATAAAATAGGTAAAGATTTAAAATATTTCCTAATATTACAAAAAAAATATGAAAAGAGACCCACCGTGCACAGTATGTTCTCTTCAACATCTGAAGGCAACGATGTTGGCTTGCTGGCATCTTACAATATCGTATTACTTATCGTAAAATCTGGAAAACTGCACACCATTGGAGAACAGTTAATTTTATCTGCTGTTGAAGAGGTTTTAAAAACTGTTCTGCACAAATCTTTATTTGACATACTCAAAAGAATTCCTTTGAGTAACAACACTGTACAAAGACGTATTGATGAAATGAGCTCTGATGTTGAAAGTTTCTTGTGTGCTTATCTAAAAACAACTCATTTTTCTATTCAACTGGACGAGTCAACATTACCTGGCAATGAAGCAATATTATTGGAATATGTTCGATTTGTTATGGGCGAAGAAATTCATTCAGAGCTATTATTCGCGAAAACTTTAAAGACGGACATTAAAGGTAAATCAATATTTAATCTTTTGAGTGATTTCTTTAAAGAAAGATCGATTTCATTCATAAACGTTATTTTGGTGGCAACAGATGGAGCTCCTGCCATGGTCGGGCGTTATCGTGGGTTTATAAGCCATCTTAAAAGAGGAAATTGCGATTCACCGTGTTGTCCACCGACAACATCTAGTAGCGAAAAATTTGAGTGATAGAGTGCACCAATCGCTTCAATTTGTGATTAATGCAGTTAAAAAATAAGAAGCAATGCATTGAATACGCGTTTATTTGCACAATTGTGCGATGAAAATGATGAAGACCTCCAACGATTGCTGTTACATACCGAAGTACGCTGGTTGTTGAAAGGTGCATGTTTATTAAGATTTTATTTACTCTTCGACTCAGTTTTAGAGTTTTTGGAAAGTAAAGATCCTGATTTAAAAAAACACTTGATCAATTTTAACGCAGATATCGCGTATTTGACAGATTTGTTCAAAAAATTTAATGATCTCAAATTAATAAAAACAAAGAGTGTAATTTCAGCTTTTCTTGGTAAATTGAAATTTATGAAGGAAAATATTGGTCGGCGCAAATTTTTACAGTTTTCAAACTTGTCGCAGGTAGAATGCCTTGATGAAGATATTCAGACATACGTTCAACATTTGATTGCCCTGCATGATGATTTTAAATTCAGATTTGAATATATTCTGTCGATGGAAATACCACCATGGATCATAAATCCATTTAATGAAACGGAAGTGGAGAATGTGATATTACAAGAGGAGCTACTCGAGCTTAGCACTAATGAGGAGCTGAAAGAGACATTTAAAAGAGGGTATCAAAATTTTGGCTGCAGGCAGAAATACCCGAAACATATCCTGGACTATGGGGAATTCTCCAAAAGCTTCTGATAGCGTTTCTTTCATCATATCTCGTCGAAAAAAGTTTTAGTGCCGTTACAAACTTATTAACAAAAAAAAAGGAGCAGATTGAATATCACAGAAATGGGAGATTTACGGTTATTCCTTACAAAACTCAAGCCAAATATTAATAATTTGCTGACAATCCATCAAGTACATTCCTCTCATTAAAATTATATTTTTTTTTGTAATTACCATTGTAGAAATTACATTACGTTATAAGTGTTTAATTTTAATTATATTACGATGGTTATAAGAATAATAATAAATAGTGTAATAATTTATATATTTAAATTTAAATAAATACCTACAACACAAGGAAATATACTAAGGTAAAGTGGGGTAAGTGCGGTCACATTTCTTGATAGTATAAAATATTGTTATCATAGAATCTAAACGGATACCTTAGAAATGCCGCACTATTTTTTTTAGATCCCTTATGATACTACCATTATAGAAAAAATTAGAAATTAATGAAGATAAAGGTTTATAGGTTTATCTAGTTTTTTTTGTTGTTTAGTCGGTGATTGCACTTTCCCATAAAAATGGAGAAAGTGCAATCAACGATTATTTTTGCCTTTGAAATGCAGGGGTTGGTGTAATCAATTTAAGAACGATTATTTTAAGCGCAAAAAATGATATTTTATTTTAAATCCAAATAAATTTTATGGCATTAACAAACTTTTTACCACTTCTACAAAATAACCCAAGTGCTAAATATTTTAATAAATGACTACAAAATTCATAAATATTGCCGTAAAACATTTTTAGAAAAATAAGTAATACATTCTTGGCATAAAAAATAATACTACAGTAAGCGGTTAAATACTAAAAATATAAAAAAAGCAACAAAGTAAGCATTTACTTATTAACATTAAGTGCAGATACTAAAACTCAAAGTAAAAACGACTCCTGTTTTCTTTTGGATCGGCATTTTTATAATTTCCTTCAGAGATATCAGCGAATGATCCTCTATGTTAGGATAAATACAGATCCATCCACGATACTACGAACACGGTCAAACTGATGACCAATTTACCCTTGTCCGCTACTGTCATTCCAAAGCTTTCGCATGTGACATATTTGGAATAACTTTATACATTTCACGACAGAGTTGAGTATTAATGAATATTTTATAAATAAATGAAGATAAAGAACAAACATAACATATTCAGACATGAAAATAGCGAAATTTAATAATGCAACTATCAACCAGAATTTGTAATAATAGACAAAATTTTGAACACCTTTGATAGTTGTTGACGTAGCGCAGTGGGTAAGGTGTTGTACTTACAGTCTACATAAGCGGATAGAGGTAGGATCGAATCTCGGCGCCGACGTTTTTTTTTGTTTTTTTTTATTTTATTTTATTAATTTTCATTTTCTTTTGTCATTTCTTTTTTTGTTTTCTTTTTTTGAGACCCTCCACAATAGTAAGAACAGCAACAGTTTAAAATTTATAAAAAACAACTTTGATTTTGTTTTCAAATGGAAAAAAATTCAATACAAACATTAAAAAATAGAGAACAAACATTGAACATTAAAAAAAAAAAAAACAAAACGAACTTTAAAAAATTACATAACTAAGATTAAAAAAAAAATACAAAACTAAGATTAAAAAATTACAAAAAAATAAAAATTATAAAATGGAATCCAATAGACAATAATAAATTACAATCAATAATAAAAGAACACGAATTTATTTTTAATGTAATAGGTGCTCAAATAGACCTCCTTCTTGGGCAAGATGGTACCCCAAGCGATCGTAAAATGATCGCCTTACTTCAGCCAACATATTGGGACTAATAAGTTGAATGACTTCTGAAATTTTCACTTTCAGCTCATCTAAGTCGTTACTCTTTCTTCCCAGAATTTGTATATCTGAGACTTTAAATAACCCCACAAAAAAAATCACAAGGTGCGAGATTTGGCGATCTAGCTGGCCACAGAATTGTACCTTTCCCTGATAATAATCTGTTAGGAAATGTTTTATTTAAAAAGTGCTGCACCGTCACACGATTATGCACAGAACATCCGTCTTGTTGAAACCAAATATTGTTAAATCTAGCTTCTGCCAATCGCCGTATCTCAGGGACAATATGGTGTCTGAGTAAATCCAAATATTTAACACTATTTAAATTACACTCAATATAAAAAGGACCGATTACATTTTCACCTAGTATTCCCATCCAAACATTCAACTTTTGTGGGAACTGCGCGCGAACTGTTACAAATTTATGTAAATTTTTTCGAGACCAATATCGGCCAAGTCGACTCATCGGTGAACACAACATTGTAAAGAAAATTGTTGTCATTGTTAACTTTATCCATTACTGCCTCGCTAAATTCCATTCGTCTGATATTTTCAGTTTCATAAATTTCTTGGCATTTTCTTACTTTATAAGATCGATATCCATGTTTTTTAAAATTCTATTTACTGTGGTTTCACTGGAACCTACAACTTCCGCAACCTCTCTCTGAGATATCATCGGATTTTCTTCCACAGTTGCACAAATCATAATATCCCTATCTTCTTGTTCATTCTGATTATTATTAACTCGAGCCTTTTTATGTTCATTGGGAGAAACGTAGCCATGAATTTCAAAATTTTGAACAATACGATGTACTGTTGAGAGTGATGATATGGGCCTATTTTGAAATGTCGCCTCAAACAAACCGCTTATTTGTCGAATTGTGTTGCCTTGAAAATGCCATTTCACAATTTGTACTTTCTCAGCAATTTCGTAAACATTAATTTTAAATCTAAAGAAATACTTTTCGCCCGCGATAAAAGCACAAAATTTGAATGTGACAGTTGCGGACAAGCGTCAATTGGTCATCATGTTTACCATATTCCTAGTACGATGGATGAATCGGTATAATATTCTTGGTCATCAAGGGGTTTAGTTTGCCGTAAAAATGTTGCATAATAATTAAAGTTTTCAAGCACTTCTAAAATTTTGCCAACATACGTTTTTTTAGTTTTTTTCGTATAAAATTCTACCAAAACGAAATCTCCTATTTTGGGTACTGCATCATGTGTGCGATCTTGGTTTTTAATTTCTAAGTGTATGTCTTTGTTTTCGACTAGGTTATTGTCTGTGGTTTCGGTTTGCACAGTTATGTTCTTTTATTGGCTGTCTTTGTTCACATTTTCCTGTTGATTGTCAATGTTTTCGGGTGTGTTTTCAGTTTCCATGTTTATCATTTCTGATTGCGAGCTTGTGTTTTGTTGTTGTTCATCCGGTACCGTTATTTCATACTCCATATTTTTGACAGTTTCAGTCTCATCTTCACTTGTTTCATACAATTTTTGGGTTCTTATGGTTTTAGGCTGTACGACTTGGTTATGTGTATCTTCAAAAACGGAAAATGATTCGGAATCATCATTCGTATCCATATATTCAGGTTTTGGTATATCACTTTCCGAATCGCAATCATTATTATAATATGTTTGTTTCTTTGGAGCATGTATACTTTTCTTTACTATTTCTTTACCTATTTTTGACTGGCGTTTCTTGTTTGTCCAAGGATGTTATAACATTTGCTCCTTCTGCTATGCGCTTCCTTGTTGTGCTAATGCTAGTTCCAGGTCGATTGTTTTTAACTGTATCTAATAAAATATTCTCAAAAGAAACTGTATAGTCTTTAGATGTCCCTGGAATTTCATCATCTGCTCTTTTATTTTGATATCTATTACCTGGATTTTTTTGGGGATGTGCATTTTCTTTATTTTCTTGAAAGTCTTCTTGGGAGTATTCTTATGAGTCTCCTTGGGAGTCTTCTTGGGAATCTTCTTGACTTGTTTGCTTATTTTTATTCAGAGCTTGAAGAGCTTCATAGCGGTTTAATGCTTGATTATCAAACTTTTCCTTGGGCACTACAGATCGGTTAAAGGGAAAGATCCCAGCTTTCCTAAATCCACTAAGGATTACTGCATGTGATAGTTCTTTCCATGTTTCACCAAGTAATATTGAAAACTATTTTTTGGGAATTCTGGAGCCAAACGCATAATTTTGATCCCACTTATCTTTCATGGATTTGAATACAGCCAGGTCAAGGGGCTGGAGCAAGTGGCTCGTGTGTGGAGGTAATTTAAGAATGGTAACATCATGATCTATTGCAAGAGTAATAACTTTTTCTGTGACATGCGTGCTTGCGTGTCCATCATAAATAAGCAATACTGGACGCTCATCCCCCAGTTCACGAATAAGTGTTCTTTCTAAGTAGTTATAAATCTCACTGATGATCCATCCATTCTTGCTCGCTGCGTATGACATATTTGGATAGCTTTCTTCGCGTTTGTCTGGAATCCTGGTGGTCCAGACGTTTAAACCTTTAAATATAATAAGAGGTGGTGCCTTATTTCCAACTGGACCATCTCGCTTCAATACACTGCAGCTTTGCCGGATTGAGGCATTAACTTACGGATGGCATACGTTTGTGGTTGGAGATCGCCGGGTGGACTTTATTGAACTTATAGTCGCACATTTGATAAAGATTGCAGTTACTCCGAAATTGCACTTACCCCACTTTACCTTATATTTTTTTTACCACTCCGAATGGGACGTTTCCTAAATAAAATTTGTGAGAATTGATTGGTTCTTGTGCTGTGAGTCACTATAGATTTCAAAAAAGTAAAGTTGGATGGAGTCACTTTTTCGTCTGTTCAACTTTGCTGTTTTGACATCCACTCACAGCACATTCAATTAAAATTTAATTGAAAATGTGTTTATTCGACTTTATTATCAAATAATTAACCCCATCAAGCAATCAATTATAACATTTTTTTTCGAAAACTGTTAATTCGTCGTTAAAACTCAGCCACAACGCAAGTTTTCATAGATAGATCTAATCTCCACTTTTTTTTCGAGATTTAGAAATTGGTAGTAATGTAGCCACCGGACCCAGCAAAATTTTGAAAATGGTCTATGAAACAAAAGAGTTTCTGGGTTAGATTGATTTCGCGAGTAAAATAGTAAATTGGACTTTTTCTTAAACGATAAAAAGTAAAGGTATAAAAGTGTGCAACTAATAAATTGAGCTAGCCCTAATTAAGAATTTAGTATGATTTAGTCATATATTAACTGAAAGTCGTAAATCTGATTAAAAATAAAGCAGGAAAACTTGCTAAATTATTATTATTATTATTATTATTATTAACAATGGAACATGGGATTTATTTTGGATGTATGTATGTGCCCACAAGATGAAGACCACAAAAAATAAAAAGATGATATCTGTTATATTCTTCATATCATTCTCACTCTTATATTATTTGTCATGTTTTTAAAATATGTTCATTTAAATGATTTTATTTAAAAATCCACGTGCTGATTTAACTTTTTGCGGACACACCAGGTCATTGTATTTTGTATAAATAATAAATGCCAAAAAGAGCAATTTAAAAAAAGTTTTACATGAAGAAGATACATATAATCTTGTTTCTAATTCGACATCAAAATAAAAAAACTTTTTAATGGGGTTTTTTTCGGAATTATAAAAAACCATTATCCGGCTTAGACATCCGAAATCCAAAAAGAAAGATATATAAGAAGGCCTACACCTGATCGGATTTATTTGCTATTGAAACTCAAAAGAGGATTACGGCATACAATTTCATGTCTGTAACTAATAACCTGAAAGCTTTTCATCTCGATACGAGGGTTATTTCAAAAATTTTATAAATTTCCTAGAGATATTGAGTGATGTAGAATTGCATAGACAACGGTACCTGTTGTTAATGCTTAAAGAAAACAAAAATATATTATTTTAGAAAATGAATATTTAAAAGACTTTTAGTTAATTCAGAAATTGAAAAATAAAAGTGCAGGAATATTTTTTAAGTTCCAAGTTTTATACTGACTTAACTAGACCATTTTGGATATAGGTGAATTAGGTTGAATCATCTTATTTTTATACCAGGAGCCTATAGCTAATCTATTTCTCAACTTTTTAGAGATACAGTGTATTAAATTTGAGTCTCTCTGTCGCTTTATGAGACAAGTTATAATAAAAAAAATGGCATCCTATCAAATTTTTTAAATTCCACTAATGACGAGCTTCGCTTCTCGGTCTTTAATGGACCTCGACAAAATAACTCACTTTTCTACCTTGGCGCATAATATACTATTACTGCATAATATAACCTGCAAAATGAATGTAGTACATTTATTTTTCTTTATTTGGTTAGTTAGATATTTATAGGAAAAACATACTTGCTGTTTCCTGTCATCCGGCTAGAGTGCCAGCTTTTTCTGGTACTTATATGGCTACAAAATCTAAGCTCGTCATTTTAAGACGTCCCCACATATAAAGTTTCTTCACTTCTTGTAGATTCCTTTTTCTTCTGAATGAGGCAAGAGGAATTTTCGCCGGCCTTGTTGACAATCCCCCTTTAAGGTACCACTGCTCGATGATATTTAGTGCTTGATGCCTGACATATTCTTTCTGAAACAAAATTTAACACAACAATAATTAAAAATATCCAGAGATAAACCTAATTTGTTGAATCTCGAGGTAACTGACAACGGCTGGTGGCCGTTACCATCAATTCTTTATGATCTCGTTGTTAAATTATTAAAGAGCATAATGGATTCGAATAAAATAAAACCGTAGTACACCCTGTGTATAATCTAATGGAAGCAATGCGCCTAAAAGGGATCGTACGGCTTAATTATAGTTGAACTGCGATCGATTTGCCAGTTCAACCAGAAACGGAATTAAGTCGTTGTCCACGCATTGTGACCAAACAACTGACGGATGTTGATGAATACAGGGCGAAACTAAATATTTACAATAATTCGATGGATCCAATTATCGAATTCTGAGCTACGTTAGTATGATATTAAATTTTTATTATATTTTTATTTAATCCAAGAACCATATCTACACCGTTACTGAGAAGTCCGGAATAGTTAGATCCAAGTACGATATTATATCACATAAAAGATTATATCAAGGTAAATCCAAAGATATCTTATCATTATTTGATCAAACATTCTAAATATAA
>OV651815.1:39158001-39197236 GCA_927349885.1 Psylliodes chrysocephalus | reverse complement strand
AAATGCATCATAAGAATTGTTCTACAAATTGTTATAATGTTTGCTATTTATTGTATGAATTTATATTAAAAATGTATTGCGTTTTATGAAAATAAATACGAAAATTTTACACAATAAATAGTAAAAATTCATACAAATTGTAGTAATTTTTAATAAAATTTGTAGTAGTATTCCATAATTATTATAATTATAACCTAGAAAAAAATGTTCCTTAATAAAATATTCAATTTATTGTTTTAATATAAAAGATACAAATTCTTAATTACATTATGTAATAAATAACAGTAATAATAGCGCCCTCAGTCTCAGTTGGCTTTTCTGCACCTGAAAAATATGAAATAAAAATTAATACCAATTGAATTGTTCATGCCCTTAAAACGGGGATATTTATCACCTTTACACTGATTTGGATATTAAATGACTAAGTCAGATAACTAACAAAAATTAGATAGTAGGTATGTCACAATTAAGACAAAAAACATCATTGAACTTAGCACAAAATTCGATCGTTGGCCACAACTATTTTTTTTAAATAATCTACTAAGGTTATTTAAATTAGTTATCTAAAGGTAAATTATTCAGTAACAATAATAAATGTACTTACCACCAATAGAATTTATTATTAAAATTTTCTCAAACGCATCGGTGCTTATAATATAATAATGTGTTAAAGGTACTCGTATATGTACCATGCTTTGTTATGTGAACATGGCGAACGGCTACTGCTGTCTGGCCGTTTATGATCGACGCGACGTCAGAAAACGTTGGCCAATAGCAGAATTCTGTTTTGTTCACATGACTTAGAATTTCTACAATATTATAGAATATTTTTGAAGAAGGGATGTAAAGTATTACTATTTTTTGTAGAGAAAATTACTATTTTTTGTAGAGATAATTATTAATATTTGTACAAATTTTTACAGAAGTTGGTAGTAGTAATTACGATAATTGTAATAAATTTCTACTTCTACAAACAATAGTAAAATATACTAAACATTGTGGACTTTTTTTCTATTGTTGTAGCATTTTATTCGACAATTTAATTGCTACAATAATTAATAGTTTTTAACTATAAATTGTAGTAAAATTTTCTACAAATTGTTAAGTATTTTTCTACAAGTCTACTACTACAACATTGTAGTAAAATTTTCTAGTCACATTTTTTTCCGTGTTTATATACATGAAGGTAATATCATGTATTTTGTAAATGGTTTAAACCATATAACAAATAAATAATTAAACACAAACCTAAAAATCTATTTGTTTATTGCGTCCCATTGATTAAAAGATTTAGATTTTTGAGTTAAATAATAAGCCTATCCCTTTTATAAATTTATAAAATAGAGTCCTGTCTGACTTATGGAATAATTGGATCCACTGAGAGAAACGTTTGTTTAATGTTAAGAAACCTTATTAATATTTAACATATGGTAGGTTTGGATATGGCCTAACTTACGTAAGTTCACTATAACCACGTCATAAGTTAAAAGTTCATCAGTTAGAAATAAACACCAATATATTAATATTAAACTTATTTACTGGTTTAAACTTAAAATAGATTTATTGACATAAATCAAACATGTTAAATGTTAACAAATATATGTTTTAACGTTATATTTTAATTGTTTAATACAACATTTGTATTATAGTTATCAAATGTGAACTTTTACTATTAAACGTTATTTGTAAATGTTAAAATGTGATTGTTAACACTTAATAAACGTATGTTTTGTATTATATTTCATTATTTAATAAAGCAGTATTCTATATTTCCAAGACATCTTTGTATCTTAGTTATCAAATCTTACATTTTATTATTAAAAATATTAATTGTAAATGTTAAAATTTGTTTGTTAACAGTTAAGAACAGTATAGTTTAAGAAACCTTGTGTATGTTTAATATTATACTTTAATTGTTTTATAAAATACTATTCGATTTCCAAGACATCTTTTTATTTTAGTTATCAAATGTTTTATGTTATTATTAAACATATTACTTGTAAATTTTAAAATTTGTTTTTATCTGTTAATTAATGATTTTGAATCTAGTAATTTATATTTGTTATAATTTAGCCTAAATATATTAGGGATATGAAATCAAAGGTATACATACAGAAAATATATTTTATTAAATTGAAAAGTTAACAATACATGCTTATAAATTTCAACAGACATGAACAAATTAATAAAACTAATATTAAATGTAGCGGCCGATAGGTGGTACAATGGTACCTCTGGCTGAAATTTTATAAGGTGAGTGGTAGGTCCATCAGGAAGTGTTATCTACAAGGATTTCGTTTTAACCAACCCCTGCAAACGGGACGTCAAACAACTCAAATTTAAGCATCTTGTGTTTCGTGACGCACGATCGAATCTCGGTCAAACCCAATGCATTTTTTTCATGGAGAAACTATGAAAATTAAAAAAAAAATAATTTTTAGGAGACTGTCATGAAAAATAACATCTTTAAAGTGTCACTTTTTGGCCGTATTTATTTTACGGCAGCTTTTTTTAAGCATAGGTTTATTATACTTATCGTTAGTAATGATATACAAATTTAATTAGTTAACGATGGAATTTTATTCGATTAATAAAAATTTGAAACAATTCTTGCATTTAAGCCTCTTTTTAAAAACAAGAATGTGAAAAAAATATTGTCTCAACTTGATAAGATAGTCGCATAAAAAATGTTGTGTTCATCTCGACCACGGCAAATAATAATAATAGCCGTCCCTTCCCCTACACAAGTCGTTAAGTCGACTTCAGGGGTTGAAATTCACTCGTAAGGGGGTGAATTAGGGAGAGTATTAATATTATTATATTATTATTATTATATAAGCTTTTTTGACCTAACCAGAAGTCAACTTTATGGCCTTGGTACACAAATAACTATTCTATTGTTTGATTAAAGTTAATTTTCTTATCATAGTAGAATTTTATATAAATAAAAAGTTTATTCGGTCGTGTTTATTGTTTTTATAAAGTTTAAGTACCTACGGGCACTACATATGTTTTGGAAATACTGTTCCATCTTCTGGTGCCAGTTATTAAATATTGACTGGCACCAGAAGATGAAACAGTGTTTCCGAAACATGTAGTGACTGTAGATAGTTAAATTTTATAAAAGCAATAACCTTTCGGAAAAGACGCTTTATTTAGTTGAGTTGAAACATGGCAAATATCCCATGAATAGAATGTTTTTCATTATTTGACTTTAATTAATTACAATATTCACGAAAATATTACGTACCTATTATTAGAATGTATTAAATAAATATTATTACTTACTAGGATAAAAAATCACTGTAAACTTTTAATAAACTTAGCTGCTAATGTCGGCGTCACTCACAAACAGAACGATTCTGCACTACAAACTGTAACCAGACAAGAACGTGCTTAACAAAATGGCAATTATAAACCACGTGGTGTTCCATGTTGCCAATTTGTGAAATTCAAATTACCTACCCACTGGGACTGCATACTGTACTTAAAAAAATGCAAATTTTTAATAGAATAATTAAATTAATTTACGCTAGTTTTATGTCAACAATAAATAGAAAAAATATTGCAAAATGGTACCTAATAGGTAATTTGAATTGTTTACATTTCCTATGATAGCGCAATAACAAAAAGTGAATGGCAACGTTGAGATCGGCGCATTAACGGGACGTTGAGTCTGGGTATTATTAAAAATATATTCGCTAATAGTTAACTTATCATAGCTGTATATTAAAATTTATTTATTTCGTAGAGCGCGAAAGCACAATTGTTATATTTAAAGTGTTTTATTTTAATATTAAGAAATTTGTAATGTTTAGATTAACATAATAGTTATTTTTTAATATACGTATATTTCCGAGTAAAATATTTGTTAATATCTACTATACCTTACTGTAACAAATGTTTTGTTAAAGAAAACCTCGTATTTGTGAGATATTTATTAATAATTATAATATGGTATTAATAAATTTCCTCAGTTAATATTTAAAGAATTTCTCCCTAACTTACAATATTTTAAATATAAACTACTTTTTTCTCTCAGTGCGATGAGGTATAGTTTCCAGTATATACCTAGAAAAGCTACAGGTAGTTCAAAAACTATTTCTGAAAATAATACACAATAAAATTAAAACTTACTCCCTAAGCCAGTTGTTTTTAGATGGAAAATTTATGGACATTAGACAAATTTGTTTCACAAGAACGATTATATATTTTTTTACAATCTGCAATTTTTATCGTATGTTTATGAAACTTAAACAAATATAAGACTGGTTTTGTAAGAAAGACTGTTGGGCAAAATATATATCATTTTTAGGTTCAAGATTTTGGAATTACTTTTTCACAGTGGACCAACAATTCCAAAGGTTTTGTATAATTTGTATATTAATTTTTTCATCTTCAGTTACAAGACGTATTTCGACTGCAATTTCGAATTTAGATAACATCCTCTATACTTCAAGACTTTGTCATATAATTTTAGAATGCAATGCTATTTTTATAACTCCTCACAATAACGAGAAATAAACATAACCGTAAAAGAGTATTATTATCATTCCTTCATTATTTATTTAGCACTAAAGAAAACATGCACAGTCGTATAAACGTCACTTCGCCGTACAGCAGGAAAAATTCTAAAAATTCATGCAGTTCCAAATAATAATTTTCCACTAACATAAGTTCGTTCCGGTAGGAAAAGGGAAATGGTTCGGAAACTATTCTAAATCTCCGTTAGCCCGAACAAAATAAAAGAGCCTTTCGCGCTGGCGAATAATCGTATTTCAAAAATATGAATTCCGGAAACATACTTGACATGGACGAAGTGAAATTTAATTTAGGAAAAAAAAAATAAAAGCAGAACGTGCTAAGATTTCGATGCCCGGCCTTTCTTAAGGAGACCTCTAGGTTATAGTATGAGAAAAATCGTTGTAATTTTAACGAATAAATTGGAATAATAGAAACCCAATCATGGCATAGTTTTTACAGAAATCATTATTAAATAAAAGCTAAAGTTTTTTACTATAAGAAGGTAGTAACGATGATATAGTATTTTTAATACAAATCCCGATGCACGTCAGAGATCATTTATGACGTCACGGCCTTGCAGTGTTGCCTAATCATCAGAATAGTTGAGGAATTTATAATTTTTTAAATTGTAAGGTTATGTATTTGTTATGTTACTAGTAGGAACAATTGGTTTTAAATGTATATAACTAATGGAAAATATTGAATTCCTTTATGAATAATAAACATCTGAACAAAAAAGCTTTAAACATATTATGCAAGTCATGGAAAATAAAACTGTAAGGTAGTATATTGTAGATGGATCAAAATTGGTTTAGAATTAGCACAGAAAATATCTAAAACTAATTTAATTTCACCAAGAAAGTTATTTAACAGAACTACATTTAAGTTATAAACCACAACACCCCATAAAATTAAAGAGATCATTGAAAAAATGAAAACTACAAAGGCATGTGGAGGATTCATAATATCAGTAGATACCTATACTAGAATTAAAGTTTGAAATTGCTAAAATATTTGAACACAAGAAGGAAATTGTTAAAATATTTGAGTAGGTGCTTTAGTAAATCTCACTTTCAGTAACGGTTCTGTAGCTCAAGTATTCAAGATAGCCAGAAATGCTTCAAAAATAAACGGATATCGCTACTTCTTTTCAACTCTAAAGTTATCGAAACATGTATGAACAATAGATTCATCACTCAAACATCAAGATTCTCCATTCTATCAGTTTCAAAAGACATTTGAAAAATGTTATTCTCAGTCAAATATTTTTTTTATATTTTGGAATAAATTAAATAAAAATACAGATATATAAGAAATATATCAAACTGTTTATTGTTTTAAAAATTAGACAATGTTTTTTTTAAATACACTATTTTCTCATAAAAAAACAATTATTCATCTACTAATCTTCATTATTCCTATTAAAATTCTTTTATTTCTCCTAATCCAGATCGCAAGTATTTGAATCGCAGTCATCGATATCGCTATTAGGGTTAATTATAATAAAAATAATTTCCAATCTATTAAAAACTCCCTCTCTGCCAATATGTTTATTATAATATTGCTTAGAAAGGTCACAAATAAGTTCAATGGGGTTAAAAATACAATGGCAGGGAAGATTACGTAATACTTTGTCTATATTGTTCTGCTTAGGTAATTATCTACCATATATTTCTTTGGCGGTTTGGACCTGAAAAAATAATGTTTTATTTATTTCTATTTAGTTGCTATTTCGTATAACGTGGTGTCAATATCGCTATATTCTAAATTGTAATATCGAAACAACACATTATATCAATGATTTAATGTTAGGTACACCGTTATATCAAATCTTGTAACTTCATTTTTAATTTTTTGATATTGTTTTATAGTTTATTTCTAAAAAAAAGGCATTTTTGGGTTTCACTGTACATCTTGAAAATGTGTAAAACATGTAGATGTTTATTGACCACTGTAATCAAATTTTTCCAATTAAATTGTCTTTATATGATTGCTAGAATAGCGTATCTACCATTAAATCTTCAATATGATGTGTCATTTCAATATTAATAATTTTTTTTACTTGATTTACACAATTACTGATACCTTAATTTACTTCAAATTTGGTGTTTTATCTCTTGCCATCGATTTTTGTAGGTCTAACACCCTTTGTCATTATTCCCAGGAGCTGTTTAATGTTTCATTTTGAACGATACATGTTTCATCAATGACAACGAACTGCTTCTGTTGTAATTCTATAATTTCTTAAAAACTGACCTATTTACAGTTCACGTCTTGGTTATCTTTTTTCCTTCATTCTTTTAATACAGTTGACAATGATGCAATATAGCCATTAAACATTTGTCTCTCAATCAACTTTTCTCTTAAAGGTTCCAAAGTTATATGTTGACCTGCAAATAAGTATGTATTTATATTACTTTATACAAATTAAAACTTTTATAGGTAATATAAATAAATTATGATTAAATAAATAGATTTGTCTTTATACTTACTTGTTTCATACATATTATAAATACCACTTCGGATTCCACTTGTATCCAGTGTTATTTTATTAGTAGGTAATCCTTTGTTTATATGAATGCTTTTTAATTAGCGATTTTAATCATTCATTATTCTTGACTGCTTGCCAAATACTACTGACAGTAGAAATATTTTTATTTAGAGATGCTGCAACACACTAAAAAAGACAAGAAAATAATTTCATATTTCTATTAAATTTAATAACTTGTAACTTACCTCTCTTACAGCAGTTAAAGGTAAACGTGGTCCATCATTATCACGCTCTCATTCAAAATAATGGATTAAAGAAGCTATCAACTCCTTACAAGGACTATTTAGTTTTTTAGGCATTTTGTATAAAAAAATTAAACGACAAATAATCAGCTTATTCACTCTATGGTTGTTTTGAAAAACAGTTTTTTATAAGTATAACTGGCAAAGCTTAAAAATACAGGCAAAAGGATTTTAAATTACAGAAAACAAAATGCACAATCAATAATTAACTCAACATAAACATAACCTAACTAAATCAGTGAAATTTTTTGAAAAGGGGTTGCCGCAACAAGGTGTACCAATTGCTGTAATGACATTCCTTCTCTATAAATACGAGCTTCATGGGCGTACAGAATGTCAAAATTATTTAATGTAAAGTAATATTTTTTGAGTACTAAACATTAATAATGTTTTTATAAATTTTATATTATCAAGAATTAGACATGTATAAACTAAATAATTTAAATAATTCTTAAAATTATCAAAATAATCACCCTAACAGTTTTCGAGTTTTTAGTAATATGACTACATTCATGAATGCTCGTGACTATACGTGACTTTTTCGGATTATTAGCTTAGTTAGGGACATTTTAATTAGTTGGTAGTACTATGACGAATGACCGACGTCATTGCTGACGTGCATCGGGATTTGTATTAAAAATACTATAGGTACCATTTTTTTTTCTTCACTTTATTTTATGGGGAGCTGTATTCATTTGTAGTATTAAAAAAAACATGTATTTCTCGTGGTATTTGAGAAAAAAAAATATGGACTGATGATTAGTGACTTAAAATTTTCAAGAAAACTAAGTTGGCGGTTATAACTAACGCAACCCGAATACTCTCGCTTTTAACGTTACTACAATAAAAAAAATCATCAATAGGCATAGATATCGACTCAAAAATAATTCAAAAAGATAGTTAGATACTTAAATTTTTCAACAAAACTAAGTTGGCGGTTATCAACGTTACTAATAAAAAACTTGATAATTTTGACAGATATAGTGTAGAACTGTAAAAATTATCGATTCTACTAATTTTATATATTGTATTTTTTTCTTTCGCTTCAAAGTTCTTGTGAAGAAGTTATTTTAAACATTTTGTGGCTGATATGGAGTACAACTTTAATTAACAAACTGATATGTTGCTAGTGTTTGGTTTCATTAATGGCAACTGTGGTGAGAGTGTTGGGGTATACCATGAAGGATTTCCAAATTGACAGATTCCGAATCACCAGAAATAATGCTGGACGACCTCGTCAAGCCAGAACTCCTGCTGCAGAGGATGGAATACTTGAAATAGTTGAAAATAATCTCGGAATTAGTACCCGATGACTGGCATGCCAAACTAGGGTTTCAAAAAGCACATCCAACAGAATAATTACAGAACAACTTATTTATCCCTCTCACATTCAGAAAGCGCAGAGCGGCCGATCCAGTTTTTCACAGAAACATTTTGTTTACAGACAAGTTATGCTTTACACGACGTGGTATAATAAATGTACATAACGAACATGTTTGCGCAGACGAAAATCCACATACTCTTAAAGAGAAACATTTTCAACTATTAATATATGGGTGGGTATAATTGACACCTACTAGATTGGTCCATTTAGATTGCCAGATCGTCTTAATGGTGACAGTTACTTGCATTTTCTACGACAAGATTTGCCCCAACTATTAGAAGACTTACCGCTCAGTTTACGCCGTGACATGTTTTTTATGCACGATGGTGCACCACCTTATTTTTCTCGCACTGTGAGAGATTACTTAAATAAACAATACCATGGAAGATTGATTGGCAGAAGTCGGGATGCTCTTATTCAGTGACCACGTCGATCACCGGACTGTAATTTTATCTGAAGTCACTTGAAAACCAAAGTTTATGAAGTTCCTATCGATAACATTAAACAATTAACACGTTTAGCGCCAAGTCCGTATGCAAAATTCTACGAATTTTCGAAAAATATTTTTTTGCTTTTGTTTATAAGTGACCATATATATCTTAAGGAATTTTCCATAAAGAATGCTCATTTATTTGTCAAAATAAATGTTTTGAAAAAATAACGTCTGTTTTATTATAATATAGTTCTATTTAATAATAACTCATATAAGATACATCTGAGCCCCAACCCAAATATACCAGGAAATCCTTGTAGGCCAACACATAGTATTTGCCATATAAAATGTATTAAACGGTGCGCATAAAAGGTACACAGCACCTAAAACCAAATAGTGCTTGTGTATCTTTTTCGGTACACAATGTCTAAGACAATGTGTATCTAAAATGATACACACGGCGCCAGACGTGTTAATTATGGAGTAGAATTTAAAATGTTGTGCACACTATGCGAAATGATCTAGGCATTTTGAGAAGGGCACACTTTAATTTCTTGAGCCGAATTGAAATTTACATGAACGAAGGAGGTGGCCATACTGAATATTTATTGTAAAAAAATTATCCTTCTCTTTAAATTGTTATTTTTAAGTAGATACGTATGCCTATTGATGATTTTTTATATTGTCATAACGTTGAAATTTACATGAACGAAGGAGGTGGCCATACAAAATATTGATTGTTAAAAAATTATCTTTCTCTTTAAATTGTTATTTTTTAGTATATACCTATGCCTATTGATGATTTTTTTTTTATTGTAATAACGTTAAAGTTAACACTGTTCAGGTTGCAGTAGTTATAACCGCCAACTTAGTTTTCTTGAATATTTTAAGTCACCAACCACCAGTCCATAAACAATTTTTTACTCAAATACCATTAGAGATACATGTTTTTTGCAAGAGACAGAAAATGCTAAAAATAAAAACAGCTCTTTATAAAAAAAATTGAGGTAACTGTGTCAGTTAGGGTAGGATTAGGGTGGTTTTTACCCTTCCATGATTTCACTTGGTGTAATTTTTGATTTAAACACTGGTTCTTCAATAATAGCTACATGCCAAATTTTATTAAAATCGAATAATTCGTTTTTGAATTATTAAAAAAAAATTGAAAATGTTCTTTCAATTCTAAAGTTTTCTCCCAGGCAAATGAAGCACTTTGTGATATAGGTAATTTTGGCCCAATCGACTTATTTTGATCCTACCAACATGCAGTAGTTTTATGTTCACGGAATTTTAAAATACCCTGTATTTGTTTTAAAACTTTATTTAACTTTATCGATTCTCCGTGTTTAGGCGGTTAAAGTGACATCGGTAACAGGTGACACATGTCGGCGCTGATATGACAAATGTTAGAAGAGAAAGGTGCTTTTCTCGCCGGTGGGAATCAAGTTACTCCAGGCGTAATTCGAGTGTGAGCGGAGATGGTTAGACAAATATGATGAAAATTATTTTTTTTTACTTTAATTTTATTTTTTGAGAGATTTAAAAAGTTAATTCAATTTCAAGACAAAACAACAATATCACTCACGTGGCTCTAATGTGTCTGCCCGGGCTCTACAGAATATTTTTTTATAAATCTAAAGATAGCACAACAGAACCCGCAGTCCCTATAGGTGAATCTGATATTCAATACTAAAAGTTCAAACAAAAATGGGAACAAAAAACACAGAAAGCAAAACCAACAAAGTGTCATGGTTCCAGAGTTAGGCTCTGATGAGTCAGCATGAATTTAGTAGGAAATGACTCTCGAAAGCATATTTTGAGCGAATCGGACTTTTATCGGCATTGAGGGTTAACTAAGTTGTGGTATTAAATTTCTGTTAAAGTTGTCTTAAGTGTTTAGTTTTTGTTGTCTCTTTTGAGTGTAATTTTAACACCTTCGTGAAAGTCTAATAAGTTAAATTATTTTGTGTTCAAGTTAACTAGTAATTTGGAGTTTTAAGTTGAGATAAAATTATGTTGATTAATCCTCAAATGATCTATTAATACAAATTTGTCTGACCTTTTGATGTGTTCGCTTATCCGGACTCCCAAAGAATTGTCTATGTACCTGGTACTGCAATCGAATTGAAGAAGTCTGTAAATGACACAATAAAAAGAAGACCATTTTGTTAGTGAGGATGATTAGAAGAAAAGTTACGAGCGGTTAAGTTCCAACTGAGCGCGACCTTGGATGGTGGATAGGAGAACGGCCAGGATTGTCTTAGAGTGAGAGTCTAAAACCTTTTAAAATATTTTTCGAACTGACTCCCCAATATAAGGTTTAAGGTAACGTGCCAACTGATGAATTGTCGCAGGGGCAGATAAGGTAGCCAACGTTCCTCTGAGGGTACCTGGCGACCATCTCTTGTATTAAGTCTTGCCGACGCATGCGGGGGCTTTGTGTCGGTCGATCCTTCTTCCCCTAGCTACTCGTGGAAATCTTATGGAACCAAACTCACACAATTTAGAGGAGGCTGGATGTAAACGCCCACCTTCAGCAAAGAAGGCTAGAGTTTAACGTTTAACTCCAGCAAGGAAGGCTTGACATCAAGTTTAACCTCCAGCAAAGAAAGTTGAACTTTAAGTTTCACCTCCAGCAAAGGCTGGACGTCAAAGTTCACCTCCATCAAAGGAGGCTGGACGTCAATGTTCATCTCCAGTAAAGGAAGCTGGATAGCAAAGTTCAACTTCAGCACAGGAGGCTGGACAGCGATATCCACATCCAAAATACGAGGATGGATATCGCAGTTCACCTCAAACCGACAGGAACCAAAGAGGAAAGAGGATCTCTGGTTTTAAAAAAAAGAGGAGAAAGAAGGCTGAACTGCAGGCAGGCAGAGCTTCGTCAACTGCCACTGGCAGGATACGCCTTCACTCCGAACCAAGTCTTTTGGTAGCGGCACTAGTTCTGCCTCGGCAAGAGGTCAGGAACACGATGCAACCAAGGACAAGAAAAGGCCGCGATCGGTTATAACTCTAAAAAACCACACTAGACCACCCGTTCCTCCTTTTAAAGAAAAAGATTGTCAAACACTAACCTCAAATGCTTCAAAAACTTTAGGCGAGCATCAAGAAGCAATTAAAGAGGTAAACATTATTCAATGTAACTTGCAGGATGGAATATGTCAAGAGGGAAAAGAAAACGTTGATCCTGGCATCTGCATATCTCCCTTCCCACGCAACCACGCCACCACCCAGCAAAGAGTTGGACGATCAGATGGAATACTGCTTGAACCAGAGGTTTGAGCTGGCAATAGGTTGCGACTTAAATGCTCATCACTTTAGTTAAACCAGTAAGGATAACAGCGCTAGAACAAGTCACTTTATAATTATATAATTACCAAAAATCTTTGTATTTTAAATAAAGGTACTACACCAACATTTTTAAACTCTTGTAGTCAAACACTATCCACAACTGCTATCTATAAATCAATTTTAAACTAGCAAGTGTCTGATGAAATTTCAATGTCAGACCACCGCTGGTTAACATTCAAAATAAACTTAGATGTTGCCAACCTCCACGTTATCTCAAAACCTTAGGAAGACGGACATGCCAACTTTTGTTCACCTTCTCCAAGAGGCTTTGAGAGAGGTGGAGGCCGAAACACCAAACAATAATAAAGCTTTGGAAAACTAGTTGAACACAATCCAAATCACAATAAACAATGCCTATAAGAAATGCTGCCCACTGAGGCTCGTCCAACGCGATCAGACAACTATCACATGGCGATGTCCCGAATTAAATTACCTCAAAAGAATGGCAGGGAAATTTTTTAATAAAGCAAGAACCACAAAACACAAAGAGAATTGGGATACTTACAAATCTCACATCAGAGAATACACAAAATCGTAAGACAAAAACAGAGATGTGCATGGAGAGCCTACTACAAAGAAATCGAAGATTTCTCGCAAAAAGCGAGGCTTCAAAAAAGCTCTCTCAAGAGATCCACACTGCAGTATTGGTGCGCTTATCAAAAAGAATGGCATGAAAACTGCAAACCTCGAAGATAGCATTAAACTTTTTCTGTCAACACACTTCCCTGACTTGGTGATCACAGATGTGGCCGACTGGGTAGAGGAAGAATAGAACTCATCTATCTACGATTAGCAAACTGCCAAACACATTGTAGACGATGACAAAATTAGATAGGCAATACCTAGCTTCTCTCCACTTAAATTGCCAGGATCTAATGGTATCTTCCCAGCTCTACCTCAGTGGAGTCTGGAAGAACTCAGACGGCACTTGGTAGGTATATTCAGATCCTCGTTGGCTCTGAGGTATATTTCCCAAAAATGGAGAGAAGTTAAGGTAGTCTTTATACCGAAACCTAGAAGGATGGATTACACTGTCACAAAAACATATCGACCAATTAACCTAACATCATTTTTCACGGAGACTTTGAAAAGGCTATGCGAAAGGTAAATAAGGGATGTGGGATTACAACACCACTACACACAAATCAACATGCATACACCCCAGGCAGATCTACTGATTTAGCACTTTAACTAGTTGCCGGCCGGACATTAAAGAATCCGCCCTGGGTGTTTTCATAGACATTAAAATGCTTCTAATAAAATGACCTTTTCAAAGATAATACACTCACTAAGAAACAAAAATGTTCTACAGATTGTTAGTGGGTAGATACACAACATGCTCTCAAAGCAAGCAGTAAACAGAAGATGTGAATATAAGAGGCTTGGCTGCGAGAAGATGTCCAGAGGGAGGGGTTCTGTCACCTCTATTGTGGAACATGGTCATCGACACCCTCATTAGCCGCCTCAATAATAATAGTCACTAAACAATAGCGTATGCAGATTACCTGGTTATTCTGCAAACAAGGAATTTTTAGAACATACTCTGCAAGAGAATGCAAGTAACTCTTAAAATTATAGAACAGTGGTGCAAGGACCATTCATAATCCTAAGAAGACAAAAATGATCCTTTTCACATAGAATTAAAACCTCAAGAACTCTTTAACACAAAGCTTACCTTTGCAACAGAGGTGAAGTACTTAGGTCTCACCTTTGACAGCTAGTTACCATGGAACTTACACTTAAAAAACAGAGTAAAGAGAGCATACATTGCTTATAAACAATGACGCCGAATTGTGAATCGCACAAGGGGGTTCTCCCCCAGAGGCATCGCATGGATTTCTAGGGCCATCATAAGACCTATGCTAATAATACAGTTGTTTGGATACCGAAAACTGAAAATTTGACAGCTATCCGTAAACTAGAATAAATTCAAACATAAGAAACGCCATTAAAATCACACCGACCAGAGCCATGGAAGTCATGCTCAGTCTCACTCCCCTTGATACTAACATCAAGGAGGCTGCTCTGATGACAATGACACGCCTTCGCACGGTTGAAATAGAACCAGATATCGGATCTGGTGAGGCGAGATGTCGCTTTTGGTAGCAAGCGCTCGATACGCTTCCACTACTTCAAGCGAACGTGGGCTCCATCTCACCGAGATATATCTTCCATACACCGACGGTTCTAAAACAAAACAAGGCTCAGGATAGGGAATATACTTCAGGTCCGTAAATCTAGAAATTATATTTCAACCTGTTGTTAGTTATAAGTTTATTTTTTTAAAGTCAAGTTAAATTTTTTAATTATGTTTTTATAATTTATTTTGGTTGCAGTAATTGCACAGTATTTATAGTAATTAGTTTTTATTGTATCTTGATTTAATTTTAAAAAGATGTTTAAAATTTAATTTATATCTCATATAAGAGCCATGTGAAAAACAGAATTTATTTTTTGTTTACAAAACGAATAGAAGCAGCTAGAACTAGAATAAACATTTATACATAAACGTCAAAGTCTATATATTTCATCTTTGACATTGGAAATAACTAAAGCAGTTTTCCAAAAACAGAAATATAGAAAGAACGAGATTTGGTATCCGTGCACGAGTAGGAGTATTATAGAAGTTCTATTGTATCCTAAGGAAGTTTCCACTTAAACCAAGATAACTAGATATGTGGCTAATTTTAATATTGGAGATATATAATTTAAATTTACCAGCCTAACTTCAATATTTAATTGTTTCTTAGAACTTTTTACTGACTAAACTAATTCATTTTTAAAAATACATATGTTGAATCTTATTTTTTTAAAGGTTACAACAATACTCTTTTGCCTAAATATTATATAAGTTTTAATTAATTTCCTTTTAATAAAGCTAGAGTTTATAATTCTCACTAGCTTTCTAAAAATAAAAAAAAGAGAATTATAGGCGCCCCTCTCGCCCAAAAAATAATTATCTACAAAAGTGTCTATTTGAAAAGCCGGATTTAATTTTTTTCTATACCCACATGGATATTAGCCTATCTACGCACAGATTACAAAACGAAAAAGTATGCTATTGCCTTCAACTAAACGAATATAATTCATATCCATTATAGGTAGTGAGAACACTACAAAAAAATGAAATCCACCAATCACCGTTCATATTTTGATCAACCGAATGCTATTATTTTTAAAATTTTAAATAAGTGACAATTCTATCAAACTAATTGTCAGTATATTTTTTAGTTATTGAGATTAAACAATAATTTGTTAATTTAAATAAAACTATATGAAGTCAGTTTAGTACGCAAATTTCGACTTGTGCGATATGGCCATCATATCCACTCTTGTTGCAGCGTTTTCACTACCTAGAATGGATATGAAATATATTTGTTCAGTTGAACGCAATAGCATACTTTTTGTTTTGTAGCCTGTGCGTAGATGATCCAATATTTATGTGGTTGTAGGAAAAATATATTTCATAGTTCTTCTACGTTTCCGTATTATAAAAGTCGTAAACTTTTAAAAACGTCCCGTACTATTATTGCAGACGGCCTTCTACGTGAAAGTTTTTTGCGGCACTCAGCTTAACCCTAAACAATTTATGGTCGATTTATCCAGATAGATAGATCCTTATTGAATTAAATAGCGATAATAGCTGCGAAACCAAGCAGTCGGGCTCATAGGAAATTTATAAACCGTTCGTTTCCATTGTTTGTTTTTCTTCACTTAATTCCGCCGGTTCGCCGGGACGGGGCAGGCCGCAATCCACAATCTCGTTTCGGTCGCTCGAGCTGGAAATTAGAAGGAAAACGAAGGGGGGATTAGTTTACGATCTTTACCGGAAAATCGGATAAAAGTCGACTGAGTGTGCCGGCTTTTTCGCCGATGTTTTTCCGCTTTTTTTGAGATTGTTTACTGCTTGGATCGTCTTAGTCTGGTCACATGTATTGCACTTTCGAAAAAAGTTTACATTGATTATTTTCATCACAAATATAACCAATGAAAAACAACAAATTGGTACGATATGATATGATTAAATAAAAAAATATTAATTATTGAGTAATTTTGTTCTACCTAAATGAAGATTTGAAGTAAATAATGGGCTATGTACCAAAAATTCTAAAATTGGTTTTATTCCTGTAAAGTAAGCTATGTGTCAACGTAAATAACGGGCTATGTGAAAATGTACTGGCAAATGCTTTAATTTCTCACCGCAAGGTGACGTATGTGTCAACTTGCAGAGTCTAATCAGTAAATAACGGGCTAAGTGCCATTACTATGAAGACTAGATATAAGGAGGCAAATCGGCCTTTGTCAAATTTCAAATTTCCGTCCCTATTTTTATGAAGTTCCAAAAAACTACTGTAGTTGGCGGGTGGCAAAATAACGACGTCTATTTTTATGCAAGTCAATGGGAATTAAAGTAATTTTTATAAAATGTAGTGAAAAGAATAAAAATAAGCTGAAATAAAGAACCTGACTACAAGTAACAATAAGTAACCATGAGTAACAAAAAACGGCAAAGCAGGATTTGCTTCGTTGAGGGTTGAAAAACGGGATATAAATCCGATATAAAATTAAAGAAAACACAAGGAGATAAAAATACAAGTCTTTTTAAAGCTCCTAGTGTAAATAAAATAATGTATTTATTTCTAAATAATATATATTTATTGTAAAATAGTCACAACCCGTATCTTACGGAGTGTAGTTTATTTAATTACAAAATTCTATAATAAAAAATAATAAAGTCATAAATCCTGACTTACAAACAACAATAATTACACATTAAATTTAACTTACTAGAAAAGAAAATTTGCTTTTTTTATGTTTTTTAATATTAGATAAAGAGTTACTACTGTTATTTTTCTTTATTGAACTCCAATTTAGTCATTGTAAATATTTTTTATAGGATCCTAAAGGTTTAGAACAATGGCAGCATGTGATTCCTAGGGCTGATAAAGTACTGATGAGAAGATGATATTTTAAAATTTGATGAGACTATTTTAAATAATGGTACCGTTAACAAAATAAAAAAGGAAAGGCCGAGATTAAAGAACGAAGCAATACCATGTATATTCCCGAATCTCCCTTCATACTTGTCCAGTATTAGGAAAAGACGAAACCACCATTGAACCGAACTGAATTTGTTAGAATAAAAAAAGGAAGAAAATACTAGAACCTATTGCTGAAGAAACTATTCACCAGAATGATGAAATTGTAGTTGTTGAATACAAAATTGCCACAAAACTGTTCTTACCAAATTTCACCATTTAACAAACCTTTTCAAATTTGGTCATACCTGATTTTCATTTTATTTAGATAAAATTAAATAATAAATAGTAAATAATGTTTAACATCGAGACTCATTTATAATTAATACCAACAGTATTTTCTGTCCTTTAGTTAGCAATTAAAACAAAGACTTATTTACAATAATTAAAATCAACAGTATTTCTTGTGCTTTAGTTAGCAATAAACAATTTGATTTTTATTATTTTCATAAAATTTTGTAAAATCCCTGACTAAATATTTTCATTCAAACCGTGTCTTAGTATGCCATCAGCCTTATTTAGGTTTAATTAAAAAATAATTAGCCCTACCCATCAAATTTCAATACTTCATCAATAATTTGCATTTTACTTAAATAGAAATAAATAGTAAATAATGTATCAATTAAAATATGTAAGATTTGTTTAGAAATAAATACAACAGTATGTTCTGTGCTTTATTTAACTATAAGCAAGTTTATTTTTATTATTTTGACAAAATTATGTATAATTTCCATAAGAAGCCATGTATTTTGATTTACGTAAACCGTACCAGCGCCCATGCGGTTAATTATAAAACCTCAAATGACATGTGATTTTTGGGACCATATTTTGAGCATGCCGATTCGCCTCTTTATCTCTAGTCTTCATAGCCATTACTTCATTACGCGTTGACTTGTGTTGGCGTTGACGTTTGAGATTGAAAAGGGTTATTGTTATAGTGTATTTTTGTGATAGCATTGGAAGTTACTGTTTTACTGACTCGTAGACAAAAAAACGGTAAAGGTAGAGTGGAGGAAGGAAGACAGAAAAGTAGAAGTGGCGGTAAAAGATACAGTAACACTAGAAACAAGCTAAGGCAGAACCGAGTGGCGAGGTAAATTGGCTTAATTTAATTGTTAAATTTTGTAAAAGTAAAATGTTTGTTTGCTTTTATATTTTGTGCAAATGCAAATTTGAATGTAAAAAAATTCCGCATCAATACAAAAAACTACTATTTAAGGAGTTTTACAAACTTGAGAATAACATTAAAAAAATTTGTATCTGATGGGGCTATTTTCTGTTACTGGAATAAAGCAAAGACATGGGAACTATGAAGATTCTGCGAATAGTAGACGACAGGCAATCATATGCTTTACATTACTCTGGCAAAGGTGATATTTTGCAAGTTTGTAAAAAAAACTTTTATCAATGTTTAGGGAATAACGAAGAAGAGAACTAAAACTATTGTAAAAGCAAAGAAGTGTGAGGAGTTTACTTTTACTGAGAAAAGAGGCAATAATAAAAAAATAGAAAGTTTTCGAAAGATGATGAAAGCTTATTCATTGAACATATTAATTCTTTTTTCAAAGAAAAAAGTCATTATAGTAGATCTAAAAGCGACAAAGAATACTTAAGTCAGTATTTAAATATAAACCGATTGTTTCGAGTATTTCAGGAGAAATATCCAAATTCAAACTTACCGGTATTTTTAATTTTTTTTTTTTAATTTTTTATATACAACATTCAATTTATTCAATTTCAAATTCAAATAGTAATAAAGTACAAATAATAATAATAATAATAATAATAATAATAATAATAATAATAATAATAATAATAATAATAATAATAATAATAATAATAATAATAATAATAATAATAATAATAATAATAATAATAATAATAATATTTTAAGATTAATATAGATTACAAAAAATCTAGAATTAGCAACAAGACTAAGCAAAAGCTGCCTGTGTTGCTTGTGCTGATTCTAAAAGATTTGAAATAAAACGTACATTTTATATTTTATATTTTAGTGCCTAAGTAGGTATAAAAATAAGTAGGATACAAATTTTTTTTAGATTGAGTAGTTATGCAGAGCGAAGCAGACGAGGGTTATCCAGGAGTTATTCCAACATTTAATACAGATAGTTAACAACAAATTTCAATTTTAAATCAGGTATAGCTTACAACATTATAGCAGTAAATGTGATTTGGTTATCTATTATATATTTTTTAATATTTTGTTTAAATATAGATAGTTTACTTTTTTGTTTGAGATGTATGGGGATTAGATTGTAGAACTTGGGACCAAAGTAAAAGAAGGATCTTTGGGTTAGAGATTTTTTAAAAAGTTGAGTAGAAAGGTCCATATTTGTAGTAGAGCGAGTCAATCGAGTTTGTTTATATTGAAATAGTTCAGGGCTATTATATACTTTTATGATACATTGGTAGATAAAGAGTGATTTAATGTTGAGGATTTCGTTTTACGTATTACGTAACTTTCAAAAGATCCTTTCCAAACCTAAGCTTCCATCATCCACGTTCTGATACCTGTAGCACGTGTGATCTTCTGCATAATAAAATAAGAAGTAATCCTAATAATAAAAAAGTAAAAACTAAACTGGACATCCATCATCGCAAGGCTGAACGTCCAAGAGAAGTAATGAAGATGGATCACGAAAGATCACAACATCCTACCAGTGGAAATACCACGATTGCTATAGATCTACAGCAAGTTCTTTCGCTTTCTACTCTGACACATGGTGAGATGTTTTACTTGAGGCAACTTTCCTGCTACAATTTGGGAATTCACGTTGGAGATACATGTTTTTATGGCACGAAGGAATAAGGAGGAAACGAAATAGCGTCATGTCTCTACAAGGCTGTAAGATAATATTTGATAAAAAAATTTGACGATATGGGGAAATAATTGCATAGCACAAAACAAGAACAAAATGATTTTGTTTCTGTGCATTTATTTGGTGGAAAAGGGATATTTTGAAGAGGTCAAACATAAATACTTAGTTTCAGGCCATTCATTTCTGAGTTGTGATAGGGACTTTGTCCAAATTGTGAAAGGAAAATGCTTGGAGAAATGTGAAGTTCTAATGGATTTGGTAAGACTGATGGTCAGTACTACCTCCAAAAATCCTTTTATGGTCACTCTTATGCAGTCTGATGATTTTTTTGATTTTAAAAAAGCGGCAGAAACATGTCTGACTACTACAAATTTACAAATTTTAAAAGATAAATGGATTGTTACTAAAAAAAATTCAAAGAGAAACATTCAAATCCGTAAAAGGTTAAGCAACTTGGAGGCTTGGAAGTCTACGAAAGTTTTCAAGAAAAATATTTTACCAGAAACTATTTAAAATATGACTTTACCACCACTACAACGTCAAAGTAAAGAAAGAAGAGAATCAAGGATTGTTTGAAGACATTGTTTGTTTATAAAAAATTAGTGGATTAAGCTGAATATATTTTTATATCTTCGTATGTTTTTAAATAAAAATTTGTAAAAAAACAATTTTATTTTTTCTTTCAAGCCTTCTAAAATAATGCCATTTAGCTTAATTTAAAACTAATATCAGTATAGCACTTCGCTCACTATAAGCGAAAATTATAATGGCACTTAGAACCTTCTAGGAATAATAAAGTTTTTTTTTATTACTCCTAAATAAAATGGCCTCCATAAAACAATTATAAAATACTATGAACATGCGCTCATAAAAAAAAAATTAAATAAAATATTTTAGGTTTTACAAAGTTTTTATTAAATTACTCAAAATATTTTTTTTGGTACTTAGCCCTTTATTTACTTCAACTCTTCAAATAAGGTTAACATTTTAAAAAGCAAGGTCCATTTACTAATATACCCAACTTTCATAATCAAATTAAAGCCTCAATATTAAAAGGACACTTTAAATGTCATACCAATTTCATAAAACAAATTTAATAAAAATACATTTTAAAGCTTCATCTCTAATTAAATATTGGTTTCTGCTCCTTTAGAAGCGTTAAAGCGTGCTTTTTCCGATGAAGTTTGACAGTTTGTCGTTTTGATTGAGTTTTGATGACTTCGCTCCAGTTGTTTGGTTTAATTTAATGTAAATAAACAAAAAATAATATAACTTGTTTTAAAAATTATCGAATTATGAATTTAATTGTTCAGCAGTTCTCGCCAATTAATTTATTTATAGAATTGAAACCTAAAGTCAGTGAATTCCAAGCTCGATCTTTTGGAATAACCTGGCGAAATTACTTACAGGGTATCTATTATTTGACATTTTTAATCCTAAACCCAACGTTTCACAGAAAAATAAATAATTTTGTAACTAATATTCCGGAAAATGTTAGAATAAAACACAGAATACTTACATGTTAGAATTTTATTAAAGCACCTTTAAATTAAAGTAGTTTAAGAAAACAATTGGGAAATGACATTTTTTAAGGATACTTTAAGTGTACTTTAAATAGAAACTTCAATTGTTTAAATCCGCCTTTAGAATTCCATTGTGAAATTGGCCCTAAAAGAATTTAGTGATTGTCAAGAATAAAATGTTATATTTGTAGCATTATGCTTACCACTCAACAAAAAAAAAAAGAGTGACACATGACAGAAGTCGTTTCAAACATTTATGATTACTTAATATAAATAATTGAGATTTTCACTTTATGTGAGCTTTCAAATTTGAAATAAATCTCATTGCCCACGCAACAACTTTTATGATTCTATTGAAGTCATGAGAATATTTATGGTACCAATCAAAGTTGTCATTCGTCGACGAGAAAAATAAAGAATTAACAATTTGTTTTCTTTTCTCTTCTATTATTTTTTGTTCATCGTAACAATAATTTTAAACTGGCCAAAATTGCGAAGACTTCTTAAGCCACTCTGGACCCTCTCACCATTTTGATTTAAATAATTGTCTTGATGAACATCCTCTAGATGGAAGGTCAGTCGGGTTTAAATCACTAGGTATATAGCACCAAGATTTTCTGTCTGTAATCTTTTGAATTTCTAAAATTCTCTTTAAAACGAAAGTTTTCCAATGAGTTTCTCTCTTTATCCAATACAATAATGTAGTAGAATCAGTCTAAAAGACAACAGGCAGATCGAAATCAAAATTTGCAACTGTAGACTTTGCTAACCTAGCTGCTATAGTTGCACCCAATAATTCTTACTCGACTTTGAGCTTGAACCAACTGGACTGATACCATTTCAGGATGCTTTGATCTCAGAAATATGACTGAAGCGTAAGTTTCTTTACTCGCATCGCAAAAACATGCAGAGAACACTTTTTGTCTGGTGGAACATGGAATCTTGGTATCTTTAAATTAAAAAGTGAAGGGAGAATTAAACCAGTTCAAGAATATTTCTCTCAATTTAACATCAACTTCTTGATTCCAACTTGCCTTTTTTCCACGACTTCTTCAATAATAATTTCAGCAGTAATGAGACAGAAGCCGTAAAGCCAATAGAGTCATACAACTTATGGGAAGCAGATGAAATGAGTTTTCTAGAAACGACATCTATTTTCATGTGTTTAAACCAATAAGCACTTATCTCTAGTGTATCTCTATTTTTATCCAAACTTAAACCTAAAACTGAGGTTAGGTCTGTACTCTGAATAGCTGAATTAACAAAAATAGAATGCTCCTCCCCTTTTAAATCAAATTTTGCTTTAGCCATTATTTCTGTCGCTTCTTTAATGAACTCTTGCGTTTCTTCAGCACTGTCGAGACTTGTGACGCAGCTATCGACGTAAAAACTGTTAAGTAATCTAGTCATAGTTGGTCTGGAGTACTTTAAATAAGAACTATAAAGCTTTCTTCGTAAATGGTAATCAATAACGGCTAATAGGGGTGGGTGGCTCAGTGGTAGAGTCTCTGCCTGTGGATCCAAGGGTCCTAGGTTCGAATCCCACTGTTGGCCGGGATTTTTTTTATTTAATTTAAATTATTTAAAATTAATTCTGATGCCTTGGTAGGATTCCCCACTCGAACATTCACTTTTGGGTTCTAATTAACACTGCTGTTCCTAAAATGGCGCTGGGAAACAGTAACAAAGTCTACACAGAACACGAGGCTAATAACGTTAGCAGTTGATGCCGATGACACAAAAAAAATAATAACGGCTCCTAAAAGGAAAGGGCTGAAAGTAATACCAAACACCTTGTATGTTTGTAAACGGTTAGATTTCCATCTTTATCGTACCAATAAAATCGCAGGAAGTCTCTGTCAGATTTGCATAAACTAATTTAATAAAAGGCCTTCCTGATATTTGATACTACTCCTATTTTAAACATACGAAATCTTAAAATAATTGAAGGTATTAACTATATTAAATTTAATCCCTTCTCTATGCATTGGTTAAGAGCCGGATGATTACCTTCTTTGCAGAAGCGTCAAATACTGGTCTTATCTTGGTGGTAGCACTACTTAATTCAACAACGTGACGATGCGCTAAATAATGGACATGGTTTGCTATTTCTTCTGAAGGGACTTCTTCGATAATATTTTCTTCAAGCAAATCTTTGAAAACCTGGTGATAGTCATCATAGTACCCATCATTTTTGAGTTTTTTTCATAAGACTTTATAGACGTTTAAGTGCTCTGAAAACGGAGGATGACCCTCTATCCATGGCATGGACACCTCATATCTTCCATCGTGTAGAATATTAACTGTTTTAAAGAAATTACTTTTCACCGCTTCTTCCATTTTTTTTCTGGATTTAGTCTCAGCAGGATCAGTAATACTTAATATATGAAGACTCCAAAGATTAGTTACATTGTGATTATTGCATACTAGTTAGTTAAGTTATTTAAGCAGTACTTGTCGAAAAATCTTTATTATCTGCAAACAAAACTTTTCCAGATAAAGTCCATCCAAGTAAGGTTTCATAAGCAACCAATCCGCAGCTGAGTTCATATCTCTTTCCAGTGAATTATTTGCCACAAATATCTGCACCAACTAAAATATATATTGGCCCATCTACAGTATCTGACAGATCCACTCCAAATGAACGAAGTCCATCGATCCAAGGTCCATTTTTAATGCAGGAATTATTATCAAAAATTATTTGTTTGTCTTGAGGTTCAAAATTACGGATATATTTATCATTAAAACTGCTTACACGAATTCTGTAGCACATATATAAGATACTGTTTCGGTTAATGTTCCACCAAACAACGAGTGGACCATCTGCTTGATTCTTAAAGGACTATATTCCATCTCAGCAATAGCGCATTTACTAATATATAGACTTTGAAATCCTCTCTCAAATATTAGTCTAGCGTATTAGTCCAATTAAATAACGAAAAAAAGCCCCTTCGAGCTTACATTAATTTGTAATTGGATGAAACAAAATGGACCTTGTGTATTTTGATGTGATCTTTCCGAAAAAAAGATAAAAATAATGTAGCAGTTTTTAAATTTTTTTTTAAATTAGGAAAAACCGGGTTTTCCGGAATTTTCCATGGTAAAAATGCTAATTATCTGGGCAAGTATCATTCTGATAGTAAAAATAAATACACCAATCGAAAGAAGAGGCAAAAATAGTTCGGAATTTCATTGTACAGGTAGTTTTAATGGCGAATTTCTCGCCGCCAGAAGTGCTTTTACCAAAAAGTTGTTTTTTCGTTTCTTTGATCAGAATCATGAACATGAAATTTGCGATGAATTTGTGGCGAAATTATAAATGTTAGACATATGTGCCCATGAGAGAAGTTGCGTATTTTTTGTGGGATCTCAAATAAAATAAGTCCCGCGGCGAAATCTGCCATAATTTTTCGGAAATTCGCAGGAAACCGGAAGGCGTAATTTTTTTTTTTTTATTTTTTCCCATATGATTTTCTCCGTGTTTTCCGAAAACATCTAATAAAAAATATATTTGAAGAAACTAACTGCGCCATCGGAAAGAGCACAAAAAAATATACAAAAAGGTATACTTTAAAAATGTTAGGAAATTAATCCTAAGCTTGAGTGTAAGTTCCAACTTAGTGATAAGCTTGTTTTTTGTTCTCTAACATCTGGTTTTCTTCTCGGTTGATGCTCTATCCTCCTTTTTTTGGCATTGTCAATCGCGGCGCTTTTATGCCTATCTCAGGTTTTATAAATAAACTCCTTTTCGTAACGTCGAGCTACGTTATGTTTGCGAGAACATTCATGCAATATAAAACCTGGTTCTAAAGAACTGAAAAAAGCATCCCCTCTCTCTTTGCTGACCATCTGCAGACCTTTCAATCCTGTCGATCTAATTGGGGTAAGTTCACCCTCTGCAAGTTTCTGATGATATAATAAACACAGTCCAGCCATTGCAACCTGGAAACAAAAAAATTATAGCACTGTGATAGAATTTTCTTAATTTAACAACGTACTTACTTAATAAATTGCTGAAGAAGTCCGAAAAACCACGTGTACACAGAGCTTGCTGAACACGGTTATTAAAAAGCTATGCCAATATACACTATCAAGCGATTCAATTTGTAATAATATGACCGTTTCAAGTTTAAACTTGTCGGACGAACGCCTAGACCATGACTATCCTTGATACGACGTCCGGCTAATTTTGCGGTAATTCTATTTTATGCACAAAACTCAAGAAACGTCTTATAACAAGTCAGTAAAATACAATTTAATAAATTTTAGGCCTAATAAATTTAGGTATGTAAGAAATTTAAAACTGGAAATCACAAAAAAATCAAATTACAGAAATGCACGAGTTTTGGATCCCGCGGAGCGCGTGTAACGGGAGAATTCTACAACTTAGAAGAAACATACACACTTTAAATTTTGTATACACATTCAGAAGACATGACATTTGGGTTTGCTCAATTTTCAGACCAAAAAACTGAAAATCGTCAATTTTAGGCAACTTTTCTCAAAAACCGTGTTTTTTGGTCGTCACTCAATGAACAGTGGTCAAAGAAACAGATAAAATATTTTTGTAGAATTTTCCGTAATGTAATCGTATTCTAAATATAATAGAGTATTCAAAAAAAAAGTTTTGAGTCATTGGGTGCATTGTTTGATATCTTGGCCAATTATAATCCGATTTCATTAAAATTTACACACGTATAAGATTTCATATTTAAGAGTAAGCTCTGTAAGTGGCATTAAATAAATTTAAATAGTTTGGCCGTTATAGGCAAACAATGAAATTAGGCTTGCGGTACACCATATGCCCAATTTTGGGATTTCTCTTGCCCCCTTCTGGAAATTAATAGTCACATCCCTTAAGTTCAAAACAAATTTTTGTTTCTTCAAATATCTTAATTTTTACCAAAGTTATGAAGAATGTAGTGTTTGAACATTTAACAAATTGAATTTTTCGACCTTCGCCGCCTCAAAATACTAAACAAATTTCAATCGTCCATACCTCGAGAACGGTGCATCCGATCAACATTTCTCAGGAGACATAAAAATTAGCATTTTTTCTAAGCTTTCAAATGTCGTAAACTGCGTTTTAAAAATAATGATTTATTTGCGACATGCTCATGCGCAAAATTGAAAAATTGACAAAATCCAAAATTTCGGCACTTTCGAAAAACTGCTACATTTTGTTTTGCCTTTTTTCGAAAAGATCACCTCAAAATACATAGAATCCATTTTGTTTCATCTAATTACAATTTAATGTAAGCTCAAAACTGGTAATTTAATTCGATTATATCGATTTTTATTAACTCCAATCAATTTAACTTTTATAGTTTGTAGAAATACATGAGTAAAGGTACTATAAGAAAGTGAATTTACTATTTGTACTGGACAAGACCTTTGTGTTGTATCGGAGTCTTTCTGGCATATAATGTGATTGTGTCTACCATTACATTTAGATTACTTTACTCGAACTCGGAATTTCTTAGATATATGTCCGAATTTTAAACATCTGAGACAATAACCTTTACTCATAACTTTCTGTTTTCGATCTTCATATTATAATTTGAGAGCATTTGGACAATCTTCAATAAAATGTAATTTTTCACAAAAAATGCAATACTTCTAATTTAGGTGGACTAGAGCACTAGAAGTAGGTACCATATTTTTATCAATAGAAGTATCTTTCTTCTTGTAAATTTCAAAACCGGTGACAATCATGTTGTATTTCTCTTCGTTAGTGACCCCTTTTTTAAGAAATGATAATAAATTTTTCTAAGCGATCTTTAAATGATAGTTATTCGTTATAATAACTGCTTCTTTGCCAGACTTTAAGCAGATCATTAGGAGGCACGATTCAACTAACGGATATGACATTGCTGAATAAGTTTCTGTATTTACATCCAACGTTTCTAATGATCCAAGCTGACTTTCTATCTTATTACACAAATAACCTAATTTCCTTTTACTATTTAAGTTATTTAAAACAAGTTTCAGCAACTCTCTCACATAATATTCTACTAGAAGATATTTTCTACCAAATCTACTTCTAAGGGTTTCTAAAGCTTTAAGATAATTGGCTGCGGTTGGTGGGAAACTTTCGACTATCTGTCGAACTCTAGAATCAGGAATTGTATAATGTACTAAATAATAAAATTTATCTTCATTTGCCATTTCAGAGTCGCTGTTGATTCGTTGAAATTGACCCCAAAAATTAAGCCAATCTTTAATATCGCCTCCAAATTTCTTCATCTCAATCTTGGGTAATTTCAGTTTCTGTTTACATTGACTGTAGTTTGTGGTTAGGAAATTCAGATTAAACACTTCTGTTGTCTTCTATAAATAGCAAGCTTTCTACCATCAGACTTAGACTATGAAATTTGGTAACATAGGTGTCAGCTAATGCTATTTCGGAATAAATGGAATCTGTATCTTTATCAGAGCTTAAGAAATGTTTTACTAGTTGTTTATTAAGATCACAAATCAAAATAAAATTTATTTTCTAAAAAAGTCATACTACTTCGAACTTCTATGACGTTAATGCTTGACTCTTTAATTAACTCGGATACTAAATCATAGGCTCGTTCAAATGACTTACGTTGCAATTCCAATGATTTCTCGGTTTTCTTCATGTCTGTCTGAGTAAATCTATTGTTAAGTCCTTGAGCGTTTTGGGAGTCATGTCACGGTCGCCAAATGTTAAATTCTCCTCTCACCTAACCAGTGATCAGATAATTTCTTTCGAAGAGAATCACCCCAAAGAAAAATGATACTCAATCTGACTCAAATACTTTTTTATTACTATAAAAAAAAAAAAAAAATCACACTGACATCGGTTTTCAAAGGTAACTAATAATACCAAATTATTTGATACTTTTAATTTAAACTAAATAAGTAAATAGTATACATTTTATTCACCTAGTGTGGCCCATATGCCGTAGAGAAACCCATCCTCCACGCGTTACAGATACATAAAGTACATGTTTGTATGAAATTTTATTCAAAAATAGGCTTCAATATTTAGATAAAATTTAAGAATGTGTATATATTTTCAGTAAATTTAATTTATTGAAATTGTACCAAAGGTATAATCATTGCATGGACCCGGTGTTACGTTGATTTCTCCGTCAGATTTTATCTTCAAACTTAATGGCTTAAAATGTCAGTTTGTAGAGTATTCAAAGTAAAATTTTCTCAGCAATTTCCCGCACAGATAGCGCTACCAATTATGCAAATAAACATTATGGGTTTTTAATTAAGGCTTCAAACCGTAGCGTAGACATGAGCGTCTCGCATATCACGAAGTATTTTGTATAATACAGGGTGCAAATAAATGGTATCAGATATTTTAGAATAAAAAATATGTAAGTTACACATAACTTATAAATATTCAAAAGCGGTACAAGAAAGTTGTAGAAAAAAACAGAGGTCATATTGAAATATATTGTTGGATAACTGAATTTTTTTAAATACATATTTTCTAAGTATTATTTATTTTTGTAGGCGTCATTTTTGTGACTAGATAAGAGGTAATTAAAAAAACTGATTTTATAAAACAAGTAATAAGAAACAAGAAGTTTCTAAATCAACGTGTTTAACTAATGAGGGTCTGGGGGTTACGACCTTTACAAAATGTTTTCTGTTCTGTTTTCATACTTTTTTTGCAAAATAGCTCTTTATTTAAAAAATCAGGTGTCTATTTTCATGACAAATTGTATAACATGTTACAACTTCAAAAGTTTATATATTCTAAAATCTATATCTCTAAATGATTTATTTTCGGATTTATGGCCTAGGTGTATGTTCCCTCATATGCCAGTCTCAGTTTGTGTTTAAATTCTTAATCATGCGTGTTCTGTGTAGGCTTTGTAACTGTTTCCCAGCGCCACTTCAAGAACAGCACTGTTAGTTAGAACCCAACACTGAATGGTCGAGTAGGGAATCCTACCAAGGCATCAGAATTAATTTTAAATAATTAAATTAAATGAAAAAATTTCGGCCAACGGTGGGATTCGAACCTGGGACCCTTGAATACGCAGGTAGAGACTCTACCACTAAGCCACCCACCCCCCTCTAAATGGTTACTTATAATTTAAAACTTTAAGGAGTATAATCAGGCTTGACGAGAGGGAGAAACAGAAAGGGCAAAATCCTTGGGGCCCGGGCCGCAGGGAGGCCCGGCAGCTTTAAAAAATAATTGATTACAATATGTGAGGAAGGACCCTTGCTAGTGTTTTACCCCAGGCCCCCACGATGGGTCTCGGCGGCCCTGGGTATAAATTCAAACGGTTACAATTAAAAAAGAATACAGATGATAGAAAAAAAAGGAAGAAAAGAAAATTATAATAAACAAGAAAGGCAAAAACAAATGCTGATGTTCAAAGATGGATGCCAATAGAAATGAAAATAGGAAGAAAAAATAAACGTTATTATGATTTCTGAACCTATTGTAATGTATATTTTGTATCTAAATCATATTTGCATAATCCTAGCAAACAAAATTTTGTAATGCTGTCAAACAAATTTTAATCAATAACAATGTATACTTTTACCTTTATTATTTTAATGTAACGAAGAATATAATAACCGTAAGAGTAGACAAATACAAAAATTTAATATTTAAAAACAGAGTAGAATTTTACTAAAATACTGACAAAATATTCAATAATAAAAATAATTGGACGTAGAAATGCAAAAAAGGAACCAAGCGACAAAATTGTTTTTTGAATACAAAAGTAAAGAAACTAAATTGTTGAAAAAGCAATAAATTGCAAATAAGTCCAATCAGAACTTTTTATTTTTTGTACTGATTTTATTATGTTGCAAAAAATTTAAATCTCATTTTCTCAAAACTATTTTGTGATCGCTTGGTTCCTTTTTGCATATCTACGTCCAATTAATGATAGGTAAAATTATTAAAAAATAATTAACTTCTTTTTCAGTTGGAATTTTAAATACAACTAACTTCTTATAGTTTTCCAGCTGTTTTTCTTTTAGGGCTTAATTATGAAATATAAAAATTATTTTTTTTAATTCTTGCTTAAAATAAAAGCTAAAGTCGCACACGAATTTTTTAAAGAAATTTCGGTTTCTGTTTATTTTCCTTTATCTATTTAAATATACCTACTACAATTTGCTATTATTTTTTTTTAATAAATATTATTATGAAAAATGTAAGTTAGGAGCGCCAGGAAAATATGATTGTTTACCCTGTCCGAAATTTTTGGATGAACGCCCTTGTTCGAATGCGTACAAGAGAAATAAATTATCTCCATTAGAACGCCGACTATTTTGAACATTCTGTCGATAATTTGCAAGTACTTAACGCCTCGTTAACTATTTGAAAGGTATTCCATAGATTAGCGTTTTATACCAGGATTTGTTACCACTTTCCTCTGATAAAATTCAAAGGGAGAGATTTATTCCCGAAGTGAGAAATAATTTTCCTTAAATAAAGATATATACGAGGTGCGTCGTTACTTTATTGACAGATATCGTAATTTTTAAAATTTATTATTAAAAATTCATAACATTTCATTATGAAAATTTCATAAATAAAAACTACAAATTTAAAATTTGAGTGGTAAATTGAGAAGTAAATATTTAAATTTAGGTTTCTTTACTCTTTTTAAATAATGTAAAAGAATTTAGAATGTTCTGATATGCATCAAAGGGCACAACAATTTAGATTTTGATATTTTTGTAATGGTGGACCTGAATTGTTTTGGTGACTAATGTACGTTAGTTGTTTGGGAAAAGTATGGAACACATATTTACTGAGTGGTTTATTAAAACACCCTATATCTCGGATAAAAAGATGCGATATAGGAGTCAAATAATTTCCAGCCTTAAGAGTATGTCTATGTCTATGTATTGTTATGTTTGTTCACTAAACACAACCTTCTATTATATTGCCCGTTGAACGCCTTTCTTCCTCTTTCCCATAGGTAGTTTCAATAAGAACTTTTAATTTTTATTTTAATTTTATTTTAAATTTATTTTAATTTAATTTTGATTTTATTTTAATTTACTTTACTTTTATTTTAATTGCATTTTGATTTTATTTTGATTTTATTTTGATTTTATTTTGATTTTATTTTGATTTTATTTTGATTTTATTTTGATTTTATTTTGATTTTATTTTGATTTTATTTTGATTTTATTTTGATTTTATTTTGATTTTATTTTGATTTTATTTTGATTTTATTTTGATTTTATTTTGATTTTATTTTGATTTTATTTTGATTTTATTTTGATTTTATTTTGATTTTATTTTGATTTTATTTTGATTTTATTTTGATTTTATTTTGATTTTATTTTGATTTTATTTTAAATTTATTTTAATTTAATTTTGATTTTATTTTAATTTACTTTACTTTTATTTTAATTGCATTTTGATTTTATTTTGATTTTATTTTGATTTTATTTTGATTTTATTTTGATTTTATTTTGATTTTATTTTGATTTTATTTTGATTTTATTTTGATTTTATTTTGATTTTATTTTGATTTTATTTTGATTTTATTTTGATTTTATTTTGATTTTATTTTGATTTTATTTTGATTTTATTTTGATTTTATTTTGATTTTATTTTGATTTTATTTTGATTTTATTTTGATTTTATTTTGATTTTGATTTTATTTTGATTTTATTTTGATTTTATTTTGATTTTATTTTGATTTTATTTTGATTTTATTTTGATTTTATTTTGATTTTATTTTGATTTTATTTTGATTTTATTTTGATTTTATTTTGATTTTATTTTGATTTTATTTTGATTTTATTTTGATTTTATTTTGATTTTATTTTGATTTTATTTTGATTTTATTTTGATTTTATTTTGATTTTATTTTGATTTTATTTTGATTTTGATTTTATTTTGATTTTATTTTGATTTTATTTTGATTTTATTTTGATTTTATTTTGATTTTATTTTGATTTTATTTTGATTTTATTTTGATTTTATTTTGATTTTATTTTGATTTTATTTTGATTTTATTTTGATTTTATTTTGATTTTATTTTGATTTTATTTTGATTTTATTTTGATTTTGATTTTATTTTGATTTTATTTTGATTTTATTTTGATTTTATTTTGATTTTATTTTGATTTTGATTTTATTTTGATTTTATTTTGATTTTATTTTGATTTTATTTTGATTTTATTTTGATTTTATTTTGATTTTATTTTGATTTTATTTTGATTTTATTTTGATTTTATTTTGATTTTATTTTGATTTTATTTTGATTTTATTTTGATTTTATTTTGATTTTATTTTGATTTTATTTTGATTTTATTTTGATTTTATTTTGATTTTATTTTGATTTTATTTTGATTTTATTTTGATTTTATTTTGATTTTATTTTAAATTTATTTTAATTTAATTTTGATTTTATTTTAATTTACTTTACTTTTATTTTAATTGCATTTTGATTTTATTTTGATTTTATTTTGATTTTATTTTGATTTTATTTTGATTTTATTTTGATTTTATTTTGATTTTATTTTGATTTTATTTTGATTTTATTTTGATTTTATTTTGATTTTATTTTGATTTTATTTTGATTTTATTTTGATTTTATTTTGATTTTATTTTGATTTTATTTTGATTTTATTTTGATTTTATTTTGATTTTATTTTGATTTTATTTTGATTTTATTTTGATTTTATTTTGATTTTATTTTGATTTTATTTTGATTTTATTTTCATTTTGATTTTATTTTGATTTTATTTTGATTTTATTTTGATTTTATTTTGATTTTATTTTGATTTTATTTTGATTTTATTTTGATTTTATTTTGATTTTATTTTGATTTTATTTTGATTTTATTTTGATTTTATTTTGATTTTATTTTGATTTTATTTTGATTTTATTTTGATTTTATTTTGATTTTGATTTTATTTTGATTTTATTTTGATTTTATTTTGATTTTATTTTGATTTTATTTTGATTTTATTTTGATTTTATTTTGATTTTATTTTGATTTTATTTTGATTTTATTTTGATTTTATTTTGATTTTATTTTGATTTTATTTTGATTTTATTTTGATTTTATTTTGATTTTATTTTGATTTTATTTTGATTTTATTTTGATTTTATTTTGATTTTATTTTGATTTTATTTTGATTTTATTTTGATTTTATTTTGATTTTGATTTTATTTTGATTTTATTTTGATTTTATTTTGATTTTATTTTGATTTTATTTTGATTTTATTTTGATTTTATTTTGATTTTATTTTGATTTTATTTTGATTTTATTTTGATTTTATTTTGATTTTATTTTGATTTTATTTTGATTTTATTTTGATTTTATTTTGATTTTATTTTGATTTTGATTTTATTTTGATTTTATTTTGATTTTATTTTGATTTTATTTTGATTTTATTTTGATTTTGATTTTATTTTGATTTTATTTTGATTTTATTTTGATTTTATTTTGATTTTATTTTGATTTTATTTTGATTTTATTTTGATTTTATTTTGATTTTATTTTGATTTTATTTTGATTTTATTTTGATTTTATTTTGATTTTATTTTGATTTTATTTTGATTTTATTTTGATTTTATTTTGATTTTATTTTGATTTTATTTTGATTTTATTTTGATTTTATTTTGATTTTATTTTGATTTTATTTTGATTTTATTTTGATTTTATTTTGATTTTATTTTGATTTTATTTTGATTTTATTTTGATTTTATTTTGATTTTATTTTGATTTTATTTTGATTTTATTTTGATTTTATTTTGATTTTATTTTGATTTTATTTTGATTTTATTTTGATTTTATTTTGATTTTATTTTGATTTTATTTTGATTTTATTTTGATTTTTATTTTTGATTTTATTTTGATTTTATTTTGATTTTATTTTGATTTTATTTTGATTTTATTTTGATTTTATTTTGATTTTATTTTGATTTTATTTTGATTTTATTTTGATTTTATTTTGATTTTATTTTGATTTTATTTTGATTTTGATTTTATTTTGATTTTATTTTGATTTTATTTTGATTTTATTTTGATTTTATTTTGATTTTATTTTGATTTTATTTTGATTTTATTTTGATTTTATTTTGATTTTATTTTGATTTTATTTTGATTTTATTTTGATTTTATTTTGATTTTATTTTGATTTTATTTTGATTTTATTTTGATTTTATTTTGATTTTATTTTGATTTTATTTTGATTTTATTTTGATTTTATTTTAAATTTATTTTAATTTAATTTTGATTTTATTTTAATTTACTTTACTTTTATTTTAATTGCATTTTGATTTTATTTTGATTTTATTTTGATTTTATTTTGATTTTATTTTGATTTTATTTTGATTTTATTTTGATTTTATTTTGATTTTATTTTGATTTTATTTTGATTTTATTTTGATTTTATTTTGATTTTATTTTGATTTTATTTTGATTTTATTTTGATTTTATTTTGATTTTATTTTGATTTTATTTTGATTTTATTTTGATTTTATTTTGATTTTATTTTGATTTTATTTTGATTTTATTTTGATTTTATTTTGATTTTATTTTGATTTTGATTTTATTTTGATTTTATTTTGATTTTATTTTGATTTTATTTTGATTTTATTTTGATTTTATTTTGATTTTATTTTGATTTTATTTTGATTTTATTTTGATTTTATTTTGATTTTATTTTGATTTTATTTTGATTTTATTTTGATTTTATTTTGATTTTATTTTGATTTTATTTTGATTTTATTTTGATTTTATTTTGATTTTATTTTGATTTTATTTTGATTTTGATTTTATTTTGATTTTATTTTGATTTTATTTTGATTTTATTTTGATTTTATTTTGATTTTATTTTGATTTTATTTTGATTTTATTTTGATTTTATTTTGATTTTATTTTGATTTTATTTTGATTTTATTTTGATTTTGATTTTATTTTGATTTTATTTTGATTTTATTTTGATTTTATTTTGATTTTATTTTGATTTTATTTTGATTTTATTTTGATTTTATTTTGATTTTATTTTGATTTTATTTTGATTTTATTTTGATTTTATTTTGATTTTATTTTGATTTTATTTTGATTTTATTTTGATTTTATTTTGATTTTATTTTGATTTTATTTTGATTTTATTTTGATTTTATTTTGATTTTATTTTGATTTTATTTTGATTTTATTTTGATTTTATTTTGATTTTATTTTGATTTTATTTTGATTTTATTTTGATTTTATTTTGATTTTATTTTGATTTTATTTTGATTTTATTTTGATTTTATTTTGATTTTATTTTGATTTTATTTTGATTTTATTTTGATGTTATTTTGATTTTATTTTGATTTTATTTTGATTTTATTTTGATTTTATTTTGATTTTATTTTGATTTTATTTTGATTTTATTTTGATTTTGATTTTATTTTGATTTTATTTTGATTTTATTTTGATTTTATTTTGATTTTATTTTGATTTTATTTTGATTTTATTTTGATTTTATTTTGATTTTATTTTGATTTTATTTTGATTTTATTTTGATTTTATTTTGATTTTATTTTGATTTTGATTTTATTTTGATTTTATTTTGATTTTATTTTGATTTTATTTTGATTTTATTTTGATTTTATTTTGATTTTATTTTGATTTTATTTTGATTTTATTTTGATTTTATTTTGATTTTATTTTGATTTTATTTTGATTTTATTTTGATTTTATTTTGATTTTATTTTGATTTTATTTTGATTTTATTTTGATTTTATTTTGATTTTATTTTGATTTTATTTTGATTTTATTTTGATTTTATTTTGATTTTATTTTGATTTTATTTTGATTTTATTTTGATTTTATTTTGATTTTATTTTGATTTTATTTTGATTTTATTTTGATTTTATTTTGATTTTATTTTGATTTTATTTTGATTTTATTTTGATTTTATTTTGATTTTATTTTGATTTTATTTTGATTTTATTTTGATTTTATTTTGATTTTATTTTGATTTTATTTTGATTTTATTTTGATTTTATTTTGATTTTATTTTGATTTTATTTTGATTTTATTTTGATTTTATTTTGATTTTGATTTTATTTTGATTTTATTTTGATTTTATTTTGATTTTATTTTGATTTTATTTTGATTTTATTTTGATTTTATTTTGATTTTATTTTGATTTTATTTTGATTTTATTTTGATTTTATTTTGATTTTATTTTGATTTTGATTTTATTTTGATTTTATTTTGATTTTATTTTGATTTTATTTTGATTTTATTTTGATTTTATTTTGATTTTATTTTGATTTTATTTTGATTTTATTTTGATTTTATTTTGATTTTATTTTGATTTTATTTTGATTTTATTTTGATTTTATTTTGATTTTATTTTGATTTTATTTTGATTTTATTTTGATTTTATTTTGATTTTATTTTGATTTTATTTTGATTTTATTTTGATTTTATTTTGATTTTATTTTGATTTTATTTTGATTTTATTTTGATTTTATTTTGATTTTATTTTGATTTTATTTTGATTTTATTTTGATTTTATTTTGATTTTATTTTGATTTTATTTTGATTTTATTTTGATTTTATTTTGATTTTATTTTGATTTTATTTTGATTTTATTTTGATTTTATTTTGATTTTATTTTGATTTTATTTTGATTTTATTTTGATTTTATTTTGATTTTATTTTAATTTTATTTTGTTTTATTTTAATTTTTTTGTAGAATCTATTTGGAATTATGCAAAACTGATCGTAGATGAAGAACTTTGATAATTACCTGTATTTTGTTATGTTGAGAAATAAAATGCTTAAATAAACAAACTCTTATAAAAAATCAACTTATAGTTTAATTTCAACAAAGAATCATGGAAAACATTGAACAAATATTAGATATGCAATATCTTGAAGAAAATACCTTACAAACTACCCTACTATACCTACTTAAAATTGGAACTGTTGTCAAAAATTTACAAAATTCAATAACTATAATTTATTTAAGGCTATCACTTACAAATTACTAAAATCTAAGTATAATTATGTTTACAATTGTCCAATTTTCTAACGAACAAATTGTTAGGAATACCTTTTATTCCATTTTTTTCAAAAATATTTAATAGTCAAAACGCACAAAATAAAATGTTTATATATATGGCGTACTCATAGTCTTGGTTCTACTATTCTTTACTTTCCCTAGGACTCCTGTTCTTACATCATTCTCCACCTCCTTTTACATGTACTCTCTTTTTTTTGTAACTGTTTATGGTGCCTTTAATATTTCACAAACGTAACTTCTAAGTTTGCTTATTTAATTGATTCTATATTTCTCGTTTAACTCAAAATTCTATTTTCTCCAAAATTCCTAATGACATTTCTTAAAAATCAAAATTGACAACCTTTTTTCTTTTCCCAAATCAATCTCCCATCTTTCAAAGCTTAATTCAAAATGAAATTGCTCTACAGAGTGTTCTGCATAATTCCAATATATGTGCAAAATATACTTTGTTAATTTCTCATGACAATTTATACCACAACAGTATATTACTTATACAGGGACATAAATATTTTTCTGTATTCTGTAATGTGTGGAGGTTGGGTTGCCCCACGGCACTTAGGCCTCATTAGGCCCATTGTGCATCTTCCTGAGAAGATAAGCACCTCCTAGCTCGTGAGTCAGCCTACAGATTTAATGTCGTTGACAACGTCGCCAAGAGGTGCTTCTCTTATATCGGCCGGTGTTAGCCGATACTCGCCAAACACAAATCTTCTAATAAATGAAAGCGTCGAGCAATCGTAAAGGATATGCTCGATGGTCTCATCTTCTTGTTCGCACCCTCTGCAGAGTGCGGATTCTGACAGCCTCATGATATGGAGATGCTTTCGTACTTGGCAATGACCAGTCAGAATGCCTGTGACTAGGCGCAGATTCTGTCTAGTCATAGTCAAGTATTTGTTTGCTGCAGTGTTGTCAGGATAACTTAAGATCTCCCTGGCAACTCTGCAGTTTCTTGTTTCATCCCATGTTTCCTTGAATTCCACAACGGAATGTTGTTTGATTAGGTCTGTCACTACCGATTTTGTCAGGCCAATAGAAGGGACAGGTCCAAAAAGTATTTGGTTGGGTGCTTTCTTGGCTAGTGAATCAGCTAGACGGTTGCCTTTCGATGTGGCGTGACCTTTAATCCATCTTAAGGTGACCACGTTGTTGATGGATACTTCGGCCAAAGCTTCGTGACATTCTAGTGCTAACCCTGAATAAATTCGTGGTCTGTTTAGGGTGAGTAGTGCTTGTCTGCTATCTGTATAGATGAGCTTGTTCCTTCCAGTGATATTGTTTCTGGTTATTTCTTTTGCTGATATGAGAATCCCCATTATCATTGTTTGAA